>CM044006.1:81517270-81984770 GCA_024085815.1 Flaveria linearis
GGCTTTTCTGGGTTCGTGGGGTTGGTCTCTAACGTTATTAATTTGGGTGTTCAAAACCAAATAATTGATTTCAACATTTGAATCCGTATCTAAAATTTTGCATACGGATTCAGATATTAGGCGGATATATAGAATTCTAAAAATTATGAGAATTATTATTAGATTTTAGATGTTTGTCTTTATGATATAAAAAAATTAAAATAAGTATTATGTTTGTAAAAGAAGGGGAAACAAAAGTGAAAAGTGAAACCTAGTATAATATTTGATTCATATTTGTCTTTTTAAATATAAAAACGAGCATTCTACATATTCTACTTAGAGATTTGAATATTCGAATAAATACTATAATAATATAAATCAAACATGCCTTAATTTGTGAATTTGCATCCAATTTTTAAAATGAACCTATCAACCAAACACTTCTATTGAGGATGAAAGCCATTCTTTCATACCATACCCATAAACTAAAACCATCTAACTACTTTAAACTGTCTTGTAATCTTTAATTGATTGTTTCATCATTTGTTTGATTTAAGTTTCTACTTTTCTAACTAGAGTGAAGTTATAATTTGGTACATGTATTATGAAAATAAATAAATAATTAATTAGGATGCATTTAACATAAAAGATCCTATTAACCAATTTATCATATAGGGTGAGGTTATTCTACAAAGTGTATTTTTGCTACAAAGTGTGAGAAGACACAATGAGCCTAAAAAGTCACAAAAAAATTTAATATCTCACAATCTAAATCGAATTTAAAAAAAGTACTTCGGAGCCTCTGTTTCTCTCGTTGTCCTCTTTTAGAAAAAAATAAATAAAAAATAATTTTTTTTCATTGTGTCTTTATATGACACAATGACGTCATTGTGTCTTTTATATTGACACAATAACGTCATTGTGTCTTTCATAATGACACAATGAAGTCATTGTGTCTTTCATAAATAACACAATAAAAAAACGTTAATTTTTTATTTTTTTAATTTTTCATTTATTTTTTTTCTTAGTGAGGACAACTAGGGGAACAAAAGCTCCGAATTACTTTTTTAAAATTCGATTTAGATTGTGAGATATAATTTTTTGGTGTCTTTTTTTGACTTATTGTGTTTTCTCACACTTTGTAGCAAAAAAACACTTTGTATTTGAACTTTTTTCTATCATATATATGTATATTAAAGCATATTTTAAACGACAAACACACATATATCTATGATATATGTTGTCTCAATTGAACTTTCACTACTTAGTTGAAAAACACTTTAATAAAACATTCAAAAAATTAAAAAATACGTCTGAATTCCAATTTGTATCAATTATATGATTTTTTTTCCAAATGGGAATACATCCATGCTCTATTACTCTTAAAAACACTCTCTTATTAACCCTAATCGTTATTCGTTTTCTTCTCCTCCTCATCGTCTATCTGGCTGGGGACCGAGTTATGTTGCCCACCATATCCAATGTAACACATGGTTGATCCACTGGCACCTAAACATGACAATACTTCATAAGATTTAATAAACATAAGTTTAAAGACACACTACTACATAATTTAAGTGAATGACTCGTAATTCTTTATAAACACGTTCTTACAACATTTTAGGGTTCTATGTTTTGTAAAATATAAACTTAAACATGTGAAACTTTGTGTGAAAAATAATGTTTTTAGACTTTAAAAAACTTCTTAGAGCTTAAAGTAAACTTCACAATTTTTTAGAACAACTCACATACCTATCTACTTCTACTCTTAAACTACAACTCTTAATCCACCCCATGCTAGATTTTAAATCTGTTTTTTTTTTAAAAAGTCATTGATTTTTATCACTGATCTACCAACTCAAGTAGCAGTAAACTCTACGATGATGCGTGCAGAACTATAATACTTACAAAATGACCGGCTTTAAGGATCCAATAAAAATGAAAATTTTTGTAGGACTTTCTGAACGCTTTTGTTTCCATGTCATCTCCACAATACATAGGAATTCTATCCATGTCCAAGAATGTCTTCAGCCCTTTCCACCTTTTGTCAAAGATAAAAACACAGACCACATAATATATAAAGGCAATATAGTAATTTAGCACTTAGTTAAATTTATATCTTTAAAGTTCCTAAAACAAATATATTCTTTTCCTATCTTATTTCCATTCTCATTCGTAGATATACCTTCATGTACATATTATAAACTTATGAATCATTTTTCAATCTTGTCCGATTATTTAATTTTTTCACGTGTTTCAATCTTGTTTTAAAATATGTACATATCCCTTTATTTTTTGTCTTCTGCAACAATTTTTTATAATTAATTCCCTTCATGCTATGTAAAAAAAAAGAGAAAAGAGAAGTGAATTTACTTGAGCTTATGAACCCATGCTTCAACGCCCTTTGTTGCACATATGAGATCAGTCTACAAAACCAACCAATCAACCAGAATTTAAAATCACAATTACAATGCCTTTAATTGATACAAGTGTACGAAAAACAGTAGTTATGTATTCATGGTTTCATTTCAACCAATTATGACTTTTATATACTATTCTTAAATATCTAAATACTATTATAATGAAAGCATCTTACTTGACCATTATATACTGTCACATGAACTCCAGCATTCAAGAGTTTATCAACCTATAAATGTAAATTAAAAAACTGTTGATGAGAACCAAATCACAAATTAATAAAATTGTTGTTGATTCATAAACACTCACCTCGTCAATCCTCGCTCTCATAAAATCGCCTGATAAGTACTCGAAAACAAGATCTCCCTGCTCTGCCCAGCTGCAAAAAGCAAAGTTGAATTATTATTTTGTTGTTGAGAAAGAAACAGAAAAAAGGGTCGAAGACTCACTCAACATGTTTTGGAATCTTTAATTTCTTTTTGATTGCACCATTCATTAAAGGCTTTAAATCGTCGATTAAACCTGGTAAAACCCTCAAAGAATCAAGATTTCTTGAGTATCTATTAGTCATAATGTTTCTTGATAGCTCGTTTGTAGTCAATGATTCTTTATCACTCCCGGAGTCCCGCATAAAGTTGTATAAATCCTATGATCAAACAAAACTATTTAGTTTTTATAAAATTAGATTAGATAAAAAAAGGAAAAAAAAACATGAAAAGCATACCACATAGTTACTGCTGTTCATGATCACTTGTTCAAGCTCACCCCAAGACGTAGTTGCCTCTTTCATCTGCCCATTTGCCATTTGTTCCTTTATTGTTTCAACTATACTGTTCCCTGAAAAGGCTTTATCAGAACAAAGGAAAACTAGTACAATAATAATGAGCTTAAAAACACACACAGCAACATAATTCACACAGTTGATGAACCATAAATCAACCTTTCTGATGTCTTTAGACCTCTGTAGTCTATCCTTGAAAGATCTTTGAGCAGAGGAGCCCATGAAGCCTATCAATTTCACTTCCAAAATTTCAATTTCAAGAAATGTGTGCATAAAGACATCTTCAAAACAAAAAAGATACTTTACTCACCACAAAATCTATAGGCGACATCCAGCTATTTCCCAATGCAATTCCTACATATCCACATAAAATAGTTTCATAGTTTATAAAACATTTTGAAGTCCTAATGCCACATTTTATATTTCATGATTTTTAGAAAAATCTATACCTCCGAGTTTAAGCTTTAATTTCCCAGCTTTAATTGCCCTGAGAGCTGATAATCCAAGCGTGACAGCATATTTTCCACCATAAGATTCTGCCACTATATAAAGAGGGCTTTTTTGTAGGGTTTTATTTCTGTTGAATAGTTTCATTAACAATGTAGTTAAATCCTTAGCAGCTTCATCATCAGTTGTGACCAGTAACTCTTTATCCTCCACAAAACTGTATCCAGTTCCAACTGGATTATCCTAAATTCCCATAATATTGTTAGATAACTAAGAGGTAATTCACTCAAAAATTATAATATATTATATCCATTTATAAATCTTGTAAATTTATTACGAATTTCATACCACAAATAAGAGATCTGCCTTTCTGAGCCATGTTGAGTTTCTTGGATTCAAGTTAGTATCCAATGGCCCCACCTCTAGAAAGTTTCCAATTCCAACCCCTGAACCACCCTGCATTTCATTGATCACAAAAATAATATACAATATAACATTAGAAAAAACACCTTTAACCTTTTTGTATGTTGTACAAACATAAGTTCTATAATATTACATGAAATACTAAAACCACAAGCACTTACTGGTCCACCTTGTAACCAAAGTATAATGGGCCATGGCTTTTTGGGATCGTCAATTCTGTAAGGACTCTTGTAGTGCCACCAGAACATATGAGCCTCTGTTCTCAAAATTCAAGTTTAATCACAAAAATTAGAAAAAAAGTTATGCTAAACATATACCCAGTTCTTTTTTACTTGTTGCATCCGTTTTTAAACTTGTCACATCAGTAATATTCACCTTAAAAAATGTTTTTGATAGGAGTACAATGAAAATTTAGAACCCATAAAAATCCAATCTTGAAAATGTGCAGTCTTTTGTTTCTTGATTAAGAAATGAACAAATCCCCATTGCAAACAGAAGTAAAATTAATTTTTTTTCTAAAAAAATGAAAAAAGATTGTTGAATCTTACTGGGCCTGACTTCAACATAACCCCAATGCTCTAATCCATCTTGGGTGCAAGTAGCCATGGCCAATCCGCCATGAAAATGTGGAAGAACAATGCATATTAAAGCACTAATAAGGAGTAAAATAGCAAAATTGGGGTTTATCATTTTCTTTGAAGGGAAGATATAACTGAGAAAATGACAGTAGTTTGAGAGTATAATCGAAGGTATTTGCTATTTATATGCAGCGAAAAGAGAATTATTGATGGAGAATGGGCGGGATTTTCTAGGGTTTACCACTGATTCGCAAAAATATGTGGGATCATTCTTGACCTGCTGACAACAAGCTTATTTATTAACTCTATTTCTTTTTATTGATATAATGAATTCAATAAATAATATTGTAATAGAAAACATTGTTTTACCGGCACAAGTTACTTATGAATTCTGAGCGCGTTTCACATATTATATGTAACTATTATAAGTGAAAAAGATAAAATAATTCTGTTTATTTGTATATTTGATAAAATGTTAACCATTTAATTTTTTTATATTTTTTATGGTAGTGGTTGTGAATTAAGAAGAGAAAAAAAGTAATATTAAATGTATAAAAATATTATTTAATTGGAGAATAAAAAGAAAAAATTTGTATTTTTAATGTAAGTATAAGTATAATGATAAGACACATTATGAATGCTTTTAAGACAGAACTATAGTTACTTTTTGAATGTAAATAAATATAAGTTTATTTTTAGACATTCTAGAGTCAAAAAGTTTAAACCCAACAATAATAGACAAAAAAAGACAAAAAAAATTATTGTTTTTATCTATTTATTCTAACCGGTTTATAAGTTTAAAGTTTTAACAAGTCATTATCACATGGCAATAATTAGTCAAATGGCAAGAATTAGTCACATGCCACATCGAGTAAAACATGATTTGAGAACTAGATCCATGTGATATGGTGTGAACGAGTCACAATAAACAATTGTTCTTGTAAGGATTGATTTTTTTTTTATATTAGTTTAAGTGTAAAATTTAACAGTTGTTTTAATATTAGTTATGTTAGTTGTTTCAGTCCTTTATTTTTTACAAATACATCTATAACATAACTATAAGACTCACTTATTGAAAACAACCACAAGCGTCATCTCTTAATCTATTAGGTTATCTCATTCTAGTTTTTAAGTTATTGATTATAATTCTGTTTTGTGTTCATCCTTCAATTTAATCTTAGATTTTATAATGAATATGGCTCTTGTTTAAATCTCAAATACTTTAAAATATATTTGTTTGTCACTTTGTCATAAGAAGTAGTAAATGATGAAGCTGGAAATGATTAATTGTGACAGTTATGCAATGACACGGTTAATTCATCTTCGTTGTCAAGAGCATTTTCACTCTTACAATCATTCACATATTCATACTTGAATTACATCAATTTCGCTTCTATAATGATATTATGAGTGAAACTAGAAAACATACATACTTTGTAAGCAAACCCGAGTGGACATCAATTGTAAATTTAATATGATGGTTATGTGAGTGGGATACCCTTAACAACAAAAGTGCCACTTTTAAGTACCATTGCTTAAGTTTAGATTGATACCAAATAAATCCGTGACTTAACAATTGCCTAATATTGTATTTCCATGTGATTAATAGTTTTCTATTAATAACCAAAACGAATAAACAATTCAGCACTTAAATAGCTGTCTATTATATAATGCTATCACGCTCACAACCAATAATTAACCTAGTAAACAATCACACAAAAAGCAAATCAAGGCTACACAAGAAGAAACAAGATCCAAATCATCCAAATGGCACAACCTTTCAAATTTTGTTCCATAATAAAGAATATGATAGCATATCGACGGCTAAACTGGTAATAAAAAAAACATGGTATTTTTTGCTATGAGAAAAAGTAACTGATGAAGTATCTTTTCAACAGAAACAATAAACCATAACATCATGTAAAAAAATAATATTAACCGTTTGAAATGGAGATCATATTGTCATGTAAAAAAAATTATTTGTTCCTGTTGGGCCACTAATTAATGTTCTTGGGCCTCAGACACATTGGCCCAGTTTCTGCTGGCCGGAAATTCACGACAGTTGGGTTAGTGGTACTGTGGTAGCACTTACAAGTTACAAGTGTTGCTGTTGAAGTGTTTTTCTTTTTTTCAAGTGGGTATTTTCAAGTCCCGTAAAATATGATGTAAATATAAGATTGGATTAGTGTGTGCACAATGATAAAGTTTGAACTAGTTTATAAAAGGGGTGGTGGTCCCATCTGGTTTCATTGACACATAAGTTTGTCTTTTAAAAAAAAACTTTGAGTTGTTACATATCTTTTTAAAAAGGCGTGCGTGATGTCGACTTAACTTTCTTAGCTGTTTTCTCTCTTGGAAGCTGAGAGTTCAAATCTTGCTATATGATACATGTTAGATGAATTTGAGAGCAAATTAGAAACGTTTAGAAGCAATGATCCTTAACCCTTAGGGGCTGTTTGGAAGTGCTTTTTTGCAACTCCTTTTGACTTTTGGAGGGGTGAAAAGACCAAAATGCCCCTCCAAAAGTCACCAGAAGTTAAAAATTTTAACTTCTGGTGACTTTTGGAGGGCATTTTGGTCTTTTCACCCCTCCAAAAGTCAAAAGGAGTTGCAAAAAAGCACTCCCAAACAGCCCCTTAACCTAAGTGTTTGAGATGAGATAGTACAAGACTTTATTAAGTACATGTTTGGGATTACTTTTGAAAAGCAACTTATGACTTTTGGAGGGGTAAAAAGACAGAAATACCCTTCCAAAAGTCATAACTTGCTTTTCTCCCTCTAAAAAGACATAACTTGCTTTTCAAAAGCAATCCCAAATATCCCCTAAAATAAAAGAGATATTGGGTTAATCCCCTTTGTGAAAACAAAAAGGGGTTTTAGGTAAGACGGTAGGTTTTTCTACTTATGTTGGTTTTCTCTTAGGGATAATCTTAAGTTTGAGACAGATGAAATGGACTGATGTATGAAATTCTCACGAGAACATAAACATACCATCCTAATACCCCAAGATTCCTTCCTCGAGTAACGAAAATGATCTGAATATGAGTGACCTTCACTGTTACAGTGTTACTGTTAGTGATCAGTCAACTGTTAAAAAGACAGATTAATTTGATTTAGATAATTGTTTAAATCTGCTTGTCGAAAGGAGATATTACCATCCAACAAACCCTCTCATTTCTCCATTCTCCGGCCAAATTACCACGATTCGGAGCCTTAAAACCTTACCCTTTCATTCGTCTTCGTTTATTCTCTGCAACTTTCGCTTTCTGAACTCATCGGAAAAACACTGCTCACTACTTTGATGGTTGCCGTGTGAACTGCGGTTTCTCACCTCTCAACAGGTATCAAATTTCCTACTTTACTTCAAGATTCAAGCTTTTTGGGACTTTAATTGCTGTTTTGACTCATATAATTATCAATTTCAAAGTTTTTGATGTGCTAAATGATTATGCACATCAGGTGTTCGATATTTTGCCTCTGAGAAACTTTTTCATACTCTGATTTTCTATCTTAACACTGGACATGGGAATCCAATATGCATAATTCTACTCATTTAAACTTATTAGGGTATGAAGTCGTAAATTTTTTTTTTCAGTTTTCTTGTTAGGATGCTTATGTTGAGGCATTACTCTCCACCAGATATCTTTGGAAGATTGCCATTCCTTCAATCCCCAAAGAAAGTTAGGAATTGTGTGGTAAGCCTCAATTGTTGTTATGACTTTGGCATTGGTTTTGAGGGAGTGTTTGGACTTTGGGTGTTGCTTTTCAAATTGATTGTTTTGTTGTCAATCATAAACCATTGAAACTGCATTCTTGGTTACTTAGTTTAGGTGATGGTTATAATAAATCATGTAATAGGAGTGTTCCTATGAAGCAGATGTTATTCTGAACTCTGTCAATACACACAGAGATTTTATGCTGTTGTGGTGAAATATTGGCAACTGAGACACTACACTATTAATTGCTATCGTTATTAAACATGCGTTTTATGACTTAAGATCTTCCTATTTGACGTTAAGCCACTTTCTTGGAAACTTCTGTTCATATGGTTACCTTGCATACTGAGCAAGCAAATTCACTACCTTGCTCTAACTGTTTCTTTTTTCCTTCAAAGAATGGCGTGTCATCTTCTTTCTTAGAACAGAGAGTTTTCTAAGATTAGGTTAATGAGTAAATCATCTACTTTGGGTTTCTCATTTACATCATGGATGCCTTATTTGAGAACATGTGCTTCAAGAATATGTGTAAAGTGACAGGATATTGGGAGGTTATTGCACAATCTTTGCAGAGTTGCAGTATGACTTGTTTTTAGTGAACCTTATTATTAAGAATAACAACGGGCTGCGTTATCTTTAGGCATCGGCATGTCATGTTAGAAGTCCATACAGCTTGAGTTGGCAGAAGAAGAATCGAAGATAGAAATATTTACTTAGTTTCTTATGTTTTTTTATTCAGAAAAGCAAAATGGTTACATATCTAAATGCCAGTTTGATTTTCTGGATGTATACTTGAAGAAAAATATCAAATAGTTGCTACTTTGATATTTTTATCCTCCTCTCTGTTTTTTCATATCAGCTGTCGTAATTTCCAGGTATGTGCAGCTAAAGGTCCTCGACCAAGATATCCACGAGTTTGGAAAACAAGAACAAAAATAGGAACGGTTTCTAAGTCATTGAAACTTGTTGAATGTGTAAGTTATATTCCTTGATGTCGCTGTTAGTTTCAGGGTAAATGGTTTTACAATATGATGAGTCATATCGCTTTCTTATAAGAGGAAGTCCTATCATTGAAACTAGTTTTTCTCTGTTATGTGTCACTGTGTCAGATAAAGGGATTATCAAATGTCAAAGAGGAAGTCTATGGTGCTCTTGATTCTTTCATTGCATGGGATTTGGAATTTCCTTTAATTACGGTGAAAAAGGCTTTAAAAGCACTTGAACATGAGAAAGAATGGAAAAGAATAATTCAGGTAAAAAGTTATAATCTTACATTTTCCTTTTACCTTTTGTGGGTATCTCAAATTAGTTTCTAAATCACACGGATTAAAGGTAACCAAGTGGATGTTGAGCAAGGGCCAAGGAAGAACAATGGGGAGCTATTATTTATTGCTATATGCATTGGCAGAAGATGGAAGAATTGATGAAGCCGAAGAGCTATGGACGAAATTATTCTCTGATAATTTACAAAGCATGCCTCGAATATTCTTTGATAGAATGATTGCCATCTATTACAAGAGGGATATGCATGACAAAATGTTTGAGGTACTTTTGTACTGGGATCATTATTGTACAACCAAATGTTGCACTTTACTTACAAAACTGCTTGAACTACCAATAAAGCATGAATACATGTATTCTTTTACATTCATCTGACACTAGTATATGCTATTAGGTTTTTGCTGACATGGAAGAACTTGGCATACGACCGACTGTTTCAATCGTTAATATGGTTGGAGACGTGTTTCAGAAGCTGGGGATGTTGGACAAGTACCAGAAATTGAAGAAAAAATACCCGCCGCCTAAATGGGAGTACAGGTACATTAAAGGAAAACGAGTTAAAATCAGGTCACAAAATCTTAAAGAACCTGAGAATGCTAACAAAGAGATGAATCAGTTTAGCAATAAAACTGACAACGATGAGGACTTGAATTCAGATGAAATCTGAAGTGGTTGAAGGTGGTGAACCTGAAATATCTCCTTCTGTACCCAGATTTTAAGGAATTTATGCGTGTTACTAGTATCAAAATCATGGTGTCATATGATCTTGCTGATTTTGTATATTAGATTAATCAAATATGTCAATGGAAGTTAATTCAAACTCTATATTGCAGGAATTCTTGTGTTGACCTTTTCTATTATGCATGTGATGTGTGCATGCATTACATGCATGTGCATTTATGTTGAATAAGTCATGTAACAACTAGTTGTTAGATGAAGCGAGTTTAGTGGTTAGTTGAGAAGTATGTGGTAGGTTTTCCCTATAAATTGTGTAGTCTATTTCATTGTAAAGCATGCACTCAAAATATACGAAATAAGAACTCACGAGAATTCCTTTCTATCTTTGTGCTTTGAGTATTGAATCTATTCTCTTTTACCATTATTGGTATCAGAGCACAGTCTTTTTCTTTTCATCATCTCAATTCTTTCCTTTCATGGCTGAAACAACCACCCAAAACCCTACTGCTCCAATCATACCTGTATTCAAAGGAGAAGGGTATGAGCATTGGAGTCTACGTATGAAAACCATACTACGATCTCGTGAATTATGGGATGTAGTATATCTTGGAATCACGGCTGCTGGAGATGGAACAAACAACAATAGAGAAGTGAAGAAAAAGGATGCTCAAGCTATGACTATCATACAACAAGGAGTGCATGACAGCCTCTTTTCACGCATTGCTGCTGCTGAAAATGCCAAAGAAACTTGGGACATACTTCGGGTGGAGTTCCAAGGTGACTCCCAAGTTCAATCTGTAAAGCTGCAGGGATTGAGAAGGACCTTTGAGAATCTTAGTATGAAAGAAGATGAGGCTGTTGGAGATTATTTCTCAAGGGTGATGAACAATGTTGGTCAACAAAGGGCTTATGGAGAAGAGTTGCAGGATCAAAAAGTTGTTGAGAAAATTCTTAGGAGTCTTTCTCCTAAGTTTGATTATGTCATACCATCCATTGAGGTGGTATTCGACCTATCCAATGTAACTCCGGTTAAACTAATGGGACTTTTGCAGTCTCAAGAAGAACGCATGAATTGCAGACTTACCTTTGACAAGAATGAAAAAACTCCAGAAAAACAAGTAGATCAAGCCTTGCAAGTTGTCCAAGAACAAAACTTTCCTGGGAGAGGACGTGGGCGAGGAAGATCCCCATTCAGAGGACGAAGCAATGCAGGCCGAGGTCGAGGTACGTTTGATAAGAATAAAGTTCCACAATGTCGCTGCTGCAAGAAGTATGGACATTTAAAGAAAGACTGCTGGTACAATGAAGAAAATCAAGCCAATGTGGCTGCCAATGATGATAATGAAGAAGTCCAGGAAGAAGATGACCAACACCTGCTCATAGTTGTCACCAACCCGGAAGAATTCAGATCTAGTGATCAATACATGCTGATGAGCAAAGCATCCTACTCGGGTACTACTAACCACTTGTGGTTTCTAGATTCTGGTGCATCCAACCACATGACAGGTATAAAGAGTAGTTTTATCTCTCTTGATGAGTCATTCAAACTTAATGTTAGATTGGGTGATAAGAAGATTCTGGGTGTTGAAGGTAAGGGTACAGTGAAAATTAAAACTGGCAATAATGATTACAAGTTACTTGAACATGTCTACTATGCGCCTAACTTGGAATACAATTTGTTGAGTGTTGGGCAGCTTATGCGTAAGGGATATACTTTATTGTTTGATGACATGAAGTGTATAATTACACATAAGGCTACAGGCAAAATCCTGCTGGAGATTATGGTTGCTATCAATAACATGTTTGTCCTTGATCCCACTAGTCTAGTCACTGTACAGGAACCAAAAGAAGACAAGGAGCATAGTGATGCACACAAGTGGCACTGTAGATATGGGCACCTCAACTATGAGGGACTCAAACTTCTACATGACCAAAGTATGGTGACTGGACTTCCCAAGGTCCATCCGAGACTCACATGTGAGTCATGTATCACTGGAAAACAAGCCCGATTACCCTTCAACTCAACTTCCTGGCGTGCCACCTCTAAACTCGAGCTTGTACATGCTGACTTATGTGGACCTATGCAATCTCACAGCCTTGGTAATAGTCTATACTATTTTTTGCTTATAGATGACTTAACTCGTATGTGTTGGGTGTACTTTCTGCACAGCAAGAATGAAACAATTGCCAAGTTTAAAGCCTTTAAAGCCTTGGTTGAAAAGGAGAGTGGGTGTAGCATCAAAGTTCTCAGAACCGATCGTGGAGGTGAATTCTGTTCCCTTGAATTCAACAAGTTCTGTGAAGAGACTGGTATTAGAAGAGAACTCACGGTTCCATACACCCCTCAACATAATGGGGTTGTAGAAAGAAAGAACCGAACTATCATGAATTTGACCAGAAGCATGTTATGTGAGAAGGAGCTACCGAACTTTCTGTGGGCTGAAGCTGTTGCAACAGCAGTTTATGTTATTAACCGAGCACCAACTAAAGTTTTGGTGCACAAGACACCTATGGAAGCTTGGTCAAGTAAGAAACCTTCCATCTCTCATCTAAGAATATTTGGTTGTGTAGTATATGGGCAGGTACCAGCTCAGATGAGAAGAAAACTGGATCATAAAGCTGAAAAAAGCATCTTTATCGGATACTCTCAACATGGTTCAGGTTATCGGTTATATAACCCCAACACTAAAAAATTTACTACTAGCAGGGATGTGACATTTCTTGAGGATCAAAAGTGGAGTTGGCACAATACAGATAAATTCAAGGATCAGGCATTTATTGATCCTTTCCCCTTTGATGAGACATCACATAGTACATCCACTCCCCTAGAGTCAAACAATACACCTAATGATCCATCTCCCTCAAGTCCTATCAACCACTCACCTATATATCAAAACCGTACCCTACCTACCTCACCTAGTCAACCTAACCAAACCACATCTCACTTTCCTAGCCAACCTAATCATTCTACACCACCTACAAACCAACAGCCCGTAAATCCATCTATATCTAATGCCACCTGCCCCTCAAAAAGAACAAGTAAACAACCAAGGTGGCTCACAGATTATGTTTCGGGTGAAGGACTTTCAGAAGATGAAGATGAGCTCACAAGTTGTCATTTTGCTCTTACAATGACAGATCCCACTACTTATGTTGAAGCAGCCAAACAGCAAATATGGAGGGATGCCATGATGGTTGAACTGCAAGCTATAGTTAAGAGCAATACTTGGGAACTAGTTCACATGCCTAAAGACAAGAATTTGGTGGGTGTCAAATGGTTATACAAGACTAAATTCGGATCTGATGGCAAGGTATCAAAGTATAAAGCAAGGTTGGTGGCTAAGGGCTACTCCCAACTGCATGGTGTTGACTTTCATGAAACCTTTGCACCAGTTGCAAGGTTTGAAACAATTCGAACCATTTTAGCAGTTGCAGCTCAATGTGGATGGAAGCTTCACCAACTCGATGTGAAATCTGCCTTTCTTAATGGAGAGTTAACTGAAGAAATTTATGTGGAACAACCAGAAGGGTTCATAGTTGAAGGTAAAGGTGATATGGTCTATAAACTGAATAAGGCCTTATATGGACTCAAGCAGGCTCCAAGAGCCTGGTATGCAAAGATTGATGGGTATTTTCAAGATCATGGATATGCTCGAAGTCATAATGAACCAACTCTCTACATCAAGCATCATGACACAGGTGATATGATCTATGTGTGTCTATATGTAGATGATATTATTTGTACCTCATCGTGTGACAGGTTGATACAAGAATTTAAGGCAGGAATGAGGCAAGAATTTGAGATGACTGATATGGGGTTACTCAACTTCTTCTTGGGGCTAGAAGTAAAGCAAACTGACAAAGGAGTGTTTCTCTGTCAAGAGAAGTATGCAGATACACTCTTAGCTAGATTTGGCATGCAACATAGTCACTCTGAAACTACTCCTATGAATTGCAATGAGAAGCTGAGTTCCAAAGATGAAGCTGACAAGGTGGATGAAGGTCAGTATAGAAGCCTGGTTGGAGGTCTCATTTACTTAACCCACTCAAGACCAGATTTAGCCTACGCAGTAAGTTATGTATCAAGATTCATGCAATGTCCCTCTAAGATTCATATGGGAGCTGCTCGGCGTATTTTAAAGTATGTTAAAGGTACAAAGGGTTTTGGAATATGGTATCTAAGAGGTGATAATGTCGAGTTAAATGGGCACAGTGATAGTGACTGGGCCAGCAGTGTTGATGATAGAAAAAGCCTCTCAGCTTATGTGTTTTCCCTTGGAAGTGGAGCTATAGCATGGAAATCCAAGAAGCAACCCACGGTGGCACTGTCAAGTACTGAAGCGGAATACATAGCAGCCACAGCAGCTACATGTGAGGCCATTTGGTTGAGAAGAATTCTGGAAGATCTTGGACATCAACAAAGCAAGCCTACTATTATCTACTGTGATAATAAGTCAACTATTAATCTTTCAAAAAATCCTGTGATGCATACTCGATCTAAACACATTGAGCTGAAGTACCATTTTATTAGAGAGATGATTAAGCAAGAGCAAGTGAGCTTGCAGTACTGCAGCACTCATAATCAATGGGCTGATATGTTAACAAAATCACTATCCAGAGAAAAGTTTGTCTACTATCGTTACAAGCTGGGAGTCATGGAGTTTGAATCAAGGGAGGATGATGGAAGTTAATTCAAACTCTATATTGCAGGAATTCTTGTGTTGACCTTTTCTATTATGCATGTGATGTGTGCATGCATTACATGCACGTGCATTTATGTTGAATAAGTCATGTAACAACTAGTTGTTAGATGAAGCGAGTTTAGTGGTTAGTTGAGAAGTATGTGGTAGGTTTTCCCTATAAATTGTGTAGTCTATTTCATTGTAAAGCATGCACTCAAAATATACGAAATAAGAACTCACGAGAATTCCTTTCTATCTTTGTGCTTTGAGTATTGAATCTATTCTCTTTTACCATTAATAGGTATGGTGTGAATTGAACTCGGCTCTACTAGAGTTGTCTTAGCCGATCTCGAGTAGGTTTGTGAATCAGCTCTCATGAAGTTTATCTTGGTCAATCTCGAGTGGATCACGAGTGCCATGTTACATTTACTTAAATTGTTTAAATCACTAGACACCATACATTACTAACGTGTGTGTTTATATTATTATTGTTATTTTTGGCTCCGTATTGTGCACTTATGCTATGTAACCATTTGTTTTCATTAAAACAAGTACGTAGACTGGTTCACAATCTAGGACGTTACAAGTAGGATAACCATGTAAATAGAGATTAGATAAATGTGGATGTTAACTATATAATTATTTTTGACTTAAAATTATAATACACATAAGCGTGTAACGTGTTACATTTTGGTCCTTATCTAATATGATATCAAGTTAATTTCAATGACGGAGCCAGAAACTTTTTTCAACATGTCACTGGTATATGATATCCGAATGAGGGACTGGATCGATATTGGGTCACATGTTGTAAGAATGTGGTTTTAGTTATTTTCCGGTGATTTTAAATCTTTTGGGTTGTGTATCAATTTGTTAGTGTTAATAGATTACATTAGTAATTATCTTAAATAATTTATAACGTTAATTTTATATATTCTTAAATAGTTACTTCAGTAAATGATATAATCACAAAGCATTAAATGCAAAATATACAAAAGAATCTTATGATAAATATTGAGTAGTCTTCAGACTTGTGGCCTAGTGGTAAGATTCCCCCTCCCAAAGTGGAGGTCAAGGGTTCGAACCTCTTTGGTCACGGTTTGGGGACATTTAGAGCAATGAAGAGAATTTTCCTTTAAGCCAGTGGTTGCGGAGGCCGATTCTCAGAGCTCGACCCCGGTTTTCATCCGGCTGTTACTCCAGAGGGGCAACCCTTGTGGAGGCAGTACGGTTTCCGGGGGAACGCCGTAACCAAGTCTGACAATCCAGCGTGGACCCGGTTCAGACAACATAGTCTGGGGCAGATCTTGGCTAGGGTCGCCCAGGGGGCGATGTGACATTGAGTCACTCATAAGAAAGTCACCGTTCAAAAAAAAATATTGAGTAATAACAGAGAATTATGGGTTTTATTAGTCTATTATTATTTTTATTATCTTATCAGATTAGCACGCGTTAGATTAGATTTTAAATATCGTATGAATAATTATGCTTAGGCGGCAGCTATCTTATAAACGCCTTTATAATAAAACAAACAAACAAACAAACCCAGTATATCCCACTCAAGATCAGGGTCTGGGAGGGGTAGGTGGTGGCAAGTCTTTCCTCTATCCAGATAGGTAGAGAGACCGCTTCCAAAGAGACCTCTGGCTCGATACAAAAGCTATAACGCTAGCGAATCAACATATAATCAAACGTACGATATATGATATATGGTACATGGTACAGCACACATCATACAACAAACATTAAAATATCACCAAAAGAAGTATAAAATGAACAAGCATGCATCAGGAAAGCAGCAAGTTTCCCCTAAAAAGGTCCAAGCGTACTACATGCACATCAGGCCCCGTAACAAGTAAACAAAGTCCTTTCCTAGCTACAGAAACCACTAAAAGTCCTTAATTTTAATTCTACGTCTCCACTCACTCCTATCCTCGATCATGTGCTCAGAGAGGTGCAAGTGTTCCATATCTCGCCTAATTCTCTCTTCCCAAGTCAACCTAGGTCGTCCTCTACTCTTCCTACCCTCTATGATGATGTTCTCCACTGCTCTGACCGGTGCTGCCATTGGTCTCCTCTTGACATGTCCATACCATCTTAATCTCCCCTCTTGTATTTTATCTGCAATAGAAGTCACTTCTGACTTCTGTCGAAACACTTTGTTTCTTATCCGATCCAGTCTTGTATGGCCACACATCCACCTTAGCATTCGCATTTCCGCAACCTCTATTTGTTTCTCGTGTGATTTCTTTATGGCCCAGCAGTCTGTTCCATATAGCATAGCTGGGCGTACCGCCACTCTGTATAGTTTTCCTTTAAGTTTTGCTGGAAACCTCTTATCACATAGGATCCCTGATGCTGCTCTCCACTTACACCATCCTGCTTGGACACGGTGAGCTACATCGCTGTGTATCTCTCCGTCCTCCTGCAGGTACGAGCCCAGGTATTTGAACCTAGATGTCCGTGGGACCGGCATGCCCTGGATACTGATTTGGGTGTCCTCTTCGTCGTCGCCACCAAAATTACAATGCATGTATTCCGTCTTAGAGCGACTTATCGTTAATCCTTTGCTCTCTAGCGCTGCTCTCCACTGCTCTAGCTTGTCGTTAAGCATCATTTTAGATTCTGATATTAAGACAATATCATCCGCGAAGAGCATGCACTACGGGACTGACTGTTGTATTGACTTAGTCATCTCATCCAACACTAGTGCGAAGAGAAATGGGCTCAATGCCGATCCTTGGTGGAGTCCCACTTCCACTGAGAATGAGTCTGTGTCTCCTACCGGTGCTCGCACACATGTTTTTGCCCCGTCATACATATCCTTAATTAATTTGATATACCTCTCTAGTACCCCTCTATGTCGTAGACTTTCCCAAATTAGTTGTCTCGGTACACTGTTATAGGCCTGTTATAAACGCCTTTATAATAAGATGTTATAATCAACTAATGAAAAACCATAGAATTAAAAGAAATAATTAACACCTCTAAATTAGCCGTTTAACAACTCTAAATCACAAGTATTAAAGAAGAAGCAATCCAACCTTAATTCAAATCTTTCATCAATATTCTCATTTATCTTTTCATATCAATTACATTAAATAACAAAACGACCAACTTTGTAACAAAATATTGCAATTGCTGATAAGATATTCAATCTATAGTTGATGATGGATGATGCATGGGATTTGCATGCGGTGGTGAGGGGCTGCACAACCACCGCTGCTGCGGCGGTAAACGCCACCACTGTGGAGGATTACGATGATGGATCTGCTTGTTATAAGTTGGAGAGTTTAGCCACCGAAGACGAAAGCAACCCATTTGATCAATTTCTGAGTATGGGTAGCAACGTTGGTGGTGGATTATTGGAGGATGTTTATAAAGCAGGGTGTTGATCGTCGGTCACCGTCGTCGTCCGCCGTAGCCATGGGAGTCCACGGTGAAGGATTCTATCATCGACAATCACCAATCTTGATGGATTCACATTCCTCTGATCAATCTACACGCCCTAGAGAGAATAGAAGTAGTCATTTACTGTTTTGCATACTTATAATTATATCATCGACAATCACCAATCTTGATGGATTCACTCCTCTTCCCCTGCGTCTACTTCAAGTTTTTCTCCCACGACGTCGTTTATGGAAGATGAATATGAAATCAACGAGGAAGAATACGATTAAGATGTCCACATTCTGAACGTTATTATGAATTAAGACGTTTTAAAGAAGTTTCGTAACCTGAATGGTGGTGGAAGCGGTAGATTTTAATCGGATGATGTTAAACATATAAAACTTTTCTGATTATTAATTAGAAATATATCAACATATTTAAACTTGAAAATGGTTGTTTATATATATAATGCATCTTTAACTTTATCAAATCCCGTTTAATATTATATATTTAAGGCTTTGTTATTATCTATAATACACGATATTGTTAGAGCATAATCTTCTTAGTATATGTTTGTATTACAAGTTTGGTTTCAAAATTCTTAAAGTCATTAGCTTCTAACAATACTAAACTTACAATATCAACCCACGTGATCCATTTGTGTAATTTTATTTAAGTGAAAAATAAAAAATAAAAAATCAATGGTTGATCAAAAATAAAATGGCTACTTAGAGGAGCTAAAGGTTATTATAAAACTAGGCTTAGTTAGGCTCACATTAACATGAGACAGAGAACTGAAGAAGTAACCCAATATGTTGGGCCAGTTACCTTGTTAAGTTTTGGTCTATTAAAAGAATATATTAAGTTTTCGTAAAACTGTCAGAATGAAGGCCCATATTTAAGTGTTACAACTTACAATCGCACCTCACAAGTAGAGATTATTTGGTAAATTTAAGTCCAAATCATATAGCCAATTTCATCATGTTTATTTTCGTAACTAAGTTTATATTCAAAAATATAATTTCAAAATAGATATTAATAACGAGGAGTATAAATTTCAAATTTTAAAAATTCTCACAATCATGTCTTTTGAGTTTGATTTCAAGTGTTCAATTGATTTCTACGAAGTTTGAAGAGATTGGGCTTAAAAGGCTACCCAAGGAACATAGAGGTGATCCCAAATTTATAGTAGGGATGGGGTATATGATGTAAGATCAAATTGTAAAAATTATTATAGCTTCTTTAAATTATAAAGATAAAAATAATTACGAGAAACCAAATATGAATGCTCTTAAAGCATATATGAACAAGTAGTTTGATGTCTTTATGTACAAAACCTACACGTGTCCTTATATACAGTCATTTAGAATTGTATTTTTCTCTCGAAATAATTTAGCATTTAGTGGACTTTTACCCATATATATGCGTGTGTAAAATCATGAGTTAGTTTAAAAATGGGACAATAAAGCCTTATTCAAGTCTTGTTAATCATCAATGTAAAGTTTCAGCCTCTTTCTAATTAATCTTTAATCATACCGTTATTGACTAAAACGTCCACTACTCTTCTTTAATTCTTCTTTGTGTCCCAATGCTACTAATACTATTAGCAAGGAGGGAGTTGGCTAGGTGACGACATGACAGCGCCTACATGACCACGCGATACCACGGTGAACACCGTCCCATCACTAAAAATATGGCACAAGAAGGTGAAATCATGAGGAGGGTGCTTATTGCGGGAGTGAAGAATTCATTTATTATACTTTGTTCATATAAATTATTAATTTGGTTTTTATAAGACTAGCAGTAGATGAGCATGTGAGTCGTCGTTTTAAAAAAATAATTAAAATTTAGTTAATTTATATTTTTTTAACATGTAGTTGACATAAACGCATTTCAAGCATTGTTAGTGGAGTAAGTTTAAATGAGTGTGAAATATTTTCTTTAATGTATTATAATGCCCAAATGGTAGAGGCATAAGTCTTTTAGAAAGGAGGTCTCGTTTTCAAATACTAGGCGAGGTGTAAATTGTGTAATTTAAGTGTTGAGTTCTATCTAAGCGTTCTAAAAATGTAAAATAATAATAAAGCTTCTTCTAAATACTACAATAGCTCAATGTAACTTACTTTAACATGATAAATCGATGACAATGCTAAAATAAAAATCACTTAACAATAACCGACTCTACGGTCACATAAAATATTTTTTCTTACGACAAACACATATTCATAAAGCTTATTATTTCAAATTCACACCATTTGTTTACAGTAAACTTTAACACCTCAGGTATTTGAGAAACAGATTATTTCAACACATTCGTATCATTAGAGTCCTTCCCTTAGGTAGACAGAAAAAAAGTCATGTATAGATTTTTTCATGAATTACTTATATTTTCTAGAATTAAATACAACAGAAAGACATCCTTTTCAATTTCACACGTATATTACTTTGAGAATAGGTTGCACCTATAATTTCTTTAAAGAAAATATTCATATCGATATTAATACGTTGATAAGAATAGACGTTATTTGAATATATTACAGCCTTTTAGGGCCGCTATCTGTGATACAAATTAATAAGTTGGTTACCTTTAGTTTCCACGGAAAAAGACTTTTTTTGACCGATTTTTAGTTGAGCGATTGCAGAATTAAATACGAATTCAAAAGTGGTCACTTTTTATTCTTTTCTCATTGATGAACAACGAGTTAGGTTCCGGTCACTACATCTACATTTGACCAATTTTTTAATATTCAACACGAGGTCATCAAACATTAGAATCATTTATCTTCGAAAATGCACGAGTGCTAAAATACTAAGATCCTAGTCACATTTTTAGTTACAACATGATTAGACGTGTTACAATACAATCCAAAAGGAAATATATTAGTAAATAATGTTATTAATGATTTACATTTTAGAATTTAGACCGTTAAAATGTTGAATTTGGCGACTAGTGATATTTAGTTATTTAGTCTAAAAGGACCACTTTGTTGATATGTTTGCATTTTTATTTTACTTTTAACAAATTTTAACTATTTGTCGGTTTTTAATATAATGAATTAAGTCAAGTACGACCGGATTGGTATCATGATAATCTATTTAGGTGGATCAATTCGTGTAAGTTTGTTCGCTAAAGAAGTGTATGATTCAATGTTTTGAAGCTCAGATCGGTTCGGCCGGTCCGACCGGAAATCGGACCGATCCGAGCAGCCCAGTTCGTTTTCTATTGGTGTGACAGGCCGGTTTGTCGTGGTTTGGTGGTCGGACCGGGAACTGCGACGGAGGTTTGATCGACCAGATTTTGGTTTCTTTTTTCTTCTGGATTTTAATGGGTTTAACGAGTTTAATGAGTGAGTTGAACGGGGAGGTGGTGAGTTCGATTGTTGTCAGCAACCCATCAGTAATATACTGTGGTTGACCGGGTTTTACCGCAGTAGCCTATCGGGTGATGGTTTTTACTCAGAATTGGTTTTGGTGGACTTGGGCTACCAAGTGTTGTTTGCGATTGTGGGCGTGCCTTTTTTCGTTTGATTATCCCGGGTAGCCAGACTTTACTAGTTCGCCGTTAAAAAAAAGTTAAATTGAATTGAGTGCCAAAAAATATTGATGTTAGAAAAACAAAAAAATTTCTCCTTTATTCTTGTAGTGGCACAACGTTGTGTACAAAAATACAATCACCCGTTTTCACTTTATAAAAGAAGCATCTAGACTCTAGTATGGTTTTGCAAGAAACACAAATGACTATAAAAAAAGGGTAGATGAACAAAACGTATTTGGTGTGACTCATAACGAATTTCATCGAACCGACCGTCTAGTTTGTTGATCATCGGTTTACCTAACCATGTTGAACAGGTAACGGGTGACTAGAATCGGTGACCACTTTGTACCTTTGTGTACTCTTGGTTTGACTGGTGGGATCGACGGGTCTATCCAACTTTGTACACAATGTTTAATTGGCACGTTGTCAAAAGCTAACTATTAATTCGCGAGGCTTAATTCCACTAAAAATCAAGAGAAATTAAAATAAACTTTTGTAAATTTTTAAAAATAAAATCAAGATCAAGTTACATTATTTATATTGTACGGATAAAATTAGTACACATATACAACATTAAGTTTTTTTAATATATATGTGTATATTCAAGTTCGTTAAAGACAAACACATTTGTAAAGATACAACTTACACAAAGTAATAATGTGTAAATTGTAATTTACACATTGTAAAATGTATGTATAAGTTACATTTACACGTGTAATAATTTTTTACCAACGTGAATTTCACATATATATAAAAGAATAATAGTTATATATGTACAATAACATTATTTGTTAAATAAAAATAATGATTTAACCTGATTTATAGTTTGTTTTTGAAAATTTTCAAAACTTTTCTCAGTATCTTTTGTTTTCATTTAAACTATACTCTTGTTTTACTTTACCAGCTTATTTATGTGTGTATTATATAGACAACTTAAAAGAACAATTGCATGTAATATGCAACAAATCTTGAATTAGAAATTTCTCGTATTCATTCCACACTTCTACAATTTCACTCTGTTTTAAAGAAAAGTAGTTTGTTATATATTAGTAACAAGTCTTTGTTTAAAAATCAAACACACAAATTGCTATTTGATAACGGTGAAAACATAAACTAACTAATATAATCAATAATGTGTGATAATATAATCTCAAAAAGAAAATTTCTAATGTAAAACCGTACAAAAAGGGATAAAAGGTCTTCTAGCGGAAAATCCATTTCTTATAGAATATTTGTCAAGGTAGTGCCTTGTAGTCAATAATGATAATGAAAGAGCACATGCAAGCAGCTTCATTAATTGACTTAAATAACATTTCCCCTTTTAACCAACATTAATACGTTAAGTATTTCATCATACATGATGAAATAGAGAATATAATCACTTCATCACTGCAGAACAAATAGAAAAAAATATAAGTTTTAAATATATTTATAATGACATGAGTTAAAATCCTTAGGAGTATAAAGTTTTGTAGAACTAAGTGGTAAAAATGACTATTTAAAAAGAAGGGTGATGTTATTCAACAAAATGTATTTTTGCTATAAAGTGTGAGAAGACACAAAGAGACTAAAAAAGTCATAAAAAATTATATCTCACAATCTAAATCGAATTTCAAAAAAATATTTCGGAGTCTCTGTTTCTCTCGTCGTCCTCTTTCAGAAAAAAACTACCTGAAAAAAGGCAAGGTGCGCCTTGGATTGCACTCGACGAATTGCGTTTTGCCAGATAGATTTTTTTGTAGAAAGATTCCCCATTGGTAATGAAAAATCAATAAAAATCAATAAAAATCTAAACTAAATACTAAATAAAGGCGCATACGCGAGAAGGCCTTACTACTTCTTCATTAGCGGCAGGGGAGGTAGCCTCATTACTTCCCACTGGGCGAGAGGTGCACCTAACCCACAATGACACAATGATAATAAAAAAAAATTCATCGTATCTTTATATGACACAATGACGTCATTTTGTTTTTCATAATAACATAATGACGTCATTGTGACTTTCATAATGACAGAATGATGTCACACAATGACGTCATTGTGTCTTTCATATATGACACAATAAAAAACGTTAAATTTTTATTTTTTATTTTTTATTTTTTATTTATTTTTTTTTCTTAGTGAGGACGGCTAGGTGAACAAAAACTCAAAATTAATTTTTTGAAATTAGATTTAAATTGTGAGATATAATTTTTATGACTTTTTTTGACTCGTTTGTCGTCTCACATTTTGTAGCAAATATACACTTGTATTTGAACCTATCTCTAAAAAGAAAAAAAATCATTAAAAGATATTTCAGGACCCATTGTAACACCCACCTCCCAGGACTTACCGTGGGGAGCGTTACGTATCGAATATACAGAACGCATAGGAGTTATAGAGTACACAGCGGAAGTCTAACTTTAATTATACATCAAAAGCGTATAGTACATCTGTTATAATAGATAATATCATTACATCAGTTTAACTATAATAGAGATCCAAAACTTCAACAACATTCTAGAACTTTATTTTCTCATAAACTAGCTCGTAATCTTCAATCCTTGCAATCACTTGGCACCTAGGATGTGTGTTCATAAAATAGAAAACATTTGGGACTCAGCATAAAGCTTGTGAGTTCATAAACATGACATTCTTCAAAATTCAAAACACGTTATTATTGACTATTGCATCAAGCAGATACAGCCATGGTAAACAGATAGGAACAGAGTAAGCACATCATAAATTTACATAACCAGGCTATGTATACAAACTCCACTGGCTAAAGTAGAATCATACAAGCAGCCCCCAAGCATCCTATCAAGCATTGCCACATATCACAGATGCTATTGATAGTCAATTCCATAATTATTACCAGTTATCAGAACATCACATCCCGTTTTAGAAAACAGTTAAGAGGAACTCACCTCAATCAATCAAGTCAGTGATATCGTCTGCTCAGGTTCATTGCTATCAGGTATTATCCTGAAAACTATCTACGACAATTTGATGTAGAGTCTCCCCTACTCGCGCTCCTAGTCGCGCTCCTACTCGAGTACCAAAACGACTACTAGCAACATTCAATGGGGTATTGAGAACTCGAGATTCTCTTTATATTAGAGCGTTCCCAAAGAAACTTATGTTCTAAACTCAACTTTAAGACTTCTATTTATAAGGTAGCAGAAGGCAGGTGAAAAACTTTCAGGGACGATGTGCGATTGCATATTAAAACGCATGAGAATTCAATTCACTTCAATTGCAATATGAAAATTTCATATAATATTATTATAATATTATATTATTATAATTAATTCAGCTGCTTAACTCGTTTTTTTCTTATAACTTTTAATTTATAATGTTTCATAAAATTTTGAATATGTCGTTGTGACGAGCTTATTTTTCTCTACGAGTCCACCTAAGTTTTATAAAAAATGGAGCAGGTTCGAATATAATATATTATTATTATATTCAAACGGTCTCTTATAATATAAAAAATTCATCTAAAAACTTCAAACTTTAAATAGATAATTTACTCATTACTTACTCGTTTGACAATATATGAAATGCGAAGTTCATATGACTCAAACGCTCGGGATGTTACATTCTCCTCCCCTTAAAAGAATTTCGTCCTCGAAATTCGAAGGTTACTCGAACAGTTGAGGATATTTGACTTTCATTTCTTCTGCTAATTCCCAAGTCTTCTCGGGCCCTTTCTGACCTTGCCACTAGACCAATACTAGTGGAATTATTTTCTTTCTTAATTTTCATTCTTGAGAATCAAGTATCTTTATCGGTTTTTCAATAAAGTTTAATTTCTCGTCTATTTGCACGTCCTCCAATGGCATTGCTTGAGTCGGATCTGCCAAACACTTTCTTAGGTTTGATATATGAAAAGTATCGTGAATACCTTTCAAAGTTTCATGTAATTCTAGCTTGTATGCAACTGGACCAATTCTTACGATGATTTTAAACTGTCCAATGTACCTGAGACATAACTTCCCGCGTTTACCGAATCACATTACTCCTTTCCATGGTGAGACTTTCAACATCACATAGTCTCCTTCTTGAAATTCTAAAGGTCTCCTTCTGTTATCTGCATAACTCTTCTGTCTATCCTAAGAAGCCTTTAGTCGTTGTCTGATTTGTTGGATTTTCTCAGTTGTCTCGAGAATAATTTCGGTTTTGGTCAACTGATCATCCCCTACTTCTGTCCAACAGATGAGAGTTCTGCATTTCCTACTATATAAGGCTTCAAATGGTGCAGCCTTAATGCTGGAATGGTAGCTGTTGTTATAAGAAAATTCAATCAAAGGCAAATGATCATCCCAGCTACCTCCAAAATCAATCACGCAAGCACGCAACATGTCTTCTAAAGTTTGAATTGTTCGCTCACTCTGACCATTGATCTGAGGATGATATGCAGTGCTTAAACTGATTTTGGTTCCAAGTTCCTTCTGGAAACTTGTCCAGAATCTGGAAGTGAATCGGCTATCTCTATCGGAGATAATGGATAAAGGCACTCCGTGCTTACTTACTATTTCATCAATATATATCTTGGCTAGTTTTTCTATTGGATAGCTCTCACTTATGGGTAGAAAATGTGCTGACTTGGTTAGCCTGTCAACCACGACCCATATAGCATTATATCCTTTTCGTGTTCTTGGAAGTTTTGTGATAAAATCCATGGTCACTCTATCCTATTTTCATACTGGCAACTCCAACTGTTGTAACTGACCGGCTGGTTTTTGATGTTCAATCTTAACTTGCAGACATGTTAAGCATTTATCAACGTACCGGGCTATGGTTCTTTTCATATTAGGCCACCAGTAGTGATTTCGAATATCCTTATACATTTTGTTTGCTCTGGGACGCATTGTGTATTTGGATTTGTGGGCTTCATATAATACTTTGCCCTGAATACCTCCAAATTTTGGGATCCAAATTCTCTGACCAAATCGTAGGACTCCATCCATTCCTTGAGTCAATAATTTCTGGTTACCCATCATTCTTTCAGACTGAATATTCTCATCTTTCAATGCTTCAGTTTGAGCATTCTTGATTTGGTCTTTCCAATCAAGCTTAACATCTATCTTTAATGCTTTTACCCTAATCGGTTTAACTCTTTCTTTTCGACTGAGAGCATCCGCGATTACGTTAGCCTTTCCTGGATTGTATTTGATTTCACAATCATAGTCATTGAGAAGTTCCATCCACCTTCCTGGATGGTATTTGATTTCACAATCATATTACACACTTAGTACCATACAAGTAACGTCGCCAAATCTTTAAGGCAAACACTATGGCACCCAATTCAAGGTCATGCGTAGTATAGTTGTTTTCATGAATTTTTAGTTATCGTGATGCATAGGCTATAACCTTGTCACGTTGCATCAACACACAACCTAAACCATTATATGAGTCATCACAGTATATTGCAAAGTCTTCATTACCATATGGTAATGAAAGTATAGGAGCACTACTAAGCTTTTGTTTTAGAAGGTTGAAAGCTTCTTCTTTCTTTGGTCCCCAGTCAAACTTTACATTCTTTCGAGTCAAAGATGTTAAAGGGGTAGCAATCTTGGAGAAGTCTTGAATAAACCTTCTATAGTATCCTGCTAATCCCCAAAAGCTCCTAATCTCACTGGGATTCTTCGGTGATTCCTATTTCATCACAGCTTCTATCTTAGCTGGATCTACTTGTATTCCCTTCTCATTTATTATGTGACCAAGGAATTGAATTTCTCTTTTCCAGAAGTCATATTTAGAGAATTTTGCATAAAGCTTTTCTTGTCGAAGGGTTTCTAGAACCATTTTCAGATGTCTAGCGTGATCATCTTGGTCCTTAGAATAAATAAGTATGTCGTCTATAAAGACAATGACAAACTTATCCAAGTATGGCTTGCAAACTCTATTCATCAGATCCATGAATGCTGCAGGAGCATTGGTTAGTCCAAAAGACATAACCAAAAATTCATAATGTCCATAACGCGTCCAAAATGCGGTCTTAGGAATGTCTTCCTCGTGCACTTTCAACTGATGATAACCTGATCGAAGATCAATTTTTGAAAAGTAGTTGGCTCCTTGAAGTTGATCAAATAAATCATCTATTCTTGGTAAAGGATATTTGTTCTTAACAGTTAACTTGTTTAATTCTCGATGATCAATGCACATACGCATTGAACCATCTTTCTTTTTGACGAACAATACTGGCGCTCCCCAAGGTGAGGAACTCGGTCTAATAAACCTTTTTTCTAAGAGTTCGTCAATTTGCTTCATAAGTTCTTTCATCTCTGAAGGGGCTAGGCGATAAGGAGCCTTCGCAATTGGTTTAGCACTAAGTACTAAATCAATATGAAATTCTATCTAACGATCAAGTGGAAGTCCTGATAAATCTTCCGGAAACACGTCTGGGAATTCGCACACTACAGGTATTTCATTCATCTGCATTTCCTTTTTAGCATCTACCATGCATAAGAGAAAGGCTATGCATCCTTTCTGAATACATTTCACTACCTTTATTGCTGAGATGATACTGACCTTGGGGTTTTCATCACTATCATGAATTAGTAGCTTTTCCCCATCTGGCTTATGTACAGTCATCGTCTTATGTTCACAGTCGAGCCGAGCACAATTCTTATTCAATCAGTCCATCCCAAGAATAACATCATATTCACTTAAAATGGTCGGCATTAAGTTTACAGAGAATTCGGTGTTAACTAAGGTGATAACACAATCCCTAAAGATTTGACTTATCTTATATCGCTTACCACTGACAATTTCTACAATATATGCACATTCTAGAGTTTGTGGTACTAAGTTCAAATAAGATACTAAGGCAGTTGAAATGAAACTTCTATTTGCACCAGTGTCAAATAAAACTCTAGCATATATGTTGTTAATGAGAAACGTACCAGCTATGGTTTCATCTCCAGCTTCTTTTATCACATACACTCGACCCTTGGACTTGTTCTGATTCTTCGTTGGTTGTGCTTGTGGAGGGTTCTTGCAATCACTTCGGAAATGTCCATACTCCCAACAGTTAAAGCATCTAATTTTCAGGCAGTTCTTTCATGAATGATCACTAGTTAGACATTTAAGACATCTGGAATCTTGATACTTTCTCCAAGACTCATTTTTATCGTTCCTCCACGGTTTGTTAACACGGTTCTCTTCATTTTGTGTGATCTTTCTGTCCTTTCTTGGCATCTGGTTTCCATCCTCATTTCTTTTTCTTTTGTTGTTATCAGTCATTATGCCTTCTTCTTCATATGCAATGGCACTTAATGCAATTGCAGACTCATAGGTTTTGGGGGCAGACATTTTAACTAACTGTCGAATATGAGGGGGTAACCCCTGCACATATCCTTTTATGCCCTTTGCTTCAGGTGTTACATGCTCAGGAAGCAGTCGAGCCATCTTATCAAACTTGGTCGTGTACTGTCGATGTGTCATGGCTCCGGCTTGTAGTAGTAAAAATTCTCTTTCAATTTTGTCCCTTTCAACTTCAGGACAAAATTTTTCCATCACCAGCTCCTTCAGTTCATCCCAGGTTAAAGTAGTAACAACTCCAGGTCCTTTAGCCTGCTTAACATTGTCCCACCAAAATAATACCTCGGACCTAAATGAGTGGGTGGCATACATGACAGCTTGTATGGCTGTGCATCCACTAATTTCAATAACAGCTTCCATATCATAGATCCACTGAAAAGTGGCCATGGCATCTCTTTTACCATCAAATATTGGAGGTTCACATCCCTTGAAAGCTTTGTAGGAACAACCCTGCTTAGGTTCAGTTTCCATAGCAGCATCACCATTACCATTGGTGTTATTTATATGATCATCCTGCTCATTACCACCTGTCACACCCCAACCTTGACGGCGGAATCGTCGAGGCGTGAGAGTTACGATTGTTCACAGCCACATAACGCTATTGCCTGAAACATGTTAAAAATAAAAGGTCAACATATTGTTGGTGAGCATTCTATAGTTTTTCATACATAAGTATATAAAAGATGGCAATTCATGTTGTAAATTAGAGAAACTAAGTAACTAGGGATGTAAGACAGAATGCACAATCAAACCTTGACAAAGTTTTACAAGTATCAAACGACGTTAATATTCTATTAACGTTAAAAGTATATACGATTAGCTAAGTGTACTTGGATCAACCAAGCAGGCTTGTCAGGCCCATAGATCTATGACGTCGCCAGGCTAGCAATAGTTAATGATTGTACATGTATTCGACATTACATGGTAGCTACAAGATTCAACTAATCACAACACACAAGTAAATTGCCATAAGTTTACAAGAATCAAACGTGTTTACAAGTGCAACGTTTATAAGGTAACATGTTTCACCCAAAAGTGTGTGAAATAATAAAATGGGTATAGAAATACTCACTTGGCGATTAAGTATATATTGGATGATTAATAAGAAATAATAACCAGCGTCGTTTCAACGAGTTCCTTTACAAGGTACCTAAAACGTATTTATTACAAGATTAAGTTCAATATTAAGTTTATCATCTAGACGTGAACTAAAATTTTAGGATTTTGAAGTTTTGTATATTATATTTATTCGGAGGAAATATATCTTTTAAGTGTTTTAATCTAGAAATAAAATTAGATTTAATATCGGATAATGTGTAAATATATTTCGTATATATACTTTGTAATAATTATCGTTACAATAACGTATTATCCGATAAAAATTTATTAATCTAAATTAATTGCGTAAATATATTTTATAATGAATTATGTTTGTAAATAATTGTGAGATTATAAGATGTATAATTCCTACTATTTCCATGATTATTTCGTAACTAAACGTGATATAATGTCCATTTTTATAAAAATAATTATTTATAATATTTATAAATAATATTTTATAAATATTATTAAGGTTTTTAAAATCAAATAAATTAACAGAAAATATTTATGTAACATTTTAAATAAGGGATATTTTTAAAACTTATTTTTATAATTTTTAGGAATTTTTATATATTTATTAAAGCTTTAAAAAGCATAAAAAAATAGATGTAGGTGCCCGGGGTCGAACCCGGGACCTTTTGTTTGACCTGGAAGCACGGGACCAGTGAACCAAAGGCCTAAGCCGCGGTTAAACTGGTTCCCATTTGGTTTTATGCTTGTTTAACCCGTTTCCCTTCACCCATTTGAGCCCTAGTTTGATCGAAGCTCAAATTGACCCTCGATTCAGTGATGTTTACCGAATTAAAGATAGGGCTTTTAATCCCCATGTCAATACGATCATATAGGTATGTTTAATTACCTGATTGGATATAGATTCGATAAGAACAGATGAAGAACAGGTCGCGAAAATGGAGATATCAAATGATGATCAAATGCTGATGAAAACCAAATTGATTACACAGACACCTTCTAATGAAGAAAATGATCAAAATCCTTCTGTCAATTTCGTGTATTGTAGCTCAGAACAGTGATCTCTATTAAGTTGCAGGTTGCGATGAGAAGGAGAATCAAAGTGGATGTTTGAGTATGTTTCAGATGAATTAGAGAATTGTGAACACTTAGGAATGAAGAAATGATCGTTTATATAGGTTCAATTTAGACAATTGTTAATGTTTGAGTGGTTTTAATTAGGTATGTTTAGTGGGTATTTTTAGTGGTCCATTATATGAAATCCTGGTGTTTTCTACTCGAATTAATGCGTGTTGACAGGTTTGTGATAGCCCCACGATCGTTTTGGTGCATTTCGGGGATTTAAAATCCAGAGTTTTAGGTGAAATGGGCCTCGCCGGTGCGCGGCCGGCGGTCGCCGGTCCGGCCACCGGAAATGCGGGGGACGAGAGAGAGAAAGCAGTGGGTTTAAAAATTTTACCCGGATGGTCCCTGTGGTTTAAATTTTGTTATTTTATGTTGTAAACTATTCTTTAAAGTTTCAGAATTGGCAAAAATAACCCCTGGACTATTATTATTATTATTATTATTATTATTATTATTATTATTATTATTTTTATTGTTATTATTATTATCATTAATGTATTATTTTTATTAATATTATCATTATTACTAAGATTATTATTATCATTAACATTATTATTATTATTAACGCGCTGTGAAAATACGAGATGTTACAGTCTCCCCTACTTTAGGAAATTTCGTCCCGAAATTTGTTTACGAGAAGGTTGAGACGAAAAGATGAGGACACTTGAAGAACTTTCAGGTTTTGATAAGGTATCAAAAGAATAAAATTCATCATTGATTAAGCTGACCGCTTTAGTGTTTACTTTATGTGCAATGGCAGAGTCATTAGAGGTAAAAAGAGAGTCTAAAGTATGTGTCTTCCAATTAGCCTCATAAGCTTTTGAATGTTAATTATCGTACAAATACAAAGTTTTACTGTCTCCCCTACTTTAAAGAATTTCATTCAGAATTTAAAAATGAACTAAACAAATACGGGTATCTTTGCTTCATATGATCCTCCCGCTCCCATGTGAACTCAGCTCCACACTTGTTCTCCCAACGAACCTTGACAATTGGAGTAGTTGTGGTCCTAGTCTTCTTCATAATGCGATCCATAATCTCGACAGGTTTCTCAATGAAGTGCAATGACTCGTCGATCTGAATGTCTTCCAGTGGAACATGCAGACTCTCGTCGGCCAAACACTTTCTTAAGTTTGAGACATGGAACACAGGATGAACTCCACTAAGGTCGGAAGGTAGTTCCAGTTTATAAGCCACTTTCCCAATCCTTTTCAGGATTTTGAAAGGTCCTACAAATCTCGGAGCTAGTTTGCCCTTCTTTCCAAAGCGAATAACGCCTTTCCATGGTGAAACCTTAAGAAGAACCATATCACCAACTTGAAACTCCAACGGTTTACGATGCTTATCGGCATAGCTCTTTTGTCGACTTCTTGCCACTTCAAGGTTCTTGCGGATTGTAGCTACTTTATCGGTCGTTTCTTGTATAAGTTCAGGACCAGTGATAAAGTTTTCACCAATGTCGGTCCAACAGATCGGTGATCGGCATTTACGACCATAAAGTGCTTCGAACGGTGCCATCTTGATACTCGAGTGATAACTATTGTTATACGAAAATTCCGCGAGCGGTAAATGCGTATCCCAATTACCACCAAAGTCAAGGACACATAGTCGTAGCAAATCCTCGAGGGTTTGGATTGTTCGTTCGGTTTGGCCATCAGTTTGAGGATGGTAAGCCGTACTTAAATCCAATTGAGTACCCAAGAGTTCTTGCATAGATGACCAAAAGTGTGAAGTGAAACGAGCATCTCGATCAGAAATGATGTGCAACGGTACGCCATGACGACTAACAATTTCATCAATGTATATACGAGCTAGTCTTGAAACCTTGTAAGTGTCTCGTATAGGTATGAAATGTGCCGTCTTGGTCAAACGATCCACAATCACCCATATGCTATCATGACCACGAGGAGTACGTGGTAACTTGGTTATGAAATCCATGGATACATGTTCCCATTTCCACATAGGGATTTCAGGTTGTTCAAGTAAACCACTTGGTATCTGTCACACCCCAACCTTGACGGCGGAATCGTCGAGGCGTGAGAGTTACGATTGTTCACAGCCACATAACGCTATTGCCTGAAACATGTTAAAAATAAAAGGTCAACATAAAGATGTTGGTGAGCATTCTATAGTTTGAATACATAAGTATATAAAAGATGGCAATTCATGTTGTAAATTAGAGAACAAGGTAACTAGGGATGTAAGACAGAATGCACAATCAAACCTTGACAAAGTTTTACAAGTCTCAAACGTGTACTTGGCCCAACCAAGTTATAAGTATATACGATTAGCTAAGTGTACTTGGATCAACCAAGCAGGCTTGTCAGGCCCATAGATCTATGACGTCGCCAGGCTAGCAATAGTTAATGATTGTACATGTATTCGACATTACATGGTAGCTACAATATTCAACTAGTCACAACATACAAGTAAATTGCCATAAGTTTACAAGAATCAAACGTTTACAAGTGCAACGATTAATAAGTAACATGTTTCACCCCAAAGTGTGAAAATATGAAAAGGGGGTATAGAAATACTCACTTGATTGATGAGATTAGGATCTGGATGTGATAGTTTAGACACCAACGATTTCCTTATGATTAACCTAAGGATCGGTGTCTCGAATTAGAATAATAATGATTTGGGAATTTGGGAATGTATTAGGATTTCCATTTGGTTTTGAATGGTAGTTTAAATAAATTAATTTTATTTAGTTTGAATGTCTTGAAATAAAATAAATTTGTTAAAAGTGATTATGTCTAGAATTTTAATAAAAGTTTATACATATAAGTTATACATATATACAATTTATTAATAAATTGTATATGTATAATTATATACATATTTATATATAATATGTAATTATATATAATTATATGTATATTTATATACATAATTATATGTATATAATAAATTTATACATAGGTAGGTATAACTATATATTGTATGTTAATTATATACATAAGTTATAAATCGTATACGATTCTGTAAAATTATATACCTGTAATTTATTTAAATAAAAGTTGTTTCGATAATCGAATAATATATACCTATGTATATGTATTGAATTTAATTTATTTATTGTATAATGACATATTATTCACTAATTATAAATTGATAGAAAATATAAATAGTCATTTTATTTATTTAAAACAATTTAAATAATAAATAAAACGTTGAAATAAATTTCAGAAAATAATTAGATTGTTTTAAAAATTTCTAATGTTTGTAGAAACATTTTTATAATTTTTAGAAATTTTTCTGAATTTTTATAAAGCTTAAAGAAGCTTAAAAAAAATAGTGAGGTGGCCGGGTTTCGAACCCGGGACCTCTGTGTTTGCAAGGAGACTCTGAACCGGTGAACCAGGCATACAGCCGCGGTAATGATCCGGTTTCTCAGTGTTTTAAACATCTTTTAAATCAGACCCTCAAACCATCCGAGCCCTAGTTCGATTCGAACCCAAATCGAACCCCCAAACGATTCTGTTAACGATTACAAACATGGGGCTTTTGTTCCCCATGTGAAACCGAGTGTGGGTATGTGTTGAATTACATGTATGGTGTTCGATCGAAGCTTACCCGATGAAGAACAGATCACGGTTAATGTTGGTGATCGATTGATAATCAAACCTTGATGGAAATCAAATTAGTTTCGTAGGTAGCTTCGTATGATGATAAGGATTAAAATCCTTTTATCAATTTTAACTGAAATCGACTGAAGATGGGTTTTACAAGGTGTTGCAGGTCCGCGGTCGAAGATGATGAAATGGGGTGTTTCTAAGTTTGTTTTCGATGCAATTCGAGCTAGGAATAGTTTATAAACGATAAATCTATCGTTAGTGCATGATTACTTTGATTATAATAGAGTGTAGTGCGCGTTAATGGCGAGAAAAGTCGACCGACAGTTAGGTCGGATTGAATCGCACTCAATTTTTAATTTTGTATGTTGTATAGGTTCGATTCGTTCACAAGATATTGTCGGGAATGATTAATTGAGTGGAAATCGATTGGTTTTGGGGTTTGTGGGTCGCCGGAGGAGTGGCCGGAATGTGGCCGGAGGTCGATGGGGGTGGGCGACGGTGGTGAATGGTTTTAAAAAAAAAATTACACTTTGGCCCCTTGTGGTTTATGAGGTTTGTTATTTCATGTTTTAAAGTTAGATTTTAAGTTTCAAAAATCACCATTTAGCCCCTAAAATGTTATTATTATTATTGTTATTATTATTATTATTATTATTATTATTATTATTATTATTATTATTATTATTATTATTATTATTATTATTATTATTATTATTATTGTTATTATTATTATATTAAGCTTGACTAAATAATTAATGTAAAATACGAGATGTTACAGTCTCCCCTACTTTAGGAAATTTCGTCCCGAAATTTGTTTACGAGGAGGCTGAGACGAAACGATGAGGACGCTTGGATTTCACTTGGTCCTCACGTTCTCAGGTGAATCCGAAAGTGAGCATGAAGCCACAGATAGATCATAGTGATTCTCTTTTTCTTTCTTGATGCAGTTTGTGTTTCCATTTTCTGAGATACACTTTGAAGAACTTTCGGGTTTTGATAAGGTATCAAAAGAAGAAAATTCATCATCGATTTAGCTGACCGCTTAAGTGTTTACTTTATGTGTAATGGCAGAGCCATTAGAGGTAAAAAGAGAGTATAAAGTGTGTGGCTTCTAGTTAACATTATAAGCTCTCTCGTTGATTAAGAATGAACATTGATACAAGATGTTACCGTCTCCCCTACTTTAAAGAATTTCGTTTCGAAATTAAGAATGAACTTAAATGAGCTAAAGAGTTAAAATGAAAGTTAAGTGTTCAAACTAACAGTGATTGACGTTTAATTACGGATGACATGTTTCACTTGATGGAATCTTACAAGATTCTTGGCATAATGCATGCCAATTTGAACCCTATCAGTGAATGTGAGACGTTTTGAGATGAAATGTTGGAAAACGATGCCGAGTTATCATCGTATATCACAACTTCCAGAATATAATTTCATGGTAAGGTGATGTCTAGATATCAATAAAAGACCAACAATGATAAGAAATGTTAACCGTCGGGAATTTTAGGAATCCCAAATGACACCATATGAAACGATCTTAATGCATATCTTGTGACTATGTATTTCTCCTTTGACCAAACATTGGTCTACGAATAACACGCTATGCGAAGATCTTGGAATAACTTCACAACTATGGTTAAGAAAGAACAAAGAATGAATCAATCATTCAAGATATCGATCGATGTTTTAACGTCATACCACGGTATACGAATAGTTGACACAGATACAGGTCAATTTCTCGACGTTGTGAGATAATGGGTCGTAGTGAAGTTTTTTAGCCAATCGGTCTATAATGCACCAATTGTCATCATGACCTCTAAGATAAGAGGCATTCAGTGATGAGGAAAGTTAAACCGAAGATTTACGGGAACACGAAGATTAGGTTTTGTCATATGTAAATGTAAGACACTTGGACATCTGCCAAGTTATGTCTTTTCTTTGATGCCAAACCCGTGATTACAGATTACGAAATTTTATGAATCATTATATCCATATTGTAATGAGGATAATAACGAGTCTTGTTGTTCGAATTCAAGATAGAGTTTTAAATATTTCTAAGGTTAAAGATTTAAAAGCTATTCAAGAAGTGACACAAACAATAAGAAAAGTATTTGTAACCATGTTTTGCAAGGTAACAAATTTCCAAATGCAGATCGCATACGTAATTCATCAAACAATAAGAGAGGTATTCGATAATATCTTTATTTGACAAAGGATTGTTTAGGAAGACTATACTTATGGGTTTGATGATATCTCAAGATGAAAGTTGATAAGTAAGGAATAAATTGTTCGATGTAGCTGGATCGAATCAATATATGAAGATAAAGGGAAAGAATTTGATTTAAGAATTTACATGCTTCAAGCTTGGAATCAAGATCAAATTAAAATGATCGGATCTCCTTTCAAGTTCAGAGATCATGCTTTGGCTTGATAGGTCGAATCACCAACATTGATTCACCCTTCAAGTTACTACACGCTTCTCGTCACTTGATTACAACCATGGTAAGTTAAAGATCAAGAAATGAGAATAGTCATCAAGGTGTGGTTTTCACTCCTAACTTGATGATGTATTTCCAAGATATGACCATTAACTTACCAATCAAAAAGTTCGATCCCAACTCATTGTTAAGGATCCACAGAAATAAGACGAGGTAACTCACCATTAAGGTAAGAAAATCACTCCTATCTTAACGGTGAAGTTCTTACAAAAACAAATATAACAAAATGAACTTCTTCATCAAAATCCAGAATTCACTCCTACTTTGACGAGTTCGTTTCATTTGAGAAAATACAATCCATAAAAATGAAATTATCATTAAGGTATGGAATTCACGCCTATCTTAATGATTGAGCTTCATAATAACAAGGAAACAATCAAAGATTGACAATTGCCACCAAAGTACGGGTTTTCAATCCTATTTTGGTGAGATCATGTCACTTGTGAAATGCCATTCCAAAGAAAATACTTGAAGTCAATCCTCAAGATAAGGTAATCACCCTAATCCAAAGGATTAAATTGCATAAAACACATAATTGGAAACCATTTATCGGAACGAATAGAGATTCATCAAAGTAAGGGAATCACCCCTGTTTTGATGAGATAGAATCATTTAGGAGATACGAGTGTTCTTAGTCATAGGCTGACTTGCAAACCCTTGCATTTCCCACGGTGCAGACGGTTCAAAGTTTGACTTAACAACGAAAGGAAAAAGATATCATTTAGAATTTTAGAAAATTTCAAGTTACATCAATGTAACAAAAGGAAAATCATGCTTACAAAATTTAAGGTCAATGTTCGAGGTAACAGGATTTGTTATGATGTTCAAATCTTGGATGTCTTAAATCAGGAAGACGAAATCAAGGACAAGAATGATTCAACACCATGATGCGATGTGAACATTCGATTCACAATCGAAAGGAAAATACAAGGACTTCTCAAGATATGAGGTCACCTATAGCCTTATTGAAGACACGCGTACTTATAAGTGGTAACAAAGTTATAATTAGTTTATTCGATCATTGAGGGAACCGTTACGCTACCTGGGGATTTCTGGGATGAGTGATAAACTATGGTCAACATACACAAGTTTCTAAGGTAAATGGGTCAATTTACCTTGACGTGTCAACGATTCCAAATGGTAATGCGTTACCAAATGGAACCATCCTTTTGTATCTTAAAAATCCTTGAATCCTTGAACTGGTTTATCACCAAAGTTTAAATACCTTCTCATTCTTAACCTAAATAATATTCCTGTTAATATTGAACCCATCCTACATTTCAACTCTTACGTTTAAACGCTCAACATGTAACGTGTAACGATATTGAACTCAAGCGTTTCATATAACTATTTCTATACCCTATAGTTATGGGCTCTGATACCAATCTGTCACACCCCAACCTTGACGGCGGAATCGTCGAGGCGTGAGAGTTACGATTGTTCACAGCCACATAACGCTATTGCCTGAAACATGTTAAAAATAAAAGGTCAACATATTGTTGGTGAGCATTCTATAGTTTTTCATACATAAGTATATAAAAGATGGCAATTCATGTTGTAAATTAGAGAAACTAAGTAACTAGGGATGTAAGACAGAATGCACAATCAAACCTTGACAAAGTTTTACAAGTATCAAACGACGTTAATATTCTATTAACGTTAAAAGTATATACGATTAGCTAAGTGTACTTGGATCAACCAAGCAGGCTTGTCAGGCCCATAGATCTATGACGTCGCCAGGCTAGCAATAGTTAATGATTGTACATGTATTCGACATTACATGGTAGCTACAAGATTCAACTAATCACAACACACAAGTAAATTGCCATAAGTTTACAAGAATCAAACGTGTTTACAAGTGCAACGTTTATAAGGTAACATGTTTCACCCAAAAGTGTGTGAAATAATAAAATGGGTATAGAAATACTCACTTGGCGATTAAGTATATATTGGATGATTAATAAGAAATAATAACCAGCGTCGTTTCAACGAGTTCCTTTACAAGGTACCTAAAACGTATTTATTACAAGATTAAGTTCAATATTAAGTTTATCATCTAGACGTGAACTAAAATTTTAGGATTTTGAAGTTTTGTATATTATATTTATTCGGAGGAAATATATCTTTTAAGTGTTTTAATCTAGAAATAAAATTAGATTTAATATCGGATAATGTGTAAATATATTTCGTATATATACTTTGTAATAATTATCGTTACAATAACGTATTATCCGATAAAAATTTATTAATCTAAATTAATTGCGTAAATATATTTTATAATGAATTATGTTTGTAAATAATTGTGAGATTATAAGATGTATAATTCCTACTATTTCCATGATTATTTCGTAACTAAACGTGATATAATGTCCATTTTTATAAAAATAATTATTTATAATATTTATAAATAATATTTTATAAATATTATTAAGGTTTTTAAAATCAAATAAATTAACAGAAAATATTTATGTAACATTTTAAATAAGGGATATTTTTAAAACTTATTTTTATAATTTTTAGGAATTTTTATATATTTTATTAAAGCTTTAAAAAGCATAAAAAAATAGATGTAGGTGCCCGGGGTCGAACCCGGGACCTTTTGTTTGACCTGGAAGCACGGGACCAGTGAACCAAAGGCCTAAGCCGCGGTTAAACTGGTTCCCATTTGGTTTTATGCTTGTTTAACCCGTTTCCCTTCACCCATTTGAGCCCTAGTTTGATCGAAGCTCAAATTGACCCTCGATTCAGTGATGTTTACCGAATTAAAGATAGGGCTTTTAATCCCCATGTCAATACGATCATATAGGTATGTTTAATTACCTGATTGGATATAGATTCGATAAGAACAGATGAAGAACAGGTCGCGAAAATGGAGATATCAAATGATGATCAAATGCTGATGAAAACCAAATTGATTACACAGACACCTTCTAATGAAGAAAATGATCAAAATCCTTCTGTCAATTTCGTGTATTGTAGCTCAGAACAGTGATCTCTATTAAGTTGCAGGTTGCGATGAGAAGGAGAATCAAAGTGGATGTTTGAGTATGTTTCAGATGAATTAGAGAATTGTGAACACTTAGGAATGAAGAAATGATCGTTTATATAGGTTCAATTTAGACAATTGTTAATGTTTGAGTGGTTTTAATTAGGTATGTTTAGTGGGTATTTTTAGTGGTCCATTATATGAAATCCTGGTGTTTTCTACTCGAATTAATGCGTGTTGACAGGTTTGTGATAGCCCCACGATCGTTTTGGTGCATTTCGGGGATTTAAAATCCAGATTTTTAGGTGAAATGGGCCTCGCCCGGTCCTGCCACCGGAAATGCGGGGGACGAGAGAGAGAAAGCAGTGGGTTTAAAAATTTTACCCGGATGGTCCCTGTGGTTTAAATTTTGTTATTTTATGTTGTAAACTATTCTTTAAAGTTTCAGAATTGGCAAAAATAACCCCTGGACTATTATTATTATTATTATTATTATTATTATTATTATTATTATTATTATTATTATTTTTATTGTTATTATTATTATCATTAATGTATTATTTTTATTAATATTATCATTATTACTAAGATTATTATTATCATTAACATTATTATTATTATTAACGCGCTGTGAAAATACGAGATGTTACACCACCATTGCTCACGTACCCTGCAGAGGCGTTCATAACCTCAGCTATAATAGTTGGCAAAGCATCTCTAATTATGCCAGCTACAGCTGCTTGGAATTGTGGTCCAGCAAATTGCTGCGACTCATGTTCAGCATGATGAAGATTTTCATGATCATCGTTCATAGATGACATGATTTGCCTTCTACTACCAGGAGGCCTACCACGACCCCTACCATGAGTATTTCCTCCTCTTGGCATAATCAAAGCCTACATGAGGGAGCAGGGATTTAGTATTCACACGATGGATTATGATCCAGAACATGATAGTATTAATAGACAAGAAATAACCGTGGCCAGGTGTCATTGCTTATTTATTGCAATTATAAAGTTCTAGCCATTATCCTCCATGGTTCACCAAAACCCATTACCCAATACCTATGCAATTAATCAAATTATCTTAAAGCATCTTTCCTAGTTTAAGTCTAGATACTATCTTTGTACCTAGTTCACTTAAACTACGGCTCTGATACCAACTTGTAACACCCGCCTCCCAGGGCTTACCGTGGGGAGCGTTACGCATCGGATATACAGAACGCATAGGAGTTATAAAGTACACAACGGAAGTCTAACTTTAATTATACATCAAAAGCGCATAATACATCTGTTATAATAGATAATATCATTATATCAGTTTAACTATAATAGAGATCCAAAACTTTAACAACATTCTAGAACTTTATTTTCTCATAAACTAGCTCGTAATCTTCAATCTCTACAATCACTTGGCACCTAGGATGTGTGTCCATAAAAATAGAAAACATTTGGGACTCAGCATAACCCTTGTGAGTTCATAAACATGGCATTCTTCAAAATTCAAAACACGTTATTATTGACTATTGCATCAAGCAGATACAGCCATGGTAAACAGATAGGAATAGAGTAAGCACAATATAAATTCACATAACCAGGCTATGTATACAAACTCCACTGGCTAAAGCAGAATCATACAAGCAGCCCTTAAGCATCCTATCAAGCATTGCCACATATCACAGAAGCTATTGATAGTCAATTCCACAATTATTATAGTTATCAGAACATCACATCCCGTTTTAGAAAACAGTTCAGAGGAACTTACCTCAATCAATCAAGTCAGTGATATCGTCTGCTCAGGTTCACTACTATCAGGTATTATCCTGAAAACTATCTACGACAATTTGATGTAGAGTCTCCCCTACTCGCGCTCCTAGTCGCGCTCCTACTCGAGTACCAAAACGACTACTAGCAACATCCAACGGGGTATTGAGAACTCGGGATTCTCTTTATATTAGAGCGTTCCCAAAGAAACTTATGTTCTAAACTCAACTTTAAGACTTCTATTTATAAGGTAGCAGAAGGCAGGTGAAAAATTTTCAGGGGCGATGTGTGATTTCATATTGAAAAGCATGAGAATTCAATTCACTTCAATTGCAATATGAAAATTTCATATAATATTATTATAATATTATATTATTATAATTAATTCAGCTGCTTAACTCGTTTTTTTTCTTATAACTTTTAATTTATAATGCTTCATAAAATTTCGAATATGTCGTTGTGACGAGCTTATTTTTCTCTATGAGTCCACCTAAGTTTCGTAAAAAATAGAGCAGGTTCGAATATAATATATTCGATATCTTTTCCTAATGATAATTAGGTCTTGTTACACCCATTTATGTCGTTATGACAATATGTGAAATGCGAAGTTCATATGACTCTAACGCTCGAGATGTTACACTTATTTAGACCACCAAAAGATTTTTAGAATAACTTTTAAAACACTATGTAAATTTAATATTTTTATGTGCAGATTTAAGTCTTTAACAAATTTTAGAAACACACGATTTTTAAACAATGATATTTGTTATAAACACCATACAATGTTAGATTTAGTCATCCAAATATCTTTGGATGTTATCTATATATAAGAACCTTAGGTCCAGTTTCGTTCACATAATTCTAAGGAATTGAAATTAAAATTGGAATTGAAAATTTTTTTCATTTAAAATCCTGTTTGATTTGTTAATATATGGAGTTGAAATTGGAAAATTTTCTCACATTCGTTGAAATTCACATTGCTTTCACTTTTTCATGAAAATTTTAACATTTCAATGGAATGTTCAAAATTTAACATTTCAATTTCACTTAAAATTGACCAGCCAAACACCTTATCAAATTTAACAAGATTTCAATTTCAATTACAATTACGATTCTAATTCCATTTTCAATTCCATTTCTAATTCTATTTCCAATTCCTTTACAAAAAATTCTGCTAACCAAAGGACCTTTAAAATTTTCATATAAAACATTTTTAAATTATGTATTAAGTGATAGACTGTTATTAAAAAAATCCAGTTTAGAATATTTCAGTGATCCAAACAGGGCACGATATCATCTTGTAATAGAATAACGAGACATAAAATAATATGATTACAATTTAACATAAATAAAAATTACATTATCTTATGTGATTATTATGAATAATAGTACTTATTATTTTTTTTGATCTATGACCCTATCAGGATCTAATTAAAATAGAAGGGAATAAGGAATTCCACCAAACAAGTAGCAAACTCCAAGCACATCATGACATGAAGAGAAAACTAAATTATATTAGAAATATATTATATACATATTTTACTCAATTTGTTAGGCAAGACAAAAAAATAATCTTACCTGCTTTTCATACATATTGCAAGTTTTTTTATCAGTATATTCTTATATGTGTGTTGTATTGTTTTTTATTGGAGATGGAAATGAGGAAGAAAGCATGGATAATTAAATAATGTAGGTGGGTTTGGGTCGTAGTCTATCATATTAGTATTATTATTGTCACTAAGTCCGTTTAATTGGACTTTAGAGTTTAGACTATTAGATACACTTCAACCCCTACCCTTGTACTTGAGAATGTTTTTTTTCTCTTTTTTTCTTTTCAAAACTTGGAACATATTATAATTTTATGAAGTATGCTTATTCAAAGAATATAAACACTGTGCATTAAAATTTTATGTTATACAACTTAAATTTTAAGAAAAGTGGCATGCAAGAATTTTAGATGGGTGATATGACATCCCCAGTGACGAAGCTTAAAACTTTCTATAAGACGGTTGAAAGTCTCGAAACTCAAATCAAAGAGAGGCAGATCCAATACCTATGAAATACACATAAATTTTTACTTCTGAGCAAAAAAAACAAGGGGCCCGGGGCCCTCTAAGCTCTAATATACTTCGGCCTTGGACATCCCCAGGAACATGTAGAGGAAGTAACATATTTAGTTCAACTTTCGATCAAGTAATAGTTAGTGAAAAAGATTTAATAAGTAATCATGAATTATAACTTGTTTGATATTGTTGTTAAAAGCATATTTAAGTTATTTCTCAGGACTCGAATGAAATAATAATGTTTAGAATTACAGAGTCCGTAGTATACGTTGTCAAAGTAATCTTTAGTCCCGTGTTTGGCGCTTGGGTTTCAGTCACTATTCTCGCCAATACAAAATACTTTAACTGGGTCACTTCCATCGGTATTTTGCTACGTGGCAATTGCAACTTTTTTAGTGTTATTTTTACTCACATACTATATATAATATACATGTTTTCAACTTGTTTAATATTTTAATAATTTTGTTTTACTGTAATAACATTTGTCCGTGATTTTTAGGAAAAAATTGAACTCGTGGCTGTTTTTGTTCTATTTTTTATTTTATATAATTTAACTTTGAAAACAGAGTTGGCTTAAAAATTCAAGTTGTTTGTACGATTTATGGCGGAGTGCAGATTTAATGACGATTTGTATTTTTGAGGTTTTATGACGCAATGACTCTCATTTTTATGACGGGGTATGCATTACAGTTTTACGACAGCGTGACAGCTGTTACAACGTATTTTTGTAACTGCATATTGATATTTAGTATCGCGTGAAATGCCCCGTGACACACACTGGGGAAAATATAGTTATATTTAATTCTTTCAATTAAATGAGATATTTTCTAATGTTGGGTTGTCTTTTATCTCCTAAGTAGCTATCAAAAAGTACAAGTTACATGGATATGTCTTTTAACGGTAGAACATACAACATAGAATATGACCCGAAATGAATATCTAGCAACTTTTACGTTTGGTTTCCGAGTTTTCTAAAAAAGAAGTGGAAGAAAATGAAAAAAACATAAAAAAATGCTTGTTTTTCATAGTTATTTAACAATGAAAGAAAAGGAAATTTCTTTAACTCTCTTTTTTCCGACTTAACTCCTAAATTGAAAGAAAATGAAAGGCAGGGGAAAGAATCTTTTCAGTAATCTTTCATTTTATCAATTTACCATTCAAAGTTCAAACATAGTAAATTTAAAAATTAAAAAGAGTATAAATGACAAAATATAATTTTTTTCGTTTCCTCTCCACTCATAAACATATTAAATCTTCATTTAATTTCCAGTAAACTCTAGAATACGAAATAAAATTATATCATTCTTTTTTCTCTTTCTTTTCTTTTCTAAAGTTTCTTTCTCTTCTTTTTATATTTAGTAAACTCTAGAATTCAATATTAACGGATATGTTTGGCGACGGTTTTACCACTTCAGAGTTGGTGAGTACCATTCATGTAGTTTCACTATGATCATAGGTAAATGGAAAAATGAGATTGACTAAAGATATACGACTAACATGTTATTCACACACTACTTACATGTTATACAAGCTGCATGACTATATAATGATCATATGAAATGTTATACGAGGCCATATGAATTGTTATATGAACACATCATAATGTTACAGGGATCGTACAACTTACTAAAGTTGACATACATAGCAGCGCACACCACTAACATGATCATGCGATACGAATGATACGTGGTGTCATACCCCAATCGATGGCGGAATCATCGGGACAGACGAATGGAAATCGATTGTTCATAGCACATGGAACTAAATAAATCAAAATAATATTAAATGTCACTTTCATTAAAGAATGCCAACACAATTAAACAATAATCCAAATAACATAACAATAATTGTCTTTTATTTTGACTAAGTCCGGGACCTAGGTGAGCATGTAGAAATTCACTAACTTGCTTAACCTGAAATCATATGAAAAAGTAACGAGGCAGCTAAAATTAGCCGGTGAGTTAACACAGTTTTGGATATACATATATATAGGTTGATTAAATGATTGAATAATTCAATTCACATGACAATGTCGAGACTTATAATGGAATAGTGTAACATAAAAGATAAATCAACACAATCAATCCAAATGACTAAATTGACTCAGTCCGCAGACGAAGTCGTGATAGAATATGCAAATCCGGTTTTAATCACCACTAGAATATTCATACGAGGGGGTTTATCAAACCAATAGATCTATCATTGTTACCGTGGTTGTATGAATTAATGATTGTGTTATCATCTAATTTATCTAACTATAAATACATTATTACAAGTAAAGACATAGCATGTATTGAATTGAATTTATAAATTAAATAAAAATAAAATAGCAAGGATTGATTATAGAATCACATGATTTCCCCAAAATGTAAATACATAAAAATGGGCAATGAATACTCACTTGATTGATAAGATTTGAATTTAAACGTGATAGATTAGCACCAATGATTTCCTATCTATTAACCTACGGAACGGTGACCCAAATTAGAATAATAATGATATGGGAATTTAGGAAATTATTAGGGTTTCTGTTGGGATTGGGTTTTGATCAAAAGCCTAAATAAAATAATTTATTTAGTTTGAATAACTTAATTAAATAAAATGAATTTATTAGAGTAATCATATTTGGGAATAATAGTAATAGAACTATTAAATATAATTAATACATCTATACCATTTGATTAGCATTAAGGTGTGGAAAAATCATCTATACCATTTGATTAGCATTAAGGTGTGGAAAAATAAATAATTAAATTTATTAATTAATTATATGATAATTAATTAACTTTTTAATTACTTAAGTGACTAAAAAGAAATAAAAATAATTTGGAAGGAATTAGGTTGATTTTTAAGTGACTAACTTCTAATATTAAAGTTTGAATATTAAAGAATGAAAATAATAATCATAAATATATAATTATTGGTCAAAGAAATAATTAATTGGATAATTTGTTGTTAGTCTTGGACATTTTTGAAACCCTTTATCTTTTGATTGAAAAATAATAGTTTTTATAAAATTTAAAATTTACAAATGAGTTTGGGATCCTTTATAAAATAGTGTAGCTATGTATTGTTTATAATAATTTCTGAAATAGTTTTTATATAATAAAATAAACAATTTCTGAATTTTAAAATAAGTAAAACTAATTAAAAAGAACAAATGGGGGAGGTCCGGCTCGAACCCGAGACCTCAAGGTTGGAAGTTTGTGGTGCTACCAGTTGGGCCAGAGCCCGGTATATGTCAAGGAATTCGATTTAATTGTTAAAATCAGTCTTTAGTTATTTCCCCAAAAATTCTATATGAACCCTAATTCGCGTTTTGATCAAATTGAACATGAAAACGAATTTAGTAATCAAATCAAATATGAGGCTTTAGTTACCCATGTAAAATCGAGTGTGTAGATGTGTTTAATTACCCAAAATGATGTGGAGATCGATGTGGCTGTGCTCGAGCAGATCGCGGTTGATACCCGATCTTGAATTGATGTGTACTTGTGTGTTTTGATCGAATTATGATTACAAAGAGTTTAATTGAGTGAATTCTAAGGTTTACCCCCTATTATATAGGTGTAATTTGTGTGGGTTCGATTATAACAAGTCCAAGTTATTCTTGGAAGTTTCTTACCCGAATTGCAATTAATCGAGCTGTCTTTGAATCAATTTGTGTGATTTCTTTGATTAGGATGATATTTAACGCGTAATTGACCAGTTTACCGAGTCAATTTAGACGGATTCCCTTTTGAATTGGTTTGATTTGGGTAGGGGAATCTCGGGTTCGAGTACGCGTGCACGGGTTCTATTTACGAATTAGATTTGGTCCTGGGTCCGAATCAATCACGCGAGATTGATGGGAGCATTTAATTTGATCGAAACCGTGTTGTTTTGGGGGATGTGGCTCGCCGGAAAATGGCCGGAGGCGGTGGCCAGAGGGGGAAAGGGGGGCGACGGGGATGGGGTTGGCTTTTTCAAAAATTTACACTTTGGCCTCCTGAGGTTTACATTGTTATTATTTCATGTTAAAGTTTTATAAATCAAGTTTTAGTTGTTACACTTTCAACCCAAAACTTTATAGGGTTAAGTTTGAATAATAAATCTATTATTATTATTATTATTATTATTATTATTATTATTATTATTATTATTATTATTTTTATATAAAATCCTTAAAAGCCTTTCATATTTTATAAAAACTTATTTTATTTAATTTCAAATTTGATAATAAAACTTCAATAAGTGTCATTATAATTCTATTATATTTATAAACTATATGATTATAATTTGAATTAAATGACAATATTAATGCGTTTACATCGAAATGAAATAGATTCCATTGGCTAATATATACGGATTTTGGTTACAAGTTGGATTGGGTCGGATGTTACACGTGGGGTTTAGTGACAAAGGTAATGGTATTGACAAAGCTAATGTGGACATAGGGTTGAAGACGAATCGACCCGAGCTAGATGAGCTCAACTCGTTTACAAACCGAGCTGACCCAACTCTCTTTATTTAATGAGCTTTGTAGAGCTCAAGCTCTACTAGTAAGAAGCTCGAGCACTATTCATAACAAGCCCCATCACGATTTGTAACAAGCCCTATACAACTTTTGTATTTAAAAAAAATCTTAAATTTTACAGATATATATAATTAAAAACTAATATGTCTAGCATACACTAATTTAAATAATATAGAACTTATAAACTATTTAAATTAAGGCTATATGAATCTTCCATATTTCGGTATTTATATTTTTCATTGGATCTCATATAATTTTTTTAGTTTTAAATCGATAGTGAAGCTTAATGTTAGAAGATATGTTATGATTTGAATTATAGTTTATGTTTATTAAAATCTAGCGTTTAATAGAAGCTAGATAAGCGAGACAATTAAATCTGGCTTGGGTTCATCTCATTTTTAAAAGTATACGATATCACTTCAAATTCATGAATGGAAAATATGAAACCTTACTCAAAGAATTCATACAAACCTAATGCAAAAAGACGATGGACACTTTTACGGGTTTAAAGCTATCAATAATTGGTATAAAGAAATTAATTACAAACACAATAAATTCTAGAATTTTAATTAAAAAATTCTCATAAAACTATCAGTTGATAAAACGTTGCAATCGTTTGTAGACCAAGTAAAAGACAATAGTCCCAAAAAACAGTCTTTAAAAGTCACTACAATCCACCCTCACTCAACGCTTAAAAGTTGAACACACATGTTCATGTTCCCCTGTTCTTCAACCTCCAATCTTCAACCTCCAATCTTCACACATTCTTCATCACAGGCTCATGGAAGATCACCCCATCAGCATTCTTGATTGGCCATATGTTTCCAAACAAAAGGTCACACCTTTATCCCCTTTAATCTACTTTGATCCATACTTTAGCTGTAAATGCACCATCAAGAACCTTAAATTGCATAACTTTTAATCAAAATCAAAGCATAATCACTTCAATTTGAACTAATTGATGTAATTTGGATCTTGAATTGAAACAGAGTATAGAGGAATTAACAGAGTCACTCTGGTTGACTACAATGGAGCTTGAAGCAACAAGAGTAAGCGTTCAAGAAGAGATGAGAGCAAGAGATGAACAGCTAAATCATCTCACAGATCTTCTCAATGACGCCATTAATGAACGAAACGAAGCTCGAAACAAGTATCAATCACTCCTCCTCGACAAACTCATCCTCCAACAGCAAGTCAATCACCATCACCACCGCTACAAACACCGTAACACCACCGCAGCTCCGCCACCGTCCGGCGTCTCAAGCGTTGAAGATGAACCCATAACAAATTGTGGGTTTTCTTCCTCAGATTGTGAAGAAAGCATCGTCTCCTCCCCACCCATCGAAACCTCCGGTCAATTGCCGCCGGCGACCAAAGGGTTGCCGGAAAAGGGGAAGTTTCTTGAAGCGGTGGTGAAAGCAGGGCCGTTGTTGCAGAACCTCCTCCTCGCCGGACCGCTGCCGGATTGGCGCCACCCACCGCCGCCGCTCGACACCCACCGGATTCCGTCTCCGCCGCTGCTGATCTCAGCGCAACCGATTCAGTATCTTCTCAATCAAGAATCTTTAAACAGTATTAGCAACGGGTGTTTTGAGGTTAACAAGAAAAGGGGGTTTTCTGAGGACTCTGATTCCTCTACAGAGACCAAATACCAGAGAATTTCCATTAATTGACTCGTGTTATTATGTTCTTAACAGTTGAATCAGCATAAGCATTGCGATAATTGGAGGATTTTACATGTATTTTAGAACCCTAATTTGATGTCTAATGGATGTTCATGATAACTGATTCGGGTCGGATTAATCGGTTTTGGGCTGGACCCACACGTTAGAATCAAAATCTACTAGAATTGATTTGGTTTGATGGCTTTACTATTATCAATTTATCATTTATTATTATATTATCCGATTTTTCTTACTCTTAGTTTGTCATTACGTATGAAATTTCAATTATATATTTTGAAACTAGTAAGAAACCCGCGCGATGCGGCGGCGATGACATATTTCACAATGCGATATTTGTTTTCTGAATACATGTGTGCCTTATATTGTATAGTCTATTTATGTTAGAAGCATCACGAATAAAAAAATGTTTTTCATAAACATAGTACTTTAAAAATAAATATCTAAGCACACGAATAAGAAAATACAAGTCATAAACATAGTACATTAAAAAAAATATCCGTATGTTAACTACTTGGATTTGATAAGATCATTTTTTGTCATAAGCCTTACAAATCTCAATGACCTGATCCACTTTCACCATTATATTGTACCAAGAGCTTATGTTCTTAACTTTCTCTAGCAACATGCATAACACTAACTTTTATTCACTGGAGAATCAATCTGTCACTGATTAGAAGATCAAATGGCCATTTCAACTCATAACAAGTACAATATGATGCAAAGTAATCATCTCATCGACCTAAAAAAACAGTACAAACTTACAAATTAAACAAGCCACTGGATTCATGATCAATCATACTCAGGTACACTAACATCTTGATCAATCATACTCAGGTACACTAACATCTTTTTGTACTTTCTCAATGTATTCTGGCATTGGTCTTCTATTTGCCTCTCTCTAACTTCAAAATTAAAACCACAGAACTTCAACACTTTACAAATTAATCTATAAATAAATGTTCCCCTAACCTTTGTCTCCTTTGCAGAAGCTCTTAGCTTGATTTTCAGAGTGTTCCTTCAGTAAGCATGACTATGAATCTATGACCTTGATTATAGATAGCATCCAAACCTAACCACAGTTAGCAAAATCTGAAACTATTGCACACAGATACACATATAGATATAATAGTTATGAAGTTTAGATGATTTTAGTTGTACAATCATAAGAAAAAGCTTCATCAACATAACACCATTATGAAAAAACAATCATGATTTAAGTCGGTTGTGAAGTCACTGGATCGATGAACATCCGAGCATGTTCTTGACGGAAGGATAAAAACCAAAAGACAATCAATAACACGAACAATAATCGAATGATTTTATTGATAAAACATAACGATTTTAAGCTCGTTACAACTTAAGAATCAAGACTTTTGGCAAGGGGAGATCGAGCATGATCTCCCCTCTCATCCGGCAGCACCTGGGCGCCAGGAACCCTATCAAAACCCCTTAGGTTTCTACACATTGAAACTGGTATATATATAGGCCTCGGCCCATATTAGATGCGACTGGGCCCATTCGTGCGATTGGACCATACGTATGGTTCAATTGTACGACTGGACCAATCTTATGACTCAGTCTTACGAATGACCCAATCGCATCTCTCAGTCGCACGACTGGTCCATTAGCATGGCTCAGTCGTACGACTGAGTCTCATTCGCATATGCTCCTGCGAATGACCCAGTTTCATGTGTTTACAAGGTGTATAACATTAAGCCTAGACTATTCGTCAAGCGACGAACACACTATATATGACTATATATGCTCCAATAAATTCCCCCTTGGACGTTGCTTGCGAATAGTAGATAACACCTCTTGCAATCTTCAGTCAATATTTGCTCTGGTTTCCAATAGAATCAAACGAACAACCATATTAGCTAACATTGCCGATCCGTCAGGTTACCACAATATCCCTGAAAATGAATTTAGGCACAATAGCTTTCGTTTACTTTGCAGAACACCATCATAGCAGTATGATTCCCCAAATGACTGATTTTTCCAGATAATGACATAACCAGTTTTCCATTGCTTCAATGTTCACACAGTCTAACATGTTTAACATTAACAACTGTAGAAATTCCCCCTCACGTTCAGCATATCCCAATATATAAGCGTTATGCTCTCCTGTCGTCTTCATACGATGTATTGGGCAAAAGGTTGAAGGTTCCAATCCACAGCTGACAATATCAAACAAATCAGCATGCACGTAGATTCATCATCAGAAACCTGCTCACATCATCACTTTCTGATTGCGTCTTCAATTTCTCTATACATGGATTCCCCCTTGGATGAGAATCCTCTTTGTGCGGATAAATATAACTTTATTGGCCCATAAATAGTCAGATGCTTCTGACTACCCCACAAAATCAGCACCGACAGCTGACATCTTCTCTTCTCTCTTTCGTGTTCTAACAACATTCACCTATTCTGGAAGTCCAACGAATAATGGGGTATCCCTCGAACTTGTTTGACATAAGAAACTCAGGGTGAATGTGCTTTGCTCATCCTCAACTCTTGCATAGACTCTCCAGAAGAATCTTCACTATTGACCCGAACATGAACCGAAAATGACCCGATAATTTTCCAAAAAAAAAATTTATTCTACCAAAATTTTTCAGAAGGCTTTCCGACTGATAAAAATGGTTTATGGAAAAATTCGTGCAAGAAGCTGTTCCAGACTTTTTTTTTATGTCTGGTACACAGCTCATTCGTGCGACTGAAACAGACGAATGAAGACATACGTGCGAATGGGTGATTCGTGCGAATGGATACTCCGAATGGGTCAGTCGTGCGAATGAAGTACACGAAAGGGTCAGTCGTGCGAATGAATGTTCATTCGTACGAATGGAAATACGACTGGGTTAGACGTACGAATGGACCATACGAATGGTTCAATCGTGCGAATGAGGCCCAGTCGCATGGCCCAATCGCATGAACGGGTCTGAATGCAGAAAACCAGATCTGCAGCCGCCACAAGGCTAAAAAACCCTAATCCGATGATTTGGACGAGACACAGCACAATAATTGTACCACCGGATTCGTTTTTATGATCTGAAGAAGATTCCGAGTCCGCTTTTAACAAATAAACATCACGCGCAATGAGATTTGAGCAAAACAAGATGAACACGAAGTGGGTTTAACGTCAAGATCTGAACTTTGATCCAGAAATCAAGAGCTCGGGTTGCTAGAATGATTGTTAGATCATTCTAGCAGTAACCGGCTCTGATACCAATTGTGAAGTCACTGGATCGATGAACATCCGAGCATGTTCTTGACGGAAGGATAAAAACCAAAAGACAATCAATAACACGAACAATAATCGAATGATTTTATTGATAAAACATAACGATTTTAAACTCGTTACAACTTAAGAATCAAGACTTTTGGCAAGGGGAGATCGAGCATGATCTCCCCTCTCATCCGGCAACACCTGGGCGCCAGGAACCCTATCAAAACCCCTTAGGTTTCTACACATTGAAACTGGTATATATATAGGCCTCGGCCCATATTAGATGCGACTGGGCCCATTCGTGCGATTGGACCATACGTATGGTTCAATTGTACGACTGGACCAATCTTATGGCTCAGTATTACGAATGACCCAATCGCATCTCTCAGTCGCAAGACTGGTCCATTAGCATGGCTCAGTCGTACGACTGAGTCTCATTCGCATATGCTCCTGCGAATGACCCAGTTTCATGTGTTTACAAGGTGTATAACATTAAGCCTAGACTATTCGTCAAGCGACGGACACACTATATATGACTATATATGCTCCAACATCGGTTCACTTGGTTCACTATCAATAAGAAGAACACTTGGTTCACTATCATTTAAGCCGGTTTGACCCTTTAATCTGGAAACAAATTATCATCACATCAATTTTGATCGTTGACTTCTTATGAATAAACACCCCAAAATTATTCGAAACTTTTAAGCATATACCTACAAATTGAGGATAGTTACCTTTTGAGCCAAACCTGCCAAAGATCATCATATGTTAAAGGTATGTTGGCATTAAATAATGAAATCTTTATGTGAATTTACCATTGAAAAGACTGAGTCATTCACCCCTGAACCTTTTTTATCAAAAGATGAATCACCATAAGATCATTGGTTTAACCCAAAATAATACTCCACCATATTAGCATAAATAAGCCAATCATAAACAACAAATTGCACTTAAAATAAATAAATATAACCTTTTTAGCATAAAATATGACCAACCTTCTTTGATATTCTCCTAAAAAGCTAACAGGGCCTTCCCCTTCGTCTTCTTTCACTGCACACCACAAAAACCATAACTCACTCAAATTGAAAAAAAGGAAAACTTTGGATAAACTCAAAAGTTGCCCCCTCCCCCAATCCATAATCTATAAATTATGATATGGAGTCAAACATCCAAACACGTTTATGTAAACAGTTACTTTACAGCCAGACCTAGCAAGCTATCGACTTCAATGCATGCCTTTTCAAGATTTTTATTTCCTTAGTTCTAACTTCTAGCCCATAACAGTAGTAATAAACTTTATATCACCCTAACACCATTAAAGGAACAACATTTAAGCGGTTCAACCTTGGATCCAAATTATTTCTGGTGCACTTGGGGTAAACTCATATTGTTTTAATCATTTGACTAATCTCTATTCTACATTCTTTGTTTTACCACTTGGACATATATCATATCTGAATTGACCCATTAATAAGTAAACGGGTCAAATTAAATATATACAATTGCCTTCGGTTTTATTTTGATTCTACATTCAAACCTAGTGTTCTTAAAATGCATAACAGTAAGAATTTTTATTACAAGTTTAGCACCAAAAAAACAAAAATCAGATTCAATTTACATAGTACATACAAGATCAAAGGCTCAAAGCTTCATATGCCTATACATCCAAAATCAAAGCTTCAAAAGATATACATTCAAAATCAATCACGATATTTGTTACATTTTCTCACTATATGATAAAAAGAGTTTAATTTATACATCTAGTCAAAACAAATTTAGCATATTAGTTCTTTATCTAATTCTAGAAGGAGAATATAAAAGGGTTTTACAGCCCTCTTTTATACCAGAACTTAATTTACAATCTTAAAGAATACACATAAATACAGTTTTATCTATTACCAAAACCCTACAAATATTATCTAAAGAAATATTTGATTGATTCAATTATATTTGTGTTCATAAAAAAACTATATTTAAATGATAATATGGCAATGCAAATTAGAAGGGCATAATAGAATATTAGCCTAAACCCACTTGCATTAACAATCAAAAGAGTCACTACAAAAGAAACTTACATGTGTGCTCTATACTGTGAAGGTTGCACTTCAGGTGGAACTCAACCTGTCATGCTTCTAAAGTATATAACTTTTAACTCATCAAAATATTTAATGCATAGAATGAATAACAAATTCATTTGGAAACAAAAACTATAAGTGGAGCTGTTAACAAAGGTAATTAACCTCATGATCATAATGATGATGATCATCATCATCGTCATTGATCCCAGTGAGTTTGATTCCAGTATGATTGATCAATGGTACCTGTTAATCAAACAATGGTTGATCCGTACAACTACTCCAATCCACCGTACAGAATCCACCGTCGGTCGTCTTCTCCGGCAAGCCAGAGAATTCAGTCGGTGGCGTATGAACATCCATGAAACCTAAGGTACTCGTTTCCTAAACCTGCAAATCATCTCCAACGCTGTGATCTGCAATGCGTCCGGCGTGATGCAACCGGAAGGCGAAACTCCGGCGGAGACGTCGAATTCCACCAGCAAGTAAGCCGACGATGAGGCTATCAAGCTCGTTAACGCGTCGATCTACTGAAATATATCGTTTCCGGTGGATAAGTGGTCCGGTAGCGGTGGATTTAGGCTAGGGTTTCGATGAAGCACCGTCGGTACGGATTTCATCGAATTCACACCTGATGACGCCTCCGCGGCGGCGAGCGGTGCGGTTGCCGTCATATTCGCTGTCGTGGTGGTGGTGGTGGTGGCGGTGAGGCTACTATCGCTGTCGCTACTCGAATAATGTGAATTTAATGATTTAGGGTTTTTGCAACTCGCTTTAGGTTTCGATCGCTTCTTCTTCCGGCAACCACCGCCGACGGGGACGTTACGGAGGACTCCGCCTTTAGTCCAGTATCTCCGACAGCTTTTGCAGAAGTAACGTGGCTGAGAGAGGTTGTAGTTGTTGTAGTAACAGAATTTGGTGTTCAACGACTCACAACGGGGGCATTTAAACGTCTGTGGACCGTTACCTTGATGGTGGTTATGGTGTCTCAACCGCCGATCTCCGCCGCTGCCGCCGAACAAGCTCCGACCACCACCACCACTGCTTGTGATTGAATATACATCCTGCATTTGAGCAAACAAGAAGCAACAAATGTTGTAGAAGTTGAAGAAATATGATGTAAAAGAATGATTTGAGTGTGGATTTTGAGGAATTCGGGGGTGTATTCAATTTTCATGAGGCATGAAGATGAAGACAAGAAGGTTAGAAGTGTCTGGGTATGCCAAATCCGTCACCAGGGAGAAAAGAGTTTGAGATCTGAGGGTGTATTTGAATTTTGAAAACATCTCTTTAGGGTTAATACTTGTAACTTGTGCTTAAATGATTGTACAACTCTTAAATTTATGAGTTTTGTGTGAAAAGACTTTTTTACCCATCTCAAATGTATATTAATATAGTAGAGATGAGGGATTGCTCTTATGTACAAATTATTAATTTATATGATATTTTGCTTTCGTACAACTTGTGAAAGTTTGTGAGCTTCTTGTGATCACTCAACTATCATTGGTTTCTTTTAATTTTGAATAAACACAGTTAATCTTGTGCAAGCTAGCTCCTAAGATCTCATGGTTACATGAAACTCGTAAACTAGATGGTTATGTATTTGAAAATAAGGATAAACGGCGTTTACTAGATGAAACTGAACACCTAACACATTATATCTTAATTAAATAATGGCTTATCACTAGCTTTTATGGTTTACACAAATCTAATGTTACTTCTATAATAATGTGAAACTTATGTAAGTTAAACATCAATTGTGGGTAATATGTAGAAAGAATTATGGTGTAGGGACACATTTTCTTCCTATATTTTATGATAATAAATTAACTTTCAGAATTGTTATTCTCTTTACTAAGCTCTCGTAACTCGCTTTTATAACAATATTATAACACTTAACACAAGTTACTTTTTTTTAATTGATATTATCTCATTATCTTATTATTTGGACGGATATATATCATGTTGCAGAAGACAAATTGTTGGTGTTTGGGGTCATGCTAAGCACCCATTGAATAACGAGAGGACTATTACATGATTCATAGAAGATAGTAATAATATTAATAATAACAATAACAATAATATAATTTTATTAATTAGACATTTTCGTCGGGTTATAATTAAAAGTCAAACAAAATAATAATCAACATGGTTATAAAAATGGAGATATATAGTTGATTAACATTTATTTTTCTATATATATATGATATATATATTTTAATTATACGATTGAAGAAAATACAGATTATGATAATCACTTTGTTATTAAATTTTTTCTAGTGGCCCACAAATATAAAACCGTTGGCAACAAGTCCTCCATTTTACAGGTCCACACGGCAAAGAATGTTCAAAATAATAAATAATAAAGTTACTCATATTTCTTACTTAATATTAAAAAGTCTTTTCCTTCATCTTCCTTTCTTTTCATCTCTTAAAAAAATTCACATCGGAAAGATAAAGAATAGTCCTTAAAAAGTTAAAATACCGAGAGGAAGTTCTACCACTTATTTTCTATTTTTATCACTTACACGAGAAATTTTAAAAGCATTAAATGTCAATTTAATCAAAAATTTCTCGTCATTCATATTTCATCATGTGCATGAAAATATGCTATCCTTTATAAATTCTTGGTGTACATTTCGTTAATTGTCAATTTATATAACAATGAATTTAAAATATATATATACTTGGTTATGTGCCCTTTTTGATATTGTCTTGTGAGTTTGCGTGACCCATAAACTGAAATGACTTGGACATAACGAACTAAAAAGGACCCCAACATAGCACGGTCATTTGGTCCCAATTTTGTTTTATTTATTTTATGTTACGCTTTATAATTTTTTTTTTAATTTTTTTTATTCATGCTCTCAAAAATTATCCATATTTATTATATGAGTATATGACCCGATGGGTTCTTCTAGTAAGCATTCAACTAATTTAACCTTAACTCTCTCTATTACTTGACGTTAATTCCCTAGATCAACATGAGCATCAAGGATGATTTTTACTTGTCTAAAAAGTGTAGGGAACACTGTGAACATCTAATTAACTTAACTTAATGGTTAAGATTAATTTAAGAGTTACTAATGGCTAGAAGCTGGGATAGATTAGAGACTTTGTTCTTGTGTTGACTTTCTTTTTAATAAATAACAGTTTCATTAACTTTCTGAATTCAAATCACCTTTAAATATTTTACGATATTTTTAAATAAAGTCAAGAATTTATTCTCTAATGCTGTTATTTTAAAAAAAATTTACATTTATTTAGAAAAGTATAAAGTAGTATGCACAAACTGTACTGTTATTATTTCAAGTTAATTTGCTTTTTTACCAACATAATTGTGTTATTTACCTTTAGTACTATGTTGGTTGCCATTATATTAATGTCATTGTAACATTCCAACTATGTAATTATATCATTATAAAATTATCAGAACAAGAGTACGGTTATAAATGATAAAACAGTTCAATCATATAATGATGCTTCATGTTACATGCATAAATGGATGTCAATGCCTTTGGCCTATAGAGCCAGCAATATTATTGTTTCCTATGCTTTATAGGGAAAAACTCACTTTATACTAAACGACCAGCGTATATGTATTTTTTTTATAACTAACTAAGATCATGATCACTAGGGGCAATGAGGCTTTAACAAACCTTGGTTGATCATAGCAGCACATGTAAATCGATCTTTGATCATGATTACGAGACGTTATCAAGTAGACAATAAAGACAGAAACATGAAAATCATGATGAGAACTTCACATGTAAAAGCCTAACTAATTATAACAGCTTAAATGATTTCCCCATCCAAAGAAAGCAACTCTTGGAAGTAAATATTCTAATCTTCATATTCCTCCATACAGTTTTATTGTGGCGGTTAGCCATTTAGTTCACAAGTTAAATCTTGATTCTGGGTTTTTACCGAATACACTAGTGTGGGTTTCCTCTAGAACTGGTAAAACATGATGGTGTGTCTAATGTACGAGCTTCTCTTACAGGACATGCTAGGCAATCGACTTTAGTCGCTAAAAAATGTTTTATTTTGATTTTGTGGATTAGAATGATTCACTTTATGCATATTACATTAATATAGCTACAATATTCATTAGAGGTAGTTCTAAACAGAATAATAGCTTTATGCAAAGTCCTTCCACTAGAAAGTCGGACCACCATATTGTAAAACTAACAATACGTCAAAGGGTATAATGATTCAAATGGACACCATCAGGGATATTATACAGGGCAACCCACACAAACACCGATATTAGTTAAAACCACATGATTATTAATTTTATTGGGTTATAGTTTTGTTTTCAACCATTAGAACACATCATAATCGGATGTTTTAGTTTCATATCTAGTTTTATCCTAGACGCGCGAAGGAAAAACATCCTGTTTTTACATTTTAGATGGATTCATTTAGGGTAAATCGATCATCATTTATCGGTGAAAGCCTTATGAGCCCTTAATTGGTTGGAAATTGTGGAATATGCTAGTTTGAGTCATTATGCATCAATTGATTTATGCATATTTTGATAACATTACAGACGATGTAACCTATGCTTTGCCTTTTGAATTATTATATCCTTGGTTTGAGACCAATTGTTGTTTATCAACACTTTTGTTTGTAGGTATTGCTGACACTGCAGTCCTCATGAACTTATGGTAACCCTCGTCATTTTTGATAAATCGGTCTAACTTTCTATTTTGAACTTAAACACATGCGCATCATATCCTAATAACTGTTTTTTTTTTCGGCAATTGGACATATACTATTAGAAGAATAACATAAAAGTTAAAAACCAACACATATTGACAGAAGTCCTAATATACATTAACAAGTCTCAACAAAAAATAAAATACTTTTAACGTACACTTAGCCAAAATAACAAAAAATATATTTTTAAGTTTTTGGATAATCGGATATCTAAATATTTAAACATTTTCAAAATCAATATCCAAATCCGAATCGGAAATTTTAGATATCCAAAATCCGGATATCCGATTTTTTGAATTTATAATTTTTTGATTTTCGAATTGAATTCTTGGATTCGGATTTTTTTTACTAACCCAGGCTAAAGAAATAAGCTTTACTTAAATCTCTCCCTCTTGTGTCACCACATAACCCAAAGGGTGGGGGGAACCATAAATTTTAACATATTATTTTTGAAGACATCATTAGCTTGACAAATTGACTTATATATTTTCCATAACTAACTTGTAATTAAATCTTGAATTTTTATTTACTAACCACAGACGACTTCCTCAATGTAGGACTAGCACATTTAGTAAATGTTTTATCTTTTTAAATTAGAGGCCTCAGATTCAACCTAAATGATGTAGTTTAGGTTGATGTAAGTAACATAGTCATTCAAGAAAAACCAAAGATGCAGACTTCGATACATTCCTTGCATTTTAAATTTAATCAAGTTGGTGTAAAATTTCACTCGGATCAATTAAAAGAACATTAAATCCGTTTCTTATATCATAACAAAAAGTTAAATACTTAAAATAAGGAAATGAAGACAGGGGAAATTAAACCACAATATCAAAACACTCTTAATTTTCTTTTTTTCTTCTTCTTAATCATGAAAATATGTTACCGGAAAACTAACAAACCCAATCAATACTTGCTAACTAACGATATTAGATAAATTGTTGTGTGCTGAATGCGTTCCACTCATCGGGTTATGGTAGAAATTCAATGACAATTCATAGATAGCTAGTTCCGTATATGCTAGAAGAGAATTCCATTTAATTATTCAATTCATAAGCTTTCGATCAAGCTTGTCACTGAAGATATTAATGATTAGGTAGGGGAATGAGAATGGATCATGTTGAGACCAAACTTTCGAAACTGTTAGAATGTTGCGTTTTCAAAATCATGAGCTGAAAATTTTCCAAGTACCAGAGTATGCATATATATGGCCAAGTATATGACAAACCCACCCTTGTCAAGCAAATGTTTGTTTATATCATAAAAAACGATTCCAATGTTTATAAATGTATAAATCAAGAAGCATGAAGCATACAATAAGCGTAAAGAAGAATTGAAGCTAGAAAATAAAAATAAGTCATTTAGTTAAGTCATTTAGTTATTTAGATTGTATACTAATATTAAATTATAGGGTCAAATATTTAAGTTATTAACTGCTTTTTTATATCAACCTAAATAAATAAAGTTTTTAGACTAAACTTGGAAATTAAAGTTTTGTAATTTAGTCCAGAGTAAAACTCTTTATCAATTTTTTGGTAACCATCGCTTTTAATCATAATCATGTAATTTAATTATATTCTATATAATTTATTAGATAATATAAACCAAAAAAAAATTCTTTTATCTACAACATAGATACATTAAAAATCATAAATTTGTCAAGAACTACAAAGAACTGTATTAACTAGTTTTATACCCGTCCGGTTTTTTAAAATCGTAATAATACAACTAATATCTTGAAATTCTAAATAAAAATATTTGTTTAACATCAAAACAACTCTTTTTTTTTACAAAACACATAATTAATAGAGTTATCTTAACCTAGTAAGTATTGGATGATGAAATTACTATTGGTTATAAAAAGTACGATTTTTACTATACTTTGTTCTAAGTTCGTGCTAAGACTATTTATTTATTTTATACAAAAAAACCGTTGGAATCCACTAAAGTCTAAGTAAAGATTTATGACGAGCACCTTGCTAGATTCAAGTTTATGTGAAGGTTTCATGTAGGTTCTTACTATTATTGTACTTTTAGCGTAATAACAATATTAAGAATGTTCTTAATGTCAAACCTTTACATAAACTTGAACTATTGATTTACATAAATGTAAATTATAAACCATTGATTTACATAAATGTAAGTTAAACCTGGTGATATTTAATTGTTTTTTATAGTTTATTGTTCAGACAATATACACATATGTAAAACAGGTCAAGTGTTATCAGACTTAATATACATTTATGTAAATCAATAGTTCTGTAGTTCTGAAAATAAAAAGTGGTTCTGTAATGATCCTAACCCTATATATATATATATATATATATATCATAGAAAATTAAATCTAACTACCTGCCTCAATTCGTATGTCTATCTGTAAAACCATAAACATTTCTGCACCGCAGTTCCTATATGATATACATTTATGATTTCCATAAACCAAAAGTATCAAAAGTAAGTATATTATCCTATGTTTGAGATGAATATGTATATTAAGAAAATAATTACCAAACGTTATTTGAATTCTAATGATTGATATCATATACACATACAATCCGACCCAATGACTACAATATATTTAAATAGCGGTTTTGAATGTGAGATTGATGCGTGAGTTGATTGATGTGTTTTGAATGTGAGATTGGTGCATGAGTTGTTTGATGTGTGCTTCAAGCTCATGAATCCTTCTTAATAGCTCATTAGCTGATGGTGCTGCTTTGTTTATTTCTATTTAGTTTTCATAAACTTATACCTGCACCAATAAAGCAGACAATTATACAATGTTTGAGTAAAATAACAACAGAGATAAATTTGACAGAAAGAAAAATTCATCGGATCGATCATGCAGATTATTTGTCATAAAGTTGATCCATGAACAAACTTTAAATGATTTCATCCTGTAGATTATTTGTCATTGATTGGACACAAGAACAAACTGTAACCGAAAAAGTAAAGAGGTGCTTATTTACAATGTTATGTGTAATAGTTAAGATCAAGTTATCTATTTCAGTGTTCTCCGATTAAATTGATAGATTCATCTGAAGCCACAAAACACATGCAACTGAGGGAATAACCAAGTCAAGTTAAAATTTGACTCATGTTATCACAGACTAAAAAACAAAAACACAATGTGATTAGTAAATCAATAGACTGACAATTCCTAGACAAAAATAAAACTGATACATGATACTTCAGATGAATATTGAAAAGAAAGATTTGGGGACCATCAATTGAAGATGAGAAAAGTGATAAGACTAAAATAAACCATACAAACCATGGTTAAGTATATAGACTAATAAGCTTCCACGATGGAATTACATTAATAGACACTTACTTTGTACAAGGAAGAGGGAACCAAAGATTCAAAAGGCTCAATGAGAGTAATCACACCACCAACATCAAGTTGCTTTAACGTAGGGGCATTCTTTGAAAATAGCAACCAATCTATATGAAAAACAAACATATTTAAACAACAAATTGCATATCATCAAATATTCTATCAAGTTAATTAGCCTCCATTAAAACAAATAAGAAAATTGTAGTCGTTGGCACAAAAATGACTTTTAAGCTAGGGTGATTGTGTGTTTAATTGTTCACGTAGATTTAATAATCAGTTTTAAAGTTTACGTAAGCTGATTATAGTTATGGTCAGATTATGAAATTCGGATAATCATATCCGTAATTGGTATAAGAATGCTCATTATTGAGATAAAAAGTAAAATTACCAACCTTTATACCTAACTTACAAAAAAAAAAAAGAATCCAAACACTTGAATACATTTTTCATGCACATATTGGCAAGCAGAAACAATAGCAATATTAAAATATTCATCACATGTTAATTTCAATGCCTAGTATACGTAAACCCCAAAAGACAGCCAGTTAAAGTCTTAAGTTACAGAAAACATTTACCATATAAAAACATTGTAATAAAAAAACAAAACAACAATTTCAAGAAATAGCAAAAGTTTACTAATCTTTTTTCCTCATGTTTTGGTTGTACTTCCTCCGGAAATGAAAAACTTCATCAATAACCACAGATGACGAACCATATATAAAGCTAGAGCACGAGATGAACATGTTAAGTAATGGATCAAAATGAGTTGTAGTCTAGGACATGTTAGGTTGACAACTTCACAGACTATATTTTATTTTGAAAATTATGTTAATAAGTATATTTAATACAATTTAGATTATTATTAAGTGCTACAAATATAAATAAAATAATCAACGAATCAAGAAACACATAAGTCTGGTTGTATCTGACCTGTTACTTCTCCATTGACATCCATTTCTTCAACTTCCTTTGATTCTTGTTTAGCATACACATGCATGATGTGAGCTTGAAACATCAATTCTCTAATAAATTAAAAATAAAATATCACTTTTGGCTACTATGCACAATCCTTAAATATCTATAGCTAGTTAATACTTTACTTTCATACTCCGGTCTTTAATTTTATACATGGTCCAAGTGTATTACCGTATGTGCTAAAAACCAAAAAGAAATACATCATATGCATAAAACCAACCTGTCTAGTTCAGCCCCACTATAGAACAATGCAAATTCCTCAACTTCTTCTTGTGATTCTTTACCCCTTATGACTATAAGATGAATCAAAACATAGGTGACATATGATAGAAGATTAGAAGCTATTTTGTTTTCTTTTTCAAAATGAGAAAGAAATTAGTAGATAAATGAAGAGAACAAAATAATAAGGAAACAAAAGAACAACCGGCATCCTCGCAATTAGACAATATCATTAGCTGTACAGAAGTAGATGCATAAGAGTATTGCTGTCCTCACACATTTCAAACTTAACAATATAAAAACTCAACAACAATCACTTTAGTGGCATTCTCTGCATTACAAATCACAAGTTGAAAAAATAGTGTATATAACATAAGTTTTTATATAAATTGACATCGTACCAGCAAGGAAATTGTCTAATTCTTCCCCGACAACATCAAAGATAACACCTCTTTGATCAATCATTGTTGTAAGACTTTAAGTTGTCTCTACCAAAAACCATATGAATATCTGAAAATGAAATATGATCATCAATAATAATAGTGAGTCATAATAATTCACAAATTACTTCTTATGTGTAGAAAGCATGCATAAAAAGTTCTAAAAGCCTACATAGAATCTGCAAAGTATAAGAACCTACCCAAAGGATAAACAATATACCTGGACCATTATCAATTATACTCACTATATGAAAAGTCAGTAATCTTTGTCAAGCTAAATGGGGATGAACCCCCTATCCCTTACTGAACTGAAGTTCATCAGATTCCTAAGCCAAGGAACTCTAATTTTCAATTTTAAAATGCACATAAGAAAATCGGTTTACAGATCTAAAATTTTGAACTTCATCTATAAAATTGATAAACCACAATTTAGTAATTTACCTATAAGATTGCACATCAGGGTTTAAAGAAAAAGATAACCTCAATAGGTAGATCAATTTGAGAGAGTAGATAGGTGGAGTAGCCTGAAATAGGTTGAGGATGGTGAAGACTATAGAGAGTCGTCTCTGTTTGCTTTGAAAGAAATTCTTCGCAATAATCTTATTGGATAACTTGAATAGCTTCTTGAGAAGCTTGACGTCCCCTGATGGTCCCTGCCACCATCACAAGAACCACCCTTGAACTCCTAGGCGCAAAGATTAGGAAACCATCTTTACTTATTTCTGTAGCAAATAAAATTGATTTCTGCAGCAAATAAAACCAGATTACCCTTCTTGTCATGGAAATAGATTTTCAAAAAGAAGAAAAAGAAAACCCACACACCTTAGTCACCATGACTATGAGATTAGTTGGTGAAACCGATAGATAAAAAACATGGTTTGCCACCCTTCCATCCTACATCAAAGTTATTATTACAAACTAAAATATTTCATACAGGAAAAAGGAATGAAATCTGACTACAAAGCTAGAAGAAAAAGGAGTATGATAGCAACAATTATGATCACATTGTTTGTTCAGGTTAGCAACTGACGATTTTCATCTCCAACTTCAACCAAGTACATATGCCAGACAATGATTCAAGTAATCAATCATATTTAGACTCAAAATCATATCGTTTGTTATTTAAGAATAAGAGAACACTTCCAATCTTAGGCAATCACACTAATAGATTCAATAGAAGCCTAGAAGTAACCTTATTTCTGAATCATCAATTCTAGGGCTTGTATTGATTAGTAAAATACCTGGTTTTTGCTTCTCGAATCCTATTTGGAACAACGATTGAAGGCTCGTAATTGAACAATGGAGTCAAAGATCCACGAAGGATGAACATCTTCATATTGTCTTCAAAACCTATCCACATGAACAATGTCTATGCGATCTTGATTTGGAAAAATCACCAAATAGACAATTTATAGAAACAAAAGATCTCTATATATTGTAGTTGATTAAGTGGAAGCAGAGGTTATCGACGAGTGCGGGAAACGTGGAGCGGAAAAAAGGGAGAGAGGAATGGGGAAGAAGAAACCGATGAACTGCTTGTAACCTCCTCGTAACTGCAACAACTTCTTAGTTATTACGGCTAAGATTTAGTTTCAGCCAAATCCAAAGGCTGAGATTGATTTGAACGGCAGTTACACTCACCGGGAGTAATAATATATATAATTCTTGTATTATTTATTATATAAATTAATCAAAATGGTTGTAATTTTTATACTTTTAAGATATATTTTTTAAATTCCCGATATGTATATATAGTCTTTTAATTAAGTACATATATGCACTCATATTATATGCATCAAAGCACATTTTTTACTTTTTTTAAATAAAAAAATTGAGAAGAAATGAGATAAATCAAAGAACTAATGAGAAGATAGAATTAAATCGTTTTCTTTAAGTTTTATTATTATTTATTAAATCATTATGTATATCGCTTAAGTAGTTCATAGTAATTCTTTTCATATTTGTGATTATTAATAAAATCCCTGCAACATATTTGTATTTCTCTCGCTAATAGAATCGTATATAGTTATATAAATCATCTTATAATAAAGAGTCAATATTACATTATCATTTTGCTTGCCATAACCATGTGTTAGTAGTTCAACAATTACAGTTTCTTAATGTTTTGCGGTTGTATGCTCTCTTTTTACTCTAAAATTAAATGAGTTATATTTGGATTCTAAATTTCATTTTATTTTATTCTAAATTTCAAAAGAAAAAAATCTTCACATTTGATTACAATAAAGCTAGTTAAAACTAGTTATTTATAAGTTATCTTTACAGGATATCAAGACACCCAGTTATGATCCTCATCCCAGGTAAACACATTGAGTGGCTACCGCACGATGGTGATCGAGAAATGCCAATCACGATACGAGCGTAACGTCATAGTAAGGTTGATATAACAGTTCGAACCCCACATTATGGATTGGCCGGTCTAGAACCGTGAGCCCGTTCATTCTTGGGCAGTGGTGCCACAGGCCGGTTAGCGAGTCCGAAGATAATCTTTTGAGTAAATTACCATTTGCATCCCTGACATTTGCCCATTTTAACCATTTGCATCCCTACAGTTTCAAAATTGCCATCCGCCCCCTAACGTTTCATTTTTATTTCCATTTGAGTCCAACACACTAACGTCGTTAGATTTTTCCGTTAGTTTTTATAAAATGACAAAAATACCCTTGTAATTTCAGGGATGCAAAATGTAAATTTACTCTTAAATAAAAACCCCTATCCCACCCCTCCCTTCTATCTTCTATCTTCTCTCTCTCTATCTCTTCTTTCTTCACTGACAGCGGTGGTGGTGGTGATGAGTCACGATGGTGGTGATGGGGTTCGCGATGGTGGTGATGGGGTTCGCGATGGTGGTGATGGGGGGATACGGTGGTGGTGGTGATGGGGGGCTACGGTGGTGGTGGTGATGGGGGCTGCGGTGGTGGTGGTGATGGGGGGCTACGGTGGTGGTGGTGATGGGGGGGCTGCGGTGGTGGTGGTGATGGGGGGCTGCGGTGGTGGTGGTGATGGGGGTTGCGGTTGTGGTGGTGATTGGAGGTCGTGGTGGTGGTGTTGATGAGGGGTTGCGGTGGTGGTGAAGGGGGGGTCGCGGTGGTGGTGAAAGTCTTGAATCGCCCCCAATCTTCGATCGGTCAAACCAGCTGCCTTTAACCTTGAAGTCGTATACATTTTCTTTCTCATCTTGTGATACCACTTCAGCCTTGTTTTCACACGAACGCTTGATAGCATATGCTAAAGCATCAGGGTCCCTGCAAAACAACACGACATAGACTCAGATATCATATTTGAAACTCATCAGGATAGAAAATATGCATAATTCACCCAAGAATTTGATTTAAAAAGATTTTGAAATGTTGATTATATTTTAGAAAGTCATGGCGATGGAGGGAAGCCTTTTATACCTAGCCATTAATGCTTGTATGTTCTTTTCTTGCCACTCGAAAAACGGAGCATCTCTAATAAGCCCATACTTGATAACTTCAGCAAGCACAGATGCTAATTCTCTATCAGGTAATGTGTTCAATGTGTCGGTGTCTATGAGCACACATTGCGGCTGGTAGAATGCACCAATCAAATTTTTCCCCAATGGGTGGTTTATTCCCGTTTTGCCCCCAACAGAAGAATCCACCTGGAAGAGCAAGAAAAGTCTATTTGTAAGGTGTTAAGAGCATATAGAAGTCTAACTGGTAACTGCCAGGCAGTGTAAAATATTAGAATCAGCAAGATGATTTATTACACCTGTGCCATAACAGTTGTAGGAATCTGAATGAAATTGACTCCACGGAGAAAAGAAGCTGCTGCATATCCACACATATCACCAATGACACCGCCACCTAGGGCAACAAATGTACACCGTCTGTCCAATCGAGACTCTATGGCTTTGTATAAGTATTAACAAATGTATAAGTATTAACACTCATGTGACACTGTAATTTACCAATGTATAAGTATTAACACTCATGTGACACTGTAATTTTATTCTTAATTTTAGCACCAGTGGTTTGTGTTGACTCAAAATGCTCTAATTTAAAATCAAATAAAAAGCTATTATGCACCAACTCACTCCAAGGTTGAAGCCCAACTGTTCTTGCCGTCTACGAAGAGGACCTCCGCCGCCCCAAGTTCCCATCCCTCGACGAATACAGCTGAACCCCGATTACGCCATCAAACGCTTCACCTACCAGCTGAACCCCGAAGAAGGAGAGTGATTACAAGCTGCTGTTGAACAATCGCTTGGGGATGCAGATGTTTGACGCGGGGTACGTGCACCATGGGCTGCTGAAATCGACGATTTGGGTGCTGAATCGGGAGTCGGTTTGGTGGATTGTAGAGAGAGATAGTGTGTGTGTATCTATGAGAGAGATGGTATGGGAGTGTTGGTGGTGAAGAAGAAGATGGATGGATGGGTCCCACAATGTTTATTTTTTGTTTTTAGTTAAAGGGTAATTTTGTTTTTTCAACAATAATTTTAACAGAAAAATTAACAGTGTTAGTCATCTGGACTCAAATGGAGATAAAAATAAAACGACAAAGACTCAAATGAAGATAACATAAAACGTTAGGGGGCAGATGGCAATTTTGAAACAACAGGGACGCAAACGGTTAAAATGAGAAAACGTCAGGGACGCAAATGGTAATTTACTCTAATCTTTTTTATTATTAGTTATCCCTTTCACAAGGTACATAAATGGAACCAATGCCCTCACTCTCTCAATAACCACTATCAACACTCCACACACACACACTCTCCAAAAGCTCACAAAGTTGCATATACGCCGGAATGGACTTTAAACCTGAATCTGCTGCCGTCACAAGCCCCGATCGAACCCTACAAACCACCACCGGAAAGCGTACAAACCACCACCACACCCCTACAACTTCAAGCTCATTCAGCGGCGGAGACGGTGGTGGTTGCATCCACTCTCCGGCGACATCATCCGAAGAAGAAGAAGACATGGCAAACTGCTTAATCATGCTTGCTCACAGTGTTTCTCCACTGAAGCAAGAAGATGAATCAGATCATGATACATATTATCAAAAGACAAAAACATTGAAAATCCGCAGTGTGACGGAGATGGCCGTCGCCACCGTCACCACCACCGCCACCGGTGGTGGAAACTCCAGCCACCATCCGGCGTACGAGTGTAAAACCTGCAACCGTGGGTTTCCATCGTTTCAAGCTTTAGGTGGACACAGAGCCAGTCACAAGAAACCAAAACTCACCGTAGTTTCACCTCCACCGGAATATTCCAAACACGATCAACCACAGGTTGTCAGCATTAATATCACAACTACAAACAAGTCGTCTTCTCCGGCAACAACACCTGAGAAGAACAACAAACTACCAAAAGTTCACGAATGTTCGATATGCGGATCGGAGTTTTTATCAGGTCAGGCTCTCGGTGGTCACATGAGAAGACACCGGCAAGCTCCGCATACGAAAGCGAAAGCCTCACCGGAAGCCGCCACCGCACATGTTCATCATATGATGCAAAAGTCTCCGGTGATGTGTGTAGATCTGAATCTTCCACCACCGGAGGTTGTTGACGATGGCCACTCGAGCTTTCAGTTGACATCGGGTTCTTCTTCACAGCAGCATATCGTCTTCTCCGCTGCTGCACTGGTGGATTGCCATTACTGAATTAAACAAGTTTAATTTGATCGAAACATTTTTACAGTCATAATATTGTTAAGTTGTATACTGTAGTAGTAAGTTACTGATGAATATGAAGATCGAAGACGATGTGATATATGCATTGGCATGTGATTGATTATTTACAGTTTTTATTAACAATATATACACTAATATATGATTTGTTTACATACATTATATTAATAAATTAAGTATGTGTTATTAATTGTTAACTTTTTTAACGTCTCTTAATCTAATTCAGTACGTACGTCCCCTGTAATTTACAGGATTTGATCAATAGATAAAAAAAAAAACAAATCATAACACTTGAAGTAGTGTTATTGTAAATTAATAGATAGTGTGAGTACGTAGGATTGGTATATTTAGGTGTTGAAGTGGTGTAGTGAGTGTGGAATACTTTGAGTAAGTGGCCAGTGTTGAACCCAAAATGTGATGCATGTACGTCACGCTTTGCCTTTCATTCACGAAAAGTGAGTGATATATAAAAGTAGGCATCTTTCTATCTTTTTTATTTCTTTTTTTATATTTACATATAAAAAATTGGTTTCCATTTTTTATGATGTACTTACTTTCATGGGAAGTAAGAGTACTCAAACTCACACTCAAGAAATTAAATATGGCAATGATCTTGAATTCGACACGTATCGATCAGTATAGGTATATTTACGTTAGATGATTAATAATAAAATGCGTGGATGATAGGGTTGATACATTAATGTTGAAAGGCCTAATTCACTTGTTTTAGAGGCTTAATTAATTAAAGCTTACCCAACTTAGTTTCTTGATTTAGAATGGTTAAGAAACCGAACTTTTGGTTTGGTTTTGGCGAAAAGCCGCAATCTTAATTGTGAGGTGAGGTGTGTGTGAGAGAGAGCAATAGAGTTGTGTGGAGCATGAAGTCGAACAAGTGTGTCGAGAAAGACAAGATGTCATGGGAATGGAATGAGTAGGGTTTGGTACAAGTAGCACCACAACACCAAAAGTGGTGGATTAGGTTCGTCTATTTTTGGTTTTGCACCACACAAGCACAAGCTAACTTTGGCATGGTTTGGGCCTAATCTTTACATGTAAAAGAATTAATTATATGTAACTTCAAGTAATTAAAATTGTATGAACTAATTTGTCTCTGATTTATCTAAACTTGTAATTCAAGCTTTTTAAATAATACAAAAAGAATAATTAACTGTGCGAACTATGTAATTTCACTCCATTAATCAATTCAGTCAAATGACAAAACACCTTGTCCTTTTGCCCTTGAATATCCAGTTGATTTCAAGGGAAAATAAGAAACGTATCCACTTTAATATATTAGTGTGTTATACATCTATAATCATCTTATTCATCTTGAAATAATTCCACACATGTAATAACTATTACACATACGACTTTATAATCACGTATACAGTTATACTCTGGTATATTTTTTAGTCTAATGAAAGTAAGTAAAGCATTAATTACACGCAGGCAAATAAACATTATTTGGTATACGCTAGTCAACGTAGGGTTTTTCTTCTTTTTTCTTAAATGACAGATTAGTTGTTAGTATCACTAAGTTACTAATTATTCGTCAATAACAATATTTGAACCTTGTGCATCCAATAAAGAGAAAACCTCTCACCTCCCACTTGACAACTAGATCAAGAAATCATTGACACTAGTCAAAGTAGGTATGTGACCAAGATGTTGCATATATGTTATGCTAGAAAATGATCTATATGATCATATAAATATCACACATTTAATAACATGGCAGTATTAATGATTTATGCATTTTAAGCTTCACTTTAAACAAGAATTAATATTTAACTAATTTATGATTTCAAAATCGTTATATACTAATTAATTGGAAGATAATACTTTAGCAAAATTAAGGAAGTGACGTCTACCAAATTCTTGATCGATCAGTTGTATGCTAAAGTATATATTTGGCTTAATTAATGACTACAACAGAAGCTTGTGGTCAGCAATTAAGGGTGAAGTCCGTTCGTGACCTTCTTTTTCAAAACTAATCAATGCTAGTTACTAATTTTCAAGGATCAGATCGCAAACTTATACCAAAAGACCCTCAATTCTGATCTTCTTTATAACTTATAGAGGTACTATAACTATTTTTTGTAACTTATAGAGTTATTTATAAAGTCCCGTTTGATTCACAGAATTCTAATGAACAGAAATTAAAATTAAAAAAAATTTCATTTAAATCTTGTTTGGTTGTTTAACGGGTAAAATTGAAACTGAAAAATTTTCTCACATTTATTAGAATTCACATTCCTTACACTTCTCCATGGAATGTTCAAAATTAACATTCCAATATATATAGATATATATAGAAAGGTTATGGTACAAATTGTCTTTTTTCGTGCAAAGCGTACAAAGTTATCACGTAAGAATTGAGATTACAGGTGGAATTATAACACAAGGGTAATAATTAATCACGCAGAGATGGAATTATCACGCAAAGGTGAAATTATTACGCAAAAGGTATTCGTGCATGATAAATTCCATCTCTGCATGATAATCCCACGCGAGTGTAATTTGTCTTGAGTAAATATCACTTTGGTCTTGAATGATTATTATTGTTCTTGCGTAATAATTCTACCCCAACACTTCATACGCTTCGCACAAAATAAACACTTTGTGTAACAACCGGCCCCTATACATACATACATACATACATACATACATACATACATACATACATACATACATACATACATACATACATACATACATACATACATACGTGCGTGCGTGAGTGCGTGCGTGCGTGCATACATATATATACATACACATATATATATATATGTGTGTGTGTGCGCGTGTGTGTGTGATTATATATTTTTCATATCTTAATAAAATAATGATATTAATAACACAAAAAAAAGCCGAATCAATTTTTAAACCGACCCAAACCGGTTTAATAGGGTTGGGATTTTTTCTTCCCAAACCAGTTTAAAACTCGAACCAGTTTAGACCAAACCGGTTTTGAACGTGGTTGACCAAACCGGTTTCGGTTTGGACCCCAAAACGGTTTAAAAAAAGACTTGGTTTGTACACGACTAATCATATTTGTGAGTGTTGTTATTGGTTTGGATTGTCGATTGCGGGTTATTTTGTTATAAGATCATCATATTTTGGCAGTTTCCCTCGATTTGACTCATGTTTTTAAAAGTTCTTAATTTATGTTTTTTTACTTCTGTTTTTTAAAACCCTAAAGGTGGGTAATAATTATATATATACTAATTACCAACTTTGTTATGCATCGTAGGTTGTAGCATATGTTTTAATATGTTGTATCCAAATTTTGTCTTCTTAACTTTGTAAAATAACAATTAAGTTTTAAAATTATTCTAATTAAATCACTCATAATTTTTATTTATCCCAATCAGATCACTTGCAAATTTTTTGTCCCATTTAGGTTGCTAAACTTTCAGTATTGTTTTAATTAAGCCATTCATAAACTTATTAGTGAGAATATGAATAACATAATTGAAACATTATTAAAACTTACATATTATTATGTGAGGTTTTCCCTCTTATTTATTATTTAACTTTTTTATTTAAACATTATTAAAACTTGTATATTATTATGTGCGTTTTTAGTTTCGTTCGGTTTTATTTCTTTTCTTTTCTTTATTTTATTTTTATACGAGTTTTTTTGATGTTGACAATCACTTAAGTTAATGTACGACTAGTGCTATTTGGTATGGTTTTATGCCTCATGGGGCTTAATACTAGTTCTAGTATGAATACCAGAAAAGTTGTGGCAAAAAAAATGAACCGGATATAATATTGTAGAGCAGGCCTTGTTTTTGGATAGTTGGCCCAGTTGGACCAAATCGGCCCAATCCAATATGTTAAACCCCAAGCTCATTGACAGAAGTTCAGTCCAAATTCTTCAAACCAAGTTCTTGCACTATATTGATCATACAACTACACAAATACGGTTGTAAACGAAACAAACTAAACCAAACGAAGCCATCTCTTTTATTGTTGTTTGTTTAGCATTTAGCTTGTTCACTTAGAACATAATTGAGCAATATCTTTTATTCGTGCTTGTTTGTTAGAGGTATTGAATTTGTTCACCAACATACAGTCGAAGAAAGCAGACAAACACAAACCAACATATATATTGTTTTTAAAAATTAAAAATCAACATACTTGATTCCAAACAACAAAGGTGTTCACCTTAAATAATCATAAAGTTAGGATGGGCTACACCCAACGCAATCCAAATATTGGTTCGGTCCCACGTGAAAATAAATAAGGATGTGACAGAGTTATCAATCTTTACTAAAGGTAGTTTTTGAGAGATCAAGCTATAGGCTAGCCCCCGTGAGAGGCTGATTCAAGGGCTAGTTGCTGGCTAAGTCGCCTATGGGCAAGTTACCAGCTTAGGACAAACCAGTGGAATGATTTTTTTTTTTATATGTTATGCTTCTTATATAAATAAACGCGTATGATATATACATAAACTAATTTGTTCAATTTTAATTTTGTAATGTTTACGTACAACTTATAACTAACCTATACACGAAAAGATTATGTATTAAAACATCCCAACTTTGAAATAAAATAATTAATTTTCACTCTTGGTGAAATTTATTTAATTACATGTCTCACCTTACATTTTAAAACTTTTTATTATCATATTATTATTTTTGCCCAATGTGTGTGAGTGTATAAGTTGTGACCCTGCACACGGTAGTGCCCCTTACCATAGACCATGCTCGGGATGTTCCATGTATGAAATCGATGTCATATGGCTCACGACGTGAGCCGTGTGAACCATGCACGCCAATCGAACAGTCCAAGTCTTAGTATTAACATCATAACATGATGGTTTTACACTACACAACTTATTTCTGTTAAATTATTATTTTTCTCTTATGTGTGCGAGTGTGTGAGCCATGACCCTCCTCACGCTAATACCCCCTACCATAGACCATACGCCGGATGTTCCACATGTGAAATTGATGTCATACGGCTCACAGAACCATGCCGAACGATCCAAGCCTCAATATTAACTTTATATACCATGTATCCATTTAATAGAAACTATATGAAGTGAAATTTACCTATCTCTTACCCCCCCCTCCCCCCCCCCCCCCAAAAAAAAAAAAAAAAAAAAAAAAAAAAAAAAAAACAAAACACCCCCACCCCCACAACGCCCCCAAAACACCAATAAAAAGAAATGTAAAATCAGAACTTGTATCTCATATTTTAATTAATTAAATTCTAACTACAGGATAACATGAATAAGGTAAACCAAAAAACTTAAATATAACATTGATACAAATAATGAAAAACTTATCGTGCAATACGTCAAATTGATTAGCTATCTAGCTACTTGGAATCCCAAGCCATGTGTTAGAATCCAATAATGTGAATTAATTTGGCATCTACCTTGCCTTACATATGTATCATAGTTTGTGACAAATAAGGCTATGATGAACGTATAAAGACATGACCTCTTGGGTGGATATATTTTTTATCCATTTAGTATATGGTTACATCTTAAAATATGAACTCAAACCTATCTTTCCATGCTACAAAGTCTATCAGTTAACATAAATTTTAGTATAGTTGCCTTTGCTTAAAAAAATTAAACATAACAAATACCAATACAAGTTAAGTTAAGAGTTGTGGACTGTGCGACTGTGCGAAACTATTGTGATTTCTGGCATCTAGAAATTAAACCTTGAGGATACTAGGGGTGAAGCACGATAGACCAGACATCATTCCTTCGACATATATCCGGTGACAACGTTCCTAGCGAGGATTCTAAGGATCTAGGACGCTATCGAGTAATCATAACAAATACAAAACCCACAAGTTATTGAAAAAGTATAACACAAAGTTTAATGCATGTTAGTTCCTTAGGATCTGAGCATATAGGCTAACGCGAACAAGAACTAGCTAGTACGATTTAGAGATTATTGCCAAAAACAAAGATAGAAACGTGATAATCCTTAAAACAAGAACAAAACATATATCACAAAATTGTTTTTGCTAAAAACATATGAGTTATATGTAAGTTACACTGTTACAGATATATATATATAAATTAAACTATATATGTTATTCACAGATTTAATTACTCTCTTTCCACCCTTATAATGATCATATTTTTGAACTGAGTTGGGTGGTGATCATAATATTGATCATGAAAACCGTTATCACTTATTCGTAGATAAATAAGAAAACATCAAATTAGTTATATAGAAATATGTGATGAAATCAATCAAAGTAAGGCTCGTTAGATTCAATTTTTAAAAATCCTCTATATATTTTCATAAATGATTGGTATAAACATCCGATGGAATAGTAATTAACATGTAGATCATGATAATTACAATATCTACAATTCATAAATCATCATCAGATACTATTACTACGTCTTTTCCTTGAGGAAGATGAAGAAACCCTAATGGTAGTAAACATTCGGAAGAAAGCATCTACCTCTTCACGCCTCGTTTTTTCGACGAATTCGATCGTTGTTCCGTCATCTGATGATCTTCTTCTCCGTAAAAGTTTACGCGATGGCAGCGGAGGAGGTGGCGGCAAGCGGAAGCGTGGTGGCGGAATCTTGTGATCATCGGAGGTTGGAGTTTGACAACCATATTCTTCTTGATCATCAGGTGGTACCTTGTTGTTTGACTTTGATGCTTCATAAGTGATTGATTCATCATCAATATCTTTTGGATCACTAAGTGATTTTGCCATGAATTTGAGGGTGAAATTATTATTATTAAGTTGTAATATGATGAGACATTAATTGTTGAGTGCTTGAGGTAGATGGGGATCGAGAGATAAGGAGAAATGAAGAAATAACGTACTTGACAATCTTTCTGCTACGGTTTTGCGTCAACATCTTATCTTGTTTTTCTCCCACGTATAAATGTTGGTTTTATTGTCCATTATTTCAACGTTTTCATCTTATCTTGCTTATTTTATTTGTACTTTTTAACTTAATAACGAAGTCGTATCTTGTTAAATCTTAGTAAATTATACTAGGACTTAACATCTAGAGGTGATACACAAGACGGTTTATCTAACTATTTTTATGTGTCTTCCTACTATTTAGTATGTTCTGATTATTTTTTGATACATGTACGGTGCAAATGAATTGTACATTGTACGCTTCTTGTATTTCTTAACGTTATATTAGTATGTGTGAATGTGCGTGTTATGTGATGATCTTACAAGGTCTTAAAATTAATGTAAGTGAATATTTCATCTAAAGTTTCTTCGGTATTTTAGTAAAGTCAATCATATTATTTTGTATTTATTCCTTATGAAAGTTGTTTATAAATATTCAAATTAAGCTATTTAAATGGAAGATATATGAAATTTGATTTCTGTTTAATAAAATTTAAAGCCTAATCTTAAATTGGAGGTATAGTACTTGTGAAAAAGAAATAAATAACTCAGTAAATAATAAGCAATTAAGTTTCATAATTGTTGCACTGATGAAAATAACTACTAAATAGTTATAAGTGTAATTTTATCTTTAATTTATGTCACTTAATTTTAAAAAAGTTTATAATATTCTAAATAAAGTTCATAAAATTAGAACAATATTGATACTTGAGGATATCATTGTAAAAAAAAAGTAAAAAAAAAGAGTCGTTTCATTGTAATAATAATAAAACTTAATTATTAGTTTAGGATTTCTACTTTTCAACTTTTAATTTCTGAGTCATTTTATTGTAATAATAATAAAACTTGATTAACAGTTTATGATTATTACTTTTTCACTTTTAAGACTTGCCCAACAAATATTATTTTGAGTTCAAAACTAATTTCAAAGTATAGGTGATTCTATTATTATTATTATTATTATTATTATTATTATTATTATTATTATTATTATTATTATTATTACTATTATTATTATTATTATTATTATTATTATTATTATTATTATTATTATTGTTATTATTATTATTGTTATTATTATTATTGTTATTGTTATTATTGTTATTGTTATTATTGTTATTGTTATTATTATTATTATTATTATTATTATTATTATTATTATTATTATTATTATTATTATTATTATTAAGCAAATTGGATTTTAATAATACAAACTATTACTTATTGACCAATAATAATCCGTACTATTGATTTGACGGGTAATAATACCAATTTTAATTTTTATTACCAACAACAGTCTAAGTAGCAAAATTATTATATACTCACACTCGATTTGTACTTATTTTCGGTTTAATTTTAGCTTGTATGTTTTTTCATTTCATTTATGATCATTATTGTGAATAAAATCGAGTTGATATCAAGCTTAATTTTTAAATAAATATGTTACTAGAATTGTTGTTGGTAATAAAAATAAAAGTTAGGATTTTTACCGAACAAATCAATAGTATGGATTATTATCGGATAAAAAGTATTTGTTTAGATTATTTAAATTCGATTTGCCTTATTATGATGATATTTTGCGATGGTATATGTATAATGATGTCGTTGGTTGTAATGACTTTTTCTTTGTTTGAATATGCCCAAACTTAACTCTTTGGTATTATTGTTATTTGAAAAGTGAAATAATATATGATTCATGATGTATTCCCACAAAAGTATTTATTATGAACTTGAAAGTTTGGGTTATTTAATTAATTAGTGGGTTTATATTTTTTTCTATTTTCTGTTGTTCAATAATAGATCTTTGTTTGTTGGTAAGATTATTTATTCAATCTCACTTATATAGTTTTAGTAAAAGATGATCGGATAATTCTTTTTAAAACGAAAAATCTATCATATTCATATACTTTTAAACTATGCATCTTGTATATGCATTACATTTGCCCATAATTGAACTCGAGACCCCTTAATAAATGTTCATACAGATTTTACCTCTGTCATTAAACCACCAACAATTAGTTAATTATCATATATATGATTTAGTTAGGCATAGGATACCAAGATATATATATTAAAAAGTGGAAGGACATTGTAATTAATGTGGAGAGTATAGACACGAATATAAAGCAACTATCGCACTCCCGTTCCCCACCAATTAAATGGCCACATTATCATTATATCATAGCACGTAAGGCGACACATAACCCTCCAAACTTGTATTTTGTCCTTATTTTTGCAATTTATAGTTACTAAGAGTGCAAGGACTCAACTTTAAAATCATACTATTCCTTGCTTTCACTCGCACCACTCTTTTACCCTAAATTCTTTCAGCCCCTTTTTTCCGACTAACATCCATAAGTGGGGCGGAACGGATCCGTGATATAGCCAGAGATATCCCCGGAAAAATTGGTCGACTGGGATTAATACCACGTCCTCGGGTCCGTTGTGTTACATCCTGTTGAATTTTCATCAGGATTCACCGGTACCACCACACACTTTTGAACCTATTTTTTATAATGGGAAAAATGAGGAAATGAGGAAACAAGGAAAAACTGAGCAACATCATGTAAAACAGGAAAGAACTAGGAAAAATCAGGATTAAATAGAAAAAAACTGATATGATGTTAATGTGTTACAGGAGGAAAAAAACAGAATGGTTGTTAGCTAGTGACCTACAAGAAGTTCTATATGAGAGCATTGAATTTAAAGTTGTAAAATGCTTTTTATCTTTATATAAAAAAAAAAAAAACAAAAAAAAAAAATTCAAATCACTCTTACAACTCGTTCTTAAATCACTTCATATATTTAAAATTTAAGAACAAAATATATGAGTTGAATTGTTGTTTTTATATTTACCAACACACTATACGGCCTTATAATTCTTTTATGAGTGGAAAAAAGAGAGAAATAATAGTAAAGAAAAAATTAAAAAAGTTTTAGTTAAGGATTTAGGACAAAGAAGCTTCTATGAGTATTTTGAGAAAAACTACTCTTTAAAACGGTCAAAAACCATCTCTTCGATTGTACATATTTAAAATAAAATGTATGAAAAAGCAAAAAGAACCAGCATATTTCCATTCTCGCTTTCATGTGGATGTATGCCTCCCTAGAGATCCAATGGTGAATAACACAAAGATAATGACTAATTGTTTTAATAATTTAACTATTTAAATAAAGTATTTAGAGTAAACTTCACTTTTGCTTTCTGTGGTTTGGTCAAAGTAACGGTTTTCCTCCAAACGTTTCAAAATTACGATTTTACTCCTTGTGGTTTTCAATTTATCTCAATAAACTCCAACCCACTAACACCGTTAAAGAAATCCGTTTAAAAATAAGGGCACTTCAGTCATTTTAGTAATAGGGGCTAATAATGTAATTTATTCAAACTTTCTTTTATATATATATATATATATATATATATATATATATATATATATATATATATATATGATGAGGTTAAATTAAGAACCCATTGTTTTTATGAAAACCCTTTAACCCTATATCAACCCTTGATCTCTAAAGCAATTCTTGATCTAAGGGCCAGGAATATTTGTTATTAAATTAATAAGGCTTGCAGGTTTGACTTCACTTGAAAAGGGTATGAAGGTAATCTTACATGGTTCTTGAAGTACTAACCGTACACAGAGTGTCAAAAAAGTAACCGTCCCATTAATCAACTTCATAACCATCCCGTTTCAAAATTTTTCATACCAAACATTGAGCCATTCTACATTTCAGAGAAGAGAGTTCCCACCCCCAAATTTCTTTTGCCCTCTTTTGTTCCTTCTTCGAGTGTTTCATAGTCGATCGACGGTAACAGTTCAGACGAGGCATTTGTTAATCGTTTGGGTTTTCTGTCATATGGACGGAAACCTTTCATAGGAAAGGAGAATCATCTGGATGGAGAAGAAAATGGATAAGATGACAATTGGGTAAGTCGTTTAAATAGTAATCCGCCCGTTATAAATGGCGTTCCCAAATCTGTTGTGCTCATTCATTTTATGAAATTAAGTAGCAAATTGTGGTGTTTTGCAACCAATTGTACACACTGTCGATATGGTTTACTTTGTTTTTCATTCTATGGCTGCAAAACCCTAAAAATGTGATTTTGTATTTGTTATGTACTCAGTGTGATGTTATGTTGATTGTGTATGTTTATGTTAATGACACTTTATTGTTCAATGAAATAGACGAAAATGTTAAGTTAGTGAAGATTCAAATTGGGAACCCATTTCTTTAATTACATTAAAATATACGATAATTGGTAACCCCCTTTTTTAATTAGATTAAATCTAACTGTTTTTTAGTTATACACTTGGGGGGGTTTGTTTCCTGATTTAAAGAAAGAGCAACAGGGGACATAACAATGATATAACATATTGTTGGTGCTGTTTTTTATACATACTTATAGCTTTGTAGTTGTTTAGATAGTTAAAATTTTGTTCTGTTAAACAGTAGATAAATAGTTATATTACTACAAATGTCTTATTAAGGAGTGGGTCGTTTAGATAAATAGTTATATTACTACAAATGTGTAAGTAAGATGTAATATAAAATCTGTAGTTATTTCAGTTATTCAATGATCACTTGTGTAATCATTCGTCAGTTTTAAAGTAAATTGTGTTTGAGTGAAATTATAATTATGTTTTATTATGGAGTAGTCATTGTCTCTTTTATTTTTAGAATCATTGTACAATTATGTATAATCAAGTTAGTAATAACATGTAAGAAATGTGTAGCCATCGTAAGACTCAATTCAACTCTGGATGTGGATATGTAAGACCACTTGTTAGTTATACACTTGGGGGGGGTTGTTCCCTGATTTAAAAGAAGAGCAACAGGGAACATAACAATGATATAACATATAGTTGGTGCTGTTTTTTATACATACTTATAGCTTTGTAGTTGTTTAGACAGTTAAAATTTTGTTCCTTTAGACAGTAGATAAATAGTTATGTTACTACAAACGTGTTCTTAACGAGTAGGTCGTTTGTAAGTATGTGTAAGTAAGATGTAATATAAAATCTATACTTATTTGAGTTAGTCAATGATCAGTTGCGTAATCATTCATCAGTTATAAAGTAAATTGTGTTTGAGTGAAATTAAAATTATGTTTAATTAAGGAGTAATCATTGTCTCTTTTATTTTCAGAATCATTGTAAAATTATGTATAATTAAGTTAGTAATAACATGTAAGAAATGTGTAACCATCGTAAGACTCAATTCAACTATGGATGTGGATAAGTAAGACCATGTAAAAGATGTACTGAAGTGGGTTAGTGGTGGGGGGGGGTTGGGTGGGGGGAAACATGTTTTCTAGGAATAAGAACATGTAAGTACGTATTGATTTGTTTTCTGTTATGTGTTTTTTTGGAATTTAACAGAAACAAAGGCGGAAGAATATTCATCATACAAGTAATTCGAATAAATGGAGACACTCTAGAGGTCTATATTAAATGCACCCTTATTTTTTATAGTTTGTAATGTTCCTTGAATAACAAGTATGTGTCTATAACCGCGTTACGCTTAATTGTAATAAACAGTTAGGAGCAGTGAAAGAATAGCACTTAAATCTTTCAGCCGTTTTACAAAAACATCCGGGAGCCCTATAGAGATAGACACTGCTGAGCAAAGTAAGCAAGGTTTGTTTGTCATTACCTAATCATATTTGTTATGTTAGTACAGACGTTTATGACCTTTCGTTTTGTAACAATTATATATTCTCCCAATTCATAAAACAACAGGTTATGATGATGACTCCAACATGCCAATCATTTCATTACTATCTTCAGAGGGCCCAAGTTCTCGTGCTAAAGCAAGAAGTAGGAAAAAAAATGGTAAGGTTTTCTTTTGTAGGATGATGATTTGTAAACTGTGTTATTGTAATATTTGTCATGTAATTGATTGTAACACACATAGCCTGTCTGTTTTTTGTGGGGGGAGTTTTGATCTTACTTTTGCTCAAAAACAGGATTGGATGAAGGGAGTGATGTACCAGTTGTTTCTTTACTGTCATCTGGAGGAAGTAGTGTTCGTCGAAACACAAAGAGTAAGAATTGTGTTGAAAAGTTTTTCAATGAAGTGAAAAAAATATTATGAAAAGTAACGCTTGGTTCAAAAAACAACAGGGGCTTGTGTGACAGGGAAGTTGACGGATAACGCCTCAGAGCAAAAGAAAGACAAAACCACGGTAAAAGGTAAGAACAAGTTTATAGTTGTCGTTTCCTTGGGATAAGTAGTTGAAATAAATAAATATAATTGTAGGAGATAAATAAGGTTAATTTACTATAACTTACATAATTTTTATTAAGCCTAAAAAAATTAAAAACGTACGGGAATAAAATGTATATTTGACGTTATGTTGGTAGTCATGATTTGATAATGTTTGTTTCAGGAAAAGAACTTTTATGTGTGGAAAGTAGCAGTGGTACTAAGCGGAAGATAGATTATAGTGACCTAGATAACGAAAGTAGTAAACAGAAGGAAAAAGCCATTGGGCGTAAGAAATACAAAAATTATCCATTGATAAATAATAGATGCTCACCCAAACCAATGACAAAAGTCGTTACATTACTAAACAATGAACAGCGTAAGGTTGTGGAAGAAATGGGGTTTGGTAAACTTTTGTCAATGAAGGTAGATGGAATCCCCCAAAAACTAGGATACTATGTTTTAGATGTTTTAAATGAAGAAACAATGGAGTTAGATTTGCCGTGTGGGAAAATAAAGGTTGATGAGGAGGCAATACACCAATTACTTGGTATTCCTAAAAAAGGGATTGTTTTAGATAGTCTTGAAGAGGCAGATGTAAAAAGTTCAGAGGTACAGGATTAGAGGAGTTCATATGGGGATTCATACATATCACCGACAGATATAGTTACTAGGATATCGAATAGAATAGATAATAACGTCAACCACTTCAAACTCGATTTCTTGGCGTTGTTCTTGTCTACTATGGTGGAATGCCATGCCCATGGGAAATGTAAACTGAATGCAATCTACCTCCTTAACAACCGATTTGACGTTAGCCAGATCAATTGGTGTGATTATCTGCTTAGCAAACTTAAAACCAACAAATTGACTTGGGACCAGAAAAACAAGAAACCATATACTGGGCCATTAACTGTACTTACGGTATGTTACACCATCACAATTTTATGTATATATTTTTTAATATTTTTTACATTAGTGTAAGCTGATGTGCTTTAGGGTCAACAGAATTGACATGAATTTACTTATTTTTATCCTTTGTTAATAACTTTTTTTATGGACAACCAACAAATGTTCACTTCAAGACTTTTGTTTGACAGTTGTTGTATGTACGTGGAATGACCTGCCCGGGTATGGAGGATGACAAATCTAAACCTGCTATTCAGTCTTGGAATTTTGAGAAGCTGAAAATAAGAGAGAAAATTGAAATAACAAAAGGTGGATTTGGTAGAGGTGAGTTATTAGAGATTGGAGGTGATGGTCGTGGTAAAGGAAAAGAAGGAAACAGTACGCAAGATGATAATGTGGCTTCTGGAGTGGATAAGGAGGTATGAAGTAAAAAACATGTACTGTTTTGTCAATGTAACACAGTGTAATTAAGAACAGTAACATGTTTCTGCTTCGTTGTTCTTTTTAAACAAACGTTGCAGGAACCTTTCGATCGTCTGGATAAAAAGATGAAGAAAGTTATGAAGTTAAAGACAGAGATTGAGTTGGGAATATTAGAAATGCAAGGGAAGGAAGATAATGTCGATGGAGCTGATAGATTATTGTGTACTTTTGAAAGCGTGTTCAACCATAAACCGAGACCACTATGCTCTCCTACGAAAATGGATGATGGTAAGGCACAAGATAATGTTGATAACCAACAGTTGTTAGATGATTTGATTTTTAAGGTTTGTATGGAAGTTAATGAAAAGAGACAACCATTGATTGAAAGTGAAGAAGAGGATGTTTACAAAAATGAGGAAAACATATCTAGTTCTGGTACGTAGTTGTAGTTTTATAACAAAAATATTATATTTTTTTGATGCCCCCCAAACAATGTAATAATTATAATTATCACAGGAGGAGACCTGTCAAGTAGAAGTGTAGTTGATCGAATCATTACAAATGATGAGCCAGTAAATGTGCAAGAACCGTCCGAAAGAAATTATGGCGAAGAAGCTATGACAGCAGCAGGTACTTCTTTATTGTTTTTCTTTATTATTACACTTTGTAACGTAATATTATTTTCAACAGTCATTTTAATCCTAAAAGTAGGAAAGTTGTTAGCGAAAAGTATACTTGATAAAACAAGTACAAATGATGGGGAGGATATAGGAGGAACAGATATGTTAATGCATAGTTATTTTTATTATTACAATTAAGGAGAATAAAAAAACATTTGACGCATGTGAGTGCTGTGTGTTATATATTAGTGCTGAAATTAATTTTACTACAGTCCAAAATTACTTGCCTGTTGAAACAAAAATGTAGAAGAGAGAGAGCCAAAGAACAGGACTACTGATCAGAGTATGCTTGAGAAGGCAAACATAACAAACGAAGGTAATGGTTGAAAATACAGGTTGTTATAATATAACGTAATATAATGTAATATGAAATTTCACAATTTCTGGGATAAAATATAAGTTTGTTGAATACATTGTGTTACATAATGTAATTTAAGGGGTATAGTATACTAAAATATTTGTAGGAAAATAAATGAGAACATAAATGTACCACATACAAGTTGTATGTGGTTAGTACAAAGTTATAATTCGTTATTTTATGTAGTCATCTGATGTTCACAGTGAAAGAGATCTCATGTGGTTGGAACATATTTGTATAGTGTAACCTAATGTAGCATGATGTAATATCATGTAAAATTTAAAGGAGGTCCATTTTTTGCGTAATAAGTAGTGTAAATTTGACGTAGATGTAAGTAGACCAGGGTTGGAGAACATCGCACAACTTTATGTTTGGAGAAAAGAAGAATCTTCATTGGGAATGGAAGGAAAGATTGATGAATCAAAAAAGGTTAATAAAGACGGTCCAAAAGTCATCAGAGGTTTGTACAATTATGGTTTTGTTTTTACATTGGTTAAAATTTTTGTTTCTCTATTTTTTAATTCGAATTTTTCCTTTTTTGTTAAGTATAAACTTAAATATCTCCGGGTTATACTAAACGTGATATAATAAGTAATCGATACAAGTTCGGAAAAAAAGTTGATACAAATACAGTAGACGTGGAAAAACCAGCGGATAAAGGTCGGTGTCTAAACTTTGTTGCTATATTTGAGTGATTAATCAGTAACTTTTCACATTAAAAAATTGTATCAAAACTATGTTTCATCGCAGGTTTAAAAAATATACCAACTGAGCAGGAGAATGCTGCTATAATACAAAAAAATATTCTACAAAAGTTCTCAAAGGAGCTAGATAAAAAAAGAATCAAAGGTTAGCAACTTTGTCCGTCGAATTACACACTTCGGTACAGATATACAAAAATATATTAAAAATATTTTATATTCCAAATGTTGGTGTTCTTCTAGTGTGATCGATGTCGTGTGATCGGTCAAAAATATATATTAAAGAGTCCTTAATCACCCTTAATAGCAAAGGGTAAGAAGGGTGTCGAATCCACAGGGAATCAAAGGAAAGTGCCAGCAACGATTAATTTAACACTACTAAACATTGAAAAGTAAATTGATTGACGGACTTAATTAAGAACTAATTAAATTAACGAAATAAAGGTTAGATTTTTAACAATCTTGAAGAAAAAGCAACCCACTTTAGGATCCAGATTTGGTAAAGTTACAATTTTTCTTGAATGAAACCTAGTGAGAAGCCATTAATGGTGACTTACACATGATATGATTTAAGTGACAATTATGGATTAAAGTTTAAAGGACCTTATTCACATAATTACCAATTTGAATAATGAAACCCTAATTCTAATAATCAATCACGTAATGATCATAGACAACCAAAGTTAAAGAAGATCAAAATTAGGTTAACGTATAATCAAACCGTTTAACTAATCAAATCATAAATTAAATCCAACAAGAACTTAAAAGGTTCATGATTTAATCTCAAATCTAGGTTACAAGATAAGAAAAATAAGAACTTGCACAAACCCTTCCCCCGAAGTGAATCACAATGGATTTAGCCTTGCATCATCATCGATTCTTCAATAAAAGTGTAATTGAGCATGTAATTCGGATGAAATTGATGTTCTTGGTGTTGGAAGAGCTTGAGAATGATCCAAGATTGCTAATTTTCGTCCAAGATTGCTGTGTGTAAAGTTGTCATTCGTAATAGGGTTTTTCCCCTTTTAAATCCCTTCAAATTAGGTTAAAATCCACCAAAACGCGGCGATCGGCGTCGGTGGCGCCATCGGTGGCGGCGTCGGTGGCGCCATCGGTGGCGCCATCGGTGGCGCCACCGGTGGCGCCACCAGTGGCGTCGGTGGCGCCCCCAGCGCCATCTGGGTTGAAAGTTACTGACCAACGGTGTCTCTGACGGTGTTTCTGACGGTATCGGTGTCGGTGGCGGTGGTCATGGCGTCGGTGGCGCCACCCCTGAACAAACTTGATTTTCATGTGTAACTTTCCAAGACCTTTTCGTGGATAGGTCATGGGTCCCGTAACTCATTTCCTAGCTCAAGTTATGCCCGTTTTAAAATACCGTTGCCGTATAACTTTGATTTATCCTAGCTTGACTTCTCGAACTCCAATTACCATCCCGTTTCTTCCAATTTCTTTGTATTCTTCACATTTAACCTACAAATACAAAATAATCCCAAAGTAACTCTATTTCTCATACATTTATACGTAAAACCCGGAAATAAAGCCATTAAACGTTGAACTTTCACCACCCGATCATAGTGCCACATAATACATCATGCAACTTGGGTGTTTCAGTTTGGGAATAACGCAGGAGGTTGGGAAGTCGACAATAAGTGGAGGTAATGTATAAAGACACGTTCCCTTTGAAATGAAATTTTTTGTTACATCACACTGCAGTGTTCTGTGTTGTAAGACTTAAAAAAGTCATCTATGCTAACGTTTCCTTGTGTGTGTGGGCGTGTCTTTTATAGTACATCCCGGAACCAACTTTGTAGCCCCATCATTCAGCCTCGGCTTTACACAAGATGATAACATTGCTACAACAGAGACAGGTAAAAATACAAAAAATAATTCTTTATCAAATTACAGTATTTCGATGTAGCCACTTGATTTAAATATTAGTAATGTTTTCTACTTATGTTGATCAGTTTGGTTTAGATTTTGAGGACTATTTTTTTAAAGAAGTTAGATTTGCAACTTCCTAATAACATAAAAAGGAAATGTTACTCTAATTTTCATAACATATATTTCATATATGACAAAATAACTTAATTCTTCAGCTGTAACGGCAGCGGATGCACAAAACCTGGGTGCCCCATCTTTCAGCTTGGGTTTAACACAAAATGCTAACATTGAGCCGACTCAATTAGGTAAAATACAAATACGAAGATGCACCCCCAAAAATTAAAAAATTGAATTACATGATGATATAAATTTAATATCTTGAAAGTCCAAGTGTCACCCGGTACGAGTCAAATCCATATTGTCAGATGATATATGATCATGATTGTGCTTCTCAGAAAATTCATACAGAACATACTGTTGGCTTCCTTTTATAACCTTCAACCGAATTAGAGCCTTACAATCAGTTACTTTAAATGGGCAGCCTCTAGTAGGTAGTAGGGTGGCGGGATCTGTGGTATCGACAATCTTCCCTTTTGGCTTATACCCCATTTGTTGCATAACAATGTTCGATGAGTAATGGTGCCGTTCCATTTCTTAAACCCTCCAACACGTACAACAAAACCTGATAACTTCGCGTATCGTTGGTACATGTTCATGACCTGTTCCCATGAACTAAAAATAGCACCAACATAAGGCCGGTCATCAACAGAAACCTCAGGGACCCAAAACTTAGTTCCATTTGGAGACTGAAATATTTTACTACAATGATTTCCTGCAAATTAAATAAAATTACATAAAAAAATGTTACTAAAAAAGACTACACTTAATATTTTTTACTACAATGGTCCTTACCTAATATTACATGTTCTTACATGTTATTACATGTTTGTTACAAGGGTGCAGCAAAGTCATAAATACCCAAAAAAACAGATGTGTTTATAAATAGTAACCCCTAAATACCACATCTTTTTTCTTACCCCGATATTACATGTTAATACATGCTACTACATATTGTTGCATGGTGTGTCAAAAGTCATACACTGTAAAATTGTTACTTTTTTTAGTAACTCACAGTAGCTTTGTGTAAGTTTTTATAACCATGTGTAAGAATGTGTAAGAAATGTATTTTGGGGTTACTACTTATAAACACAAATGTAAGAACATGTAATAACATGTAGTGAGAAAACAATGTTTTGGTGATTATGAATATGCAACACAATGATTCCCTGCAAATTAATTAAATTTGGATAAAAAAAAGATTATTAAAAAGACACAACTCAATAACACAGCATGGTACTTACCTGATATTACATGTTCTTACATGTGATTACATGTTTGCTACATGGGTGGTGCCAAGTCATAAATACCCAAAAAAACAAAAAAGTGTTATTAAATACTAACCCCTAAATACCACAGCTTTGTTCTTACCAGATATTACATGTTATTACACGCTACTACATGTTGTTGCAAGGTGTGTCAAAAGGTCACACTGTGTAAATTGTTCCTTTTTTTTAGTTACTCACATTAATTTTGTGTAAATTTTAATAACCATGTGTATGAAAGTGTAACACATGTATTTTGTTTAAGTTCTTATAACCATGTGTAAGAATGTGTAAGAATGTGTAACACCATGCAACAACCTGTAACAACATGTAGTCAGAAAACAGTCTTTGGATGATTACGAATGTGCAACACCATGAATGTGCAACAACAGGCAACAACCTGTAATAACATGTAATAACATGCTATATACACGTACTTATAATAACATCTAAAAACAAAACTGCCATTACATTTTATTACATGTTGTTATATGCGAATACATGGTGTTGCAAAATTCATAAAACCAAAAAAACACCAATAAAAATTACATGTGTTACACAATCTTACAAATTACATGTAGTTGCATGGTGTGTCAAAAGTCATAATTACCGACAAAAATACATGTGTTACACATTCTTACACATTTTCATATAGACTTACATATATTTAATATGACTAAGTCAAAAAAATTAACAGTTTAAAAAGCAACATCATAAATACCCAAAAAACAAAAGTGTTATTAAATAATAACCCCTAAATACCACAGCTTTGTTATATTACATGTTATTACATGCTACTACATGTTGTTGCAAGGTCAAAGTCACACTGTGTAAATTGTTCCTTTTTTAGTTACTCACAGTAATTTTATGTAAGTTTTAATAACCATGTGTAAGAAAGTGTAACACGTATTTTGTTTAAGTTCTTATAACCATGTGTAAGAATGTGTAAGATTGTGTAACACCATGCAACAACCTGTAACAACATGTAGTCAGAAAACAGTGTTTGGATGATTACGAATGTGCAACACCATGAATGTGCAACAACAGGCAACAACCTGTAATAACATGTAATAACATGCTATATACACGTACCTATAATAACATGTAAAAACAAAACTGCAATTACATTTTATTACATGTTGTTACATGCAAATACATGGTGTTGCAGAAGTCCTAAAACCCAAAAAAAACCAATAAAAATTACATTTGTTACACAATCTTACAAATTACATGTAGTTACATGGTGTGTCAAAAGTCATAATTACCAACAAAAATACATGTGTTACACATTCTTACACATTTTTATATAGACTTACACATATGTAATATGACTAAGTCAAAAAATTAACAGTTTAAAAAGTAATAGTCAGAAAATTTTACATCCATTGTTACACAAATGACTCATCCTTGTAAAAAACATGCCCCCGTTCTTACAAAATGATTAAAAAGACTTACCATTCAAAACAACAAAACCATTTCATACTCTTTGTAAATTGTTCCTTTTTTTAGTTACTCATAGTAATTTTGTGTAAGTTTTTATAACCATGTGTAAGAATGTGTATCACATGTATTTTGGGTAGGTTTGGGTAATTATGAATATGCAACACCATGCAACAACCTGTAATAACATGTAATAAGAAAACAGTGTTTGGGTGATTATGAATGTGCAAGACCATGAATGTGCAAAACCAGCCAACAACCTGTAATAACATGTAATAACATGTTATATAGACTTACCTGTAATAACATGTAAAAACAAAACTGTATTACATTTGATTATATGTTGTTACATACGGATGCATGGTGTTGCAAAAGTCCTAAAACGAAAAAAAACCCCAAAATTACAAGTGTTACACATTCTTACAAATTACATGTGGTTGAAAGGTGTGTCAAAAGTCATATTTACCCACAAGCAACCACAAAAATACATGTCTTACACATTCTTACACATTTTTATATAGACTTACATATATTTAATGTGACTAACTCAAAAAAATGAACAGTTTAAAAAGTAATAGCTAGAAAGTTTTAAATCCATTGTTACAAAAATGACTCATCCTTAAAAAATGCCCCCATTCTTACAAATGATTAAAAACTCTTATCATTCAAAACAAAAAAACCATTTCATACACTGTGAAAACACCCCAAAACCAAAAAAACATTTCATAACATGTGAAAACAAAACTGATAAAAGTCTTATCATTCAAAACTGATAATACAAATGATTAATGTGGTTCCAACTTCTAAAAACACAAACTACCCATTGCCATGAAAAGCAAAATAAAAGAAGAAACACAAATTAAAAACAAGACCAAAAAGAACAAAAAAACACAAACTAACCACGACGATCATAACCGACGTATCGTAAAGGAGAAATTGAAGAAACAGGGTCAGGCGAAGGAGGATCGACTACAGGACATTCTTTATCATGAACGGGGTCGCCTTTATCTGAATTTCCGGTTGGCACAGGTGGTGATGGCGGGGCCGGTGTGATTACAGGTGGATCCACACAAACTTCGACTAAGTGAGATGGCTGTGAAGTGGGTGGCGCAGGTGGTGATGGCGGGGCCGGTGTGACTAGAGGTGGATCCACATAAACTTCGAGTAAATGAGATGGTTGTGAAGTGGGTGGAGGGATAAGTTCACCGCCACCCATGAAGCAAGTAGATAATGGAAGAAAATGTTCAACAAAAGTGATGAAGTATATTTGAACTCGAAATATGGTTATGTTGATGGATGAATATGTTTATGGATGATTCTTGTAATGGAGTCAACCAAAAGTTGGTGGATATAGTACAAAAAGTATGGCACTCGAGATATGCAAAAAGAAAGGATTTGATGGGTTGGTGAAAGAAATCTTACAAAGTACATTAAAGTACTGACAAAAAGCAACACATGAAAGGGTGGTTGTGTGCAATTGATGAAAATACCCCTTAATGTACTCTTCCATGTTGATGATGTGTCACAATCTCATTGGATGTAAAGGGTTAAAGGGTTCTCACATTAATTGAGGGTTTTCAATTGAACCCAATCCTATATATATATATATATATATATATCTACTAGGATAAGGTTAAATTGAGAACCCCTTGAAATTATGAAAACTCTTTAACCCCGATGTTAGTCATTGATGTAGAAAGCACTTTTTGATCTAAGGGCCAGGAATATTTCGTATTAAAATATTAAGGGTTGCAGGTTTGACTTCTCCTTTTAGGGGTATCTATGTAATTTCATATGGTCTGTGAAGTACTAACCTTACCAACCCCTAGATGCAAAAAGTAACAATCAAATCAATCTATCTCACAACCACTTTTTTTGAAAATTGGTTTGACTTTACTTCCCCCTAATTCTTTTTTTTCTATTTAAAAATTTTACCCCCTTTGTTTTTATAACTTTTATAACTTTTTTTTATATATTATTACTTTTTTATAAAAATTACATCATTAAACTAGTCTCGTTATTCTCTTTAATTCTAATATAGTCTCGAAATTTTTTTAAAATTTTTTTCAAACGTTACATATTACATCGAATTACATCATATTGTAAGTTTTTACTATGAATTACATCAAAGAAACATGTTGTATTAACAACAAAAACATTGAGTTAAACATAAAATCATACTTAATACAGTGAGTTACATTGAAGAACAGTTAATTACATCATATGAATAACAGTCAATAACTTAACAACCGAACGACATTAAACAATGTAACTACACCACAAAACGAAATACATATTAGAATTAAAGAGAATAACGAGACTTACATTAAAGAAACATGATGTATTAACAACAAAAAACATTGAGTTAAACATAAAATCATACAACTTAACAACCGAACGACATTAAACAATGTAACTACAAAAAACCCAATATTGACCAATATTAAACCAATGTAAATTGATGTAAACCAATATAAATCAATCTGTTAAACAATTGTAAGCTGATGCAACTTACTATAACGTTAATATAAATAATGTTTTACAATTGTAAAACAATTGTAATGAATTACTGTTATACTAATGCAACATTTATCAAAGTTGTAATGAAACATCAAATTACACAACGAAAAACCCAATATTAACCAATATTAAAACAATGTAAATTGATGCAAACCAATATTAACTAATATAAATCAATATGTAAAACAATGTAAAATGATGTAACCCAATATTACAATGTTAAATACCCAATAACATATGAATAGCAGTCAATAACTTAACAACCGAACGATATTAAATAATATAACTACGCCACCAAAACGAAATACATATTAGAATTAAAGAGAATAACGAGACTTACATCAAAGAAAGATGTATTAACAACAAAAAACATTGACTTAAACATAAAATTATACATAATACAGTGAATTACATTGAAGAACAGTTAATTATATCATATGAATAACAGTCAACAATTTAACAACCGAACGACATTAAACAATGTAACTACGAAAAACCCAATATTAACCAATATTAACCAATATTAAACCAATGTAAATCAATGTAAATTGATGTAAACCCATATAAATTAATCTGTAAAACAATTGTAAGCTGATGCAACTTACTATGACGTTAATATAAATAATTTATAAATTAATCTGTAAAATTCATAATAATAACAGATATGAATTAACATTATAATAACGTATGATTAAAAATAAGCAACATTAAATCTAATAGTAAACTTATAAACATTCACAAAAAATAGAAATTAAATCATATCCGACTACTGATAATTACATACACTTACATAAGAGCATGTCTTGAATTTAAAATTAAAGTTACATTACATTTAATTACTGTGAAATTACAGTTAACTTACACCTGGGCATGTTATCTTCTAGATTAATTATACTTAGTTAATGCTCCCGCTAGGGTTAACACATACTACTACGGTGGGAAACTATGTTTTACAACATATTACATTGGATTACAATGTGCTTTTCAATTTACTACTATGAAAAAGTAGGAGGCACACACTCTTGTGTGTTAAAGTTCATAATAATAACAAATATGAATTAACATTATAAAAGCATATGATTAACAGTAAGAAACATTAAAGCTAATAGTAAACTTATAAACATTCACAAAAAGTAGAAAATAAATCACATCCGACTACTGATAATTACATACACTTACATCGGGGCATGTCATGTTTGAATTTAAAATTAAAGTTATATTACATTTAATTACTATGAAATTACAGTTAATTTACACCTAGGCATGTTATCTTCTAGATTAATTACACTTAGTTAATGCTCCCGCTAGGGTTAACATATACTACTGAGGTGGGAAACTATGTTTTACATTACATTACATCAGATTACACTATGCTTTACAATTTACTACTATGAAAAAGTAGAAGACACACACTTGTGTGTTAAATGCCATAATAATAATAGATATGCATTAACATTATAATAGTATATGATTAACAGTAAGAAACATTAAAACTAAATAGTAAACATATAAACATTAATAAAAAGTAAAAAATAAATCACATCCTACTACTAATAATTACATACACTTACATCAGGTCATGTCATGTTTGAATTTAAAATTAAAGTTACATTACATTTAATTACTATGAAATTACAGTTAACTTACACCGGAGCATATTATCTTCTAGATTAATTATGTTCGATGAGTAATTGTTCCGTTCCATCTCTTAAAATCGCCAACACGTACAACAAAACCTGATAACTCGGTGTAGCGTTGGTACATATTTATGACCTGTTGCCAAGAACTAAAAACAGCACCAACGTAAGGCTTGTCATTAACAGAAACCTCAGGCACCCAAAACTTAGTTCCATTTGGAGTCTGGAATATTTTACTACAATGATTTCCTGAAAATAAAAAAAATTAGGACGAAAAATACGTTAACAAAAAATACTACACTCAATAAACACAACTTGGTTGTTAGCCTATATTACATGTTCTTACATGTTATTACATGTTCTTACAAGTTATAAAGACTAACCCCCGGTACAGCAGGTTTGTTCTAAATTGAAATTACACGTAATTACATGAAAATTAATTGTTATTACATCCACTGCTCTTACTTTGAAAAGTTTTAATACAACATGTTTTTTCTTATATGTACTTACATGTAATTAAGTGAAATTACATGTTCTTACATGTTTGTTGCATATAGTGCCAATGTATTACATATAAGTTTTAAGTGTGTATTGATTAAGTGAAAGTCAAAAAAAACTTACATATGATTAGTGTGTATAACTAAAAAAAATGAGACATTTAGACGTTCATTTTAGTACAGCAGGTTTTTCATACATGACCTTACATGTATTTACATAAAATTACAAAATATTACATGTTGTTTCGTCTAGTGTTAAAAGTCATTACTACCCACAAAACAACACCAACATACATGTTACAGGCGTTTCTTAAAACAATGTTACATACAGTTACACATATTTACTGTGAATAAGACAAAAAAAATGTAAAAACTTAAGAGTAACACATACTCACAGTTATACATACTCAAACTAATTCTGTGTAACACATGCATTGCATTTGATTACATGTTATTTCATGAGGGTTTTGGTAGGTGTTGCAATAAAAAGTCCTAAGACTAAAAATAACACCGCAAAAAAATACATGAGCCGCAGATACTTACACATTGTTAAAAATACACTTACATTTAATTAGTGTGTTTAACATGACTTTACATGTATTTACATAAAATTACAAAAAATTACATGTTTCGTCTAGTGTGAAAAGTCATTACTACCAACAAAACAACACCAACATACATGTTACAGGGCGTTTCTTTAAATAAAAATGTTGCATACAGTTACACATTTTTACTGTGAATAGGTCCAAGAAAAATGTAAAAACTAAAGAGTAACACATACTCACAGTTATACATACTCAAACTAATACTCACAGTTATACAACCGAACGACATTAAATAATGTAACTACACAACCAAAACGAAATACATATTAGAATTAAAGAGAACAACGAGACTAACGTCAAAGAAACATGATGTATTAACAACAAAAAATATTGTGTTAAACATAAAATCATACAACTTAACAACCGAACGACATTAAAAAAAGTAACTACGAAAAACCCAATATTAACCAATGTTAAACCAATGTAAATTGATGTAAACCAATATAAATCAATTTTGAAAACAATTGTAAGCTGATGCAACTTACTATGACGTTAATATAAATAATGTTTTACAATTGTAAAACAATTGTAATGAATTACTGTTATACTAATGCAACATTTATCAAAGTTGTAATGAAATATCAAATTACACAAAGAAAAACCCAATATTAACCAATATTAAACCAATGTAAATCAATGTAAATTGATGTAAACCAATATAAATCAATCTGTAAAATAATTGTAAGCTGATGCAACTTACTATGACGTTAATATAAATAATGTTTTTTGTACAATTGTAATGAATTACTGTTATACTAATGCAACATTTATCAAAGTTGTAATGAAACGTCAAATTACACAACGAAAAACCCAATATTAATCAATATTAAACCAATGTAAATCAATGTAAATTGATGTAAACCAATATAAATCATTCTGTAAAATAATTGTACGCTGATGCAACTTACTATGACGTTAATATAAATAATGTTTTACAATTGTAAAACAATTGTAATGAATTACTGTTATACTAATGCAACATTTATCAAAGTTGTAATGAAACATCAAATTACACAACGAAAAACCCAATATTAACCAATATTAAACCAATGTAAACCAATGTAAATTGATATAAACCAATATTAACCAATATAAATCAATCTGTAAAACAATGTAAATTGATGTAACCCAATATTACAATGTTAAATATCCAATATTACACCACTCCAACTAACAGTAATAATATAATTACAACAACCAAATGACATTACACTAATAGCATATTTCATTAATAATATATCACATTAATTAACACCAAACATTATTTACCCTACATCACACTTGTGACACCCTACACATATCCCACATCGGCCGTGGACAGGAGAGATTCCTGGTTCATAAGGAATGTCTGGCCTCTAATATCAACAACGCGTTTTGGGCGTATTGGCTGTGGATGAGAGGAGAACTCCACAGTTAAGCGTGCTCAGGTGGGAGCAATCCAGGGATGGGTGACCTTCCTGGGAAGTTTTCACCCAGGCAACCAAAAGCAAATCCGTGAGTTCCTCGTGGGCGAAGCGGACAATATTGTTGGTGTGAGAGGCCGGGTGTGACAGAATGGTATCAGAGCCACTCCTGTGCCGTTCGGGGTGTGGGACATACCTCACCAAGGATGGTGACTTCTCGGGCTCATCGAGGACGATGAGTCCAAACAGGGGGTGCTTGTGACACCCTACACATATCCCACATCGGCCGTGGACAGGAGAGATTCCTGGTTCATAAGGAATGTCTGGCCTCTAATATCAACAACGCGTTTTGGGCGTATTGGCTGTGGATGAGAGGAGAACTCCACAGTTAAGCGTGCTCAGGTGGGAGCAATCCAGGGATGGGTGACCTCCCTGGGAAGTTTTCACCCAGGCAACCAAAAGCAAATCCGTGAGCTCCTCGTGGGCGAAGCGGACAATATTGTTAGTGTGAGAGGCCGGGTGTTACAACACTAACATTTCATTAGATTACATTAAATTATATTACATACATGACACTTTACATGGTAAATAATGCTAGATAAATGAGCATAAAAAACGAAAACCTCAGGAACCCAATACTTGCTACCATTTGGAGTCTGGAATATGTTACTACAGTGACTTCCTGTGATGTTAGAAAAAAAGTTATAGGAGGTAGGTTATGTAACATAATATAAATCTCAAGAGGTATGTGTAACATAATGTAAATCTCATGTTACATAATGTAAATCAAATGTTACAGGTTATGTTGGTGCTGGAAGGTATAGTAACGCAAATAAAAAATAAAAACATATATGAAAAATATCATAAAAATATAAAAAAGGTAGTGGAATAAAAAATCAATTAGCATACTTGCTACAATTTGGGGTCTAGAATATGTTACTACAGTGACTTCTTATGAGGTTAAAATTTTTTTTATGGGAGGTAGGTGGAACATAATGTAAATCCCATGTGACATAATGTAAATCACATGTTAGAGGTTATGTATTTGCTGGAAGGTATATTAAGACAAATAAAAAAATAAAAATTATATGAAAAGTATCATAAAAAATGTAAAAAAAATTACGTAGTAGTATATTATAATAAACACAGGAAACTACATGGTAAAAAGAAGTAATACTATACTATAATAAACACAGGGAACTACATAAACCCCCCCTAAAAAATATCACTTCTTGTGTGTGTAACACACAAAAAAACTCTATAAAGTTATTTTTTCAGAAAAAAATAATATTAGGATGTGTAACCTGTTCTTACAGATTGTCTTAAGATGAAAAAATTGGTTAAATGTAAAAAATAAAAGTGGACACATTATCTTTGCTTTGAAACATAGTGTAACCCACACTAGAACATAGTTTTTTTTAATAAAAAAGGTATCTCGACTTGTTTTACAGGTTGTTACAGATTTGGGTAACAAGTGGAAAAAAATGTTAACGAGCAGGGTGAAGATGATAAGAAAAAATTAAAAGTGGACACATTATCTTTGCTTTGAAACATAGTGTAACCCACACTAGAACATAGTTTTTTTTAATAAAAAAGGTATCTCGACCTGTTTTACAGGTTGTTACAGATTTGGGTAACAAGTGGAAAAAAATGTTAACGAGCAGGGTGAAGATGATAAGAAAAAACGAGTAAGAATGAATACTACCTTAATGAAGCAGAAAATCTCGTAACAACATACTTTCAAGAACAGGGTTTCCTAAATATCAAAATAATTTTGACAAAAGATTTAAGGTTAATTGAACAACAAACATAATATACTATAATTGTTTATAAAACTAACCACGACGACCATAACCAATATGTCGAAAATGAGAATTTCCATCAACCACATCATCAACACAGGAGACTTCCGGTATTACCTCCTCACACGAAGCTTCATCTACAACATTCACAATTGGTAAAGGGGGGCCACTATTAACGTCATCGCCACCCATGAATGAAGTGACTTCTTCTCGGTGTTTTGGTGATGAAGGGAGAAAATTGTGATGAAGGGAGAAAATTGTGATGAAGGGAGAAAATTATGATGAAGGAAGAAATTTGAGATGAAGGGAAAGGTATGGTGTGTTAGATGTAATGATATTGATATGTGAGGTTTGGTGGGAATATGTGACAAAGTACAAAAAAGCATGGATATGTGGGAGTGGAAGTTGTCAAAAACCATTAAAGTCAGACATATAGTACATTCAAAAAAAGTCGTATGTAATCCATGCATTAAATGAGGGGTGTTAAAATGACGAAAATACCCCCATAAGATTCTCTTCCAATTAGCTTAGGTGTCACAATGTTATTGGTCCATAAAGTTAATGGGTTCTTACAATTTCATTGGGTTTTCAAAAGAATCCATTCCATATCTACTATATATATAGGGGGAGGTTCTATTAAGAAATAAATTTTGCCTAATAAATGTAAGAAATGATCTTAGCCTTCCATTTCTTAATCAATGTCTAAGATGATAAAGTTGCAAATAAAAAAATGAAAGGGTATTTTGGGTATGTAACCACTTTTGTTGACTTTTTTGAGTTCCCCTCAATTTTTCTAAACGTTTATAATTTTTTCATGCTAGATTATTTTTTAAAAAAAATTACACCATAAAATCAAGCTTTTTTTCTCTTTAAATTGAGTATAGTGTTGCTATATTTTTTTATAAAAAAAACAAATTAGGTGAAATTGTGCTGCATTTTAACGTTTTGTGATGTATTTTATAAAACAGCACAGGGTGTGCTGTATTTCATAAAACAGCACAGGATGTGCTGTATTTCATAAAACAGCACAGGGTTGTGCTGTATTTCATAAAACAGCACAGGGTTGTGCTGTATTTCAAAAAACAGCACAGGGTTGTGCTGTATTTCATAAAACAGCACAGGGTTGTGCTGTATTTCATAAAACAGCACAGGGTTGTGCTGTATTTCATAAAACAGCACAGGGTTGTGCTGTATTTCATAAAACAGCACAGGGTTGTGCTGTATTTCATAAAACAGCACAGGGTTGTGCTGTATTTCATAAAACAGCGCAGGGTTGTGCTGTATTTCATAAAACAGCACATGGTTGTGCTGTATTTCATAAAACAGCACAGGGTTGTGCTGTATTTCATAAAACAGCACAGGGTTGTGCGAACCACGAGGTACCACACAAGAAGACGAACAACGACAGAAAAAAAGGCATGAATTCCACATTCTTCGTCTTTACCACGGTCCTCTACCAAATTTAACCGATAATGGTGAATTTCAAAAATGGCAAAATCAAATCAAAGAACTACAGTAAAATCGGGTCGCAATTACCATAATCGACAGAGGCGATCCGTACATTATAACGGAGAATATCGCGGCGGCGAACCCACAGAAGTACTGGCGGCTTTTGCCGTGAAGCGCCGCGACGGAGACCACCGCGACGGTGGCGAAAGCGACGAGAACGAAGGTAACTAACGCGAGAACCTTCGTTTTCTCCTTCTTGGGTGCATAAATGATGAAAATCAGCACATATATAGCTTCGATTGCGGCTCCGGTGCCGTTGATAACAGTCACAAGTGTGTTATTTTCCGATATGAACGGTAATCCGTACCTGTGGGTGAAGAAAATGCATCAGAAGAAGAAGAAGATGGGTTTTGTTTGAAAGAGAGAGAAAGTGAAAAAGAACCAAGCTGAAAGTTTCATAAAATAGCACAGGGTTGTGCTGGATTTCATAAAACAGCACAAGGTTATGATGGATTTTATAAAACAGCACAGGGTTGTGCTGGATTTCATAAAACAGCACAAAATTGTTAATAGACCAAAATACCCTTTAATCCTATTTTTTAGTTTTGCCACATGTCACCACCTCATTTCTTCTTAGGCTTCTTAGGCAAAATATATTTTTTAGTGGAACCTCCCCCTATATATATATATATATATATATATATATATATATATATATATATATATATATATATATATATATATATATATATATATATTCTCTCTCTATTCCATCATCATCATCACCTCTTTCTCCCTCATCCATCTATACACCACTATCATCCACCAAACATCACGACACTGCCGACGCCCTATCACCACTACCACCACTACCACCACAACAACACCCGCACCCGCCACCACCATCACCCCTCCCTCTCTCTAATCTATCTCTCTCTCTCCCTCTCTCTCTCTCAAGGTGCCATTCCGCCACCACCACCAAACACCATCCGACGACATCACCACTACCACCCCACACGGTCGTCGTCGACCACAAGCACCCCAATCCTTCTCACCTACCCTAATTTATAACCTGGGCATGGTGGTAGCTCAATCGAGGCCACAACCAGCCAATTGCCACCACTACAACTCTACACCATCGCCATTGACCTAACACTTTCCACCACCGCCGGCGACCCACCTCCCTCTGTCCCTATTCGTTGACACGTAGAACTCTAGTCCCTTCGGTTGATTTCAGATCTTAAAATGGTTGATTTGAGATCTGGTTGGGCTATGATGGTGGTGAAAGATCGAAGGTGGATCAGGATTCAATCGAAGGTTCTTTTTGGGGGTTCTTGGTCGCAGGTAAAAGGGTAGCGATGGTGGTTTGTTGGTGGTGACGGAGGTGGTCTTGGGGAGCAGTGGTGTTGGTTGTGATTTTATGATTTTGGATTTCAAGGTTCATATTCGGTGGGAAGGTGGTGAGAATGCGACGATGGTGTTTTAGGGTTGCAAGGTTGTAGGAGGCGGTGGTGTTTTAGTCGTGGTGGCAGTGGTTGTGGTGGTGGTGGAGCGGTAGTGTTTGGGGCGCGGTGTTATGGTGGCACTGGCGATGAGATGCTGGCGCTGTAGTGGTGGTGTAGGAGTTGTAGCGGTAGCGGTGGTTATGCTGGTGTTATGGCGGTGGCGGTGCCGGTGGGAGGGTTATGGCCGGAAGGGAGGGGTTGTGGTGGGGGTGGTTAGGGATAAGGTTGTGATGAAAGCAGGTTTAGGTTAGATTTTAATTTACAAAATTAGTCCTAAGGAATTTACAAAAATAGTCCTTATCAGTGAAAAGACGAAAATGCCCTTCTAACTAACGGAACTATTTAACAGAGTTAGTGCATTGGAGTTAAAGTGAGATAAATTGAAAACCACAAGGAGTAAAATCTTAATTTTGAAACGTATGGAGAAAAATCGTTATTTTGACTAAACTACAGGGAGCAAAAGTGAAGTTTACTCAAGTATTTAAACACAGAATTAGAAAATATAAAAAAATGTCTCAAAGTAACATTTGAAATAGTAAGGTGGCTTATATTTCTACTGCAGATCAATGGTTCAAATTCTGTACGCAACAAATATTAACAAGACAAAATCATTCTATTTAAAATTCATAAGTATATCAAATGGCATCCTTATAGATTTGAGTGATTCTAATATTATTATTTACACATATTAATAGAATTTTATATGATAATATTAAAGATATAGTATCTCAGTGTTTTTAATACATCCTAATTAATTAGAGTGAGCCAAAATTAAAAATAACTTAGTTATCAAGTGGTTGCTTTGGTTGTAGATAATGTGTTTTTCAATCAAGTAATCGCTTATTTAAATTCTTCAGTGTGCATGTTTGATTATAATTTCTTGCTAATAAGTATTTTCGTTTAAAACAAAATATCTCACATGATTGATTCGGAAGGGCTTAGTAAGGAGATGGGGTCAGTTGATCTTGCATAATTTTATTTCATTATGTAACATGTATTGATGATTTTCTTTAAACTCCTTATAACTCCTTATTTTTTAATGCCAAAATATAAATAGAAAATAGGTTATTGTGCATTAAATCTTCCAAGCCTAGTTCTTTAATTAAAAGCCAGTTTATGTTTTACTAACCCATTAATAATTTCTAATCATTTATAAAATTTCATTAAAAATACCCTAAATTGACTGAAGAGGACATCAGCTTAAGTTCTCGCAGGTATTTTTTTTAAATTGAATGAATTGGAATACTAACGAGCCATTGATCCACCCGATCATTTAAATTACTCAAGCATGGAACCTCAATCCCGAAACTGACACCAATTTCAGTAGAAAACCCACCATAGGTGAGAACCCATTGGCTCAACCTAAAATCTCCCTTCTTTTTTTGTCCCAAATAAGAGTTGAACCCAAAACGTCCACTTATTTTATTAAAATCTTAAGTTATCTCACATCAAATATTTAGGTTAAGGATCATTGGTACGACGGTGACTTATTCAATTTGCAAATCCATGAGGTGCTTGGGATCTTAAAGACATGCAATTCAGTAAGAATCTTAAAGGCCTTGGTGATGATGTGTTGATTAGCACCCACATGTTCAAATCTAAGACCATATGTGAGGGTTAATGCCTCTTAAGGAGCATTTTACGATAGATCAACACTAAGAACATCAAATTTTTTTTTTTGCTAAAAACACGTGTAATGGTAAATGTCCTTTAATGTCCTTCAATCATTACACAATTATGAGATCTATGAAAAGTTATAGCGTTATGATGGAAACGCCCACAACCTATAATGCCCCTATAATAGCCAAGGGGTGTTAAAGGCCTTTTAAGGTGATGTCATGCCCATTTAATGCTTAATTACGTCTGGTCTAAGGTTATAATATTTAGTTACATTTTCGATATTGAATAGCGCTTTGATATTTTGTTGTATTCTGATATTCATACGTGTTGTTTAAAATATATTTTTATTCTTTTAGTTTCTAGGAAAATATTACAAAAGAAAGTTAACCGGACAATTATCATCAAGCTACATTCTTGAAAACAACTATAATATGTAATATTTTTTATTATTTTAATCACATAGTGTTTTGTTGCTTGTTTTATAGTGTGAAAGTATTTTATCATGTGGCTTGACCGAATCACCAAAAGCTTTGACACTAAGTTGAGATACGTACGACCATGTGGCTTGATCGAATCACCAAAAACTTTGACATTAAGTTGAGATATGCACGACTACGAACCGGAAAAAAACGAAACGACTGGAAAAAGAATTCCCACGTCCGCCCAGGATTTTGAATATTTATTGTAATATGAAATCTAAAAATGTTAATTAATAATATAATCTATAAATACACCATAAATAATTTATTCATGCAAACACAAAAAAAAAAATGTGTATCAAAAAGCCCATAAGAAAGCCCATCAAATTAGTGGAAAAAATTTATCATTCGTGAAAAATCAAATTTGCTCTGTATCAAAAAGCCCATTGGAGGAACCAAATTTTGGTGTGTGTATTGGAAAGCCTAACCTCCCCAGTCGAAAACTCGCAGGGCTGTACAAAAAGTTCACGACTCGTAGTTCGCTTGAGAAAAGCTCGAAAAAAACTCATCTCGAGAAAAGCTCGTATCTAAGCGAGTCAACTCGGCTCGGCTCGACTTGAATTTTAATTGAGTAGAACCCGAGCCAGTGTTAGCTCGGTTCGAGCTCGGCTCGTGACTCGATGCATATAATAATAATAATAATAATAATAATAATAATAATAATAATAATAATAATAATAATAATAGTAATAATAATAGTAATAATAATAGTAATAATAGTAATAATAGTAATAATAGTAATAATAATAGTAATAATAGTAATAATATAATAATAGTAATAATAATAATAATAATAATAATAATAATAGTAATAATAATAATAATAATAATAATAATAATAATAATAATAATAATAATATAATAATAATAATAATAATAATAATAATAATAATAATAATAATAATAATAATAATAATTTTCTCGAGCTCGAACCCGTCCTGGGTCGGCTCGGCTAAGCTAGTTTACAACCCTAAACACTCGAAGATTCAAATGTATGAGTGAATGGGTAATGGGTACTAACCTTATCCAACTCAACAAGATTATTGTCTGGAAAAAAGACTGGAAAAACTTATACAACATACATTTTTTCTAAACGACCAATGAATATTATAAATCCTGAGTAAAGCTATTGGTGAAAAGCCACCCACGCCTGCCAACATAGATAGAGCTGGAGACTCGGTCCGCTCATCATTTTAAAAAAAACCCACCACCCAATGACCACTGTGGTAAAACCCCTCACACACTTAAAGCATATTAAATCAAATAAGACTCAAAACCATGTCCACCACTTTAAAAATACATAAGGTGACTTCTCCTAAATAATTGATTCAGGTTTCATTCGCATACGACTTATACATTACATGACAAATCTAGTAAGTGTGATCCGTGCGGAACAACGGTACATATTATAAATAGTATGAATATGTGTTTGCATTAATGATAGCTATGTACATATGTTACAAGAGCTTTTGTTTTCGGGGGTACGGTTGATATTAGTAATAACTAGAATTAAGCACCCCGCGTTGCGGCAATGACGTAAAACCATGTAAATAGCATCAATGTCACACCACTGACAGTGACCACCAACACTGAAGTTGCGGTGTGTTAATGTGAAGAAATTAGACTGAGACGTAAAACATAGAAAAATTTAACTAAGTTGAGCTACGACCCGCGTGTCGCGATGAACTTGTCAAATGGGTGAAAATAGATGTAAAAACGTTGAACCACACATGCACGTTGCGTCATGTTAAGTTACAAAATTTTAGAACGAAACGTAAAATATTAAATCCCACATGCATGTCACACCGTGTTAACTTGAAAAACTCAAAACGAAACGTAAAACAGAAATTTAGGAAAGATGAAAAGTATAATAGATTAAAATTGAAAGTAAAATAGTCGTACGTCAAATTGCCAAAAATAAAAAGATTTAGGCCAAAAATAAAAAGATTTAGGCCAAAAATAAAAAAAACTCAAATTGTGAGGTTATATTGCAAAGATAAAAATGTTTTTGGTTAAAAATAAAAACGTTTTTTATAAAACACTCTATGCTTAAGGTACAATACCTTATGCATAGAGAATTTGAAAATTAGTATATTATAAATATTAACATTAATTGTAATAATAGTTATATAGCAATAATAGAAGCACAACGAAAAATAAAAATAACAAAAAAATAATTATAAGCAAGCAAATAAAAAAAATAATAATAGTAATAATAATAATAATTAATTAATTAACAACAACCATATATCACTTATAGTAAATAAAAAGTACACTTGATAGTTATAATAGTATTAATGCAAAAAATCATAATGAAAACAATATGATTAATAAAAATACTATAATAATAATAAGAGAAAATTACACAAATGATCCTTGTGGTTTAATCATATTGCGAGTTTGATCAACAGATTTTTAAAATTACATAACATTTGTAAGACTTTTATAAATTTAGTTCCCAACGTTAATGCACATTAGTTTTTAATGATGTGGAGACTAAACTTACAATATGACTAAACTTACAAACAACTTACAAGACTCGTAACCTGTTGGGATCCTATTTGGATCCCCATGCGGAGGTAGATCCCTGCCATCCCCACCATGTCCTCGAGCAATATTTGTTGACATGCTTCAACAAAAATAGACGATAAACATTAACAATATACCTATGCAAAGATAATAAACATTAACAATAAACACATGCAAAAATAAATAATACTAATGAACAAACATATAAACATAAATACATACAAACATTCACATATAAAATTGACGTAATTACATACATATAAACATATACATAAACAACATACATCAAACAATATACATATAAAATAACACATATAAAAATACATACAAACTTAAAACCGTGAAAATATATATAGTGAAATTTTATCAAACACTTGATAGACATAACCTAATCTAACATCAAACCCATATACACTTACATATATATACACTTTTACAATCATACAAGCGTAATCACAAACATATTCACTAAACAACACTTCAATCATAAGCTTTAAATGAATTTCATATCTTGAAAATCTTCAAATCCTTTAATTTCAAACTTTAAACTTTAATCTCACCTAAAACATAAACATTTAGATAAACCTTATAAAAACAAGATTATATAACTTCATTATAATAAAAGAAACATCATTCTTATCTTCAAACGCTCCAATTTAATGCCAAATAAGCCTATAAACCAAGATGAAATCGAGAGAAGAAAGTGGGGTTTTTTTGTTTGAAAAATGGAGCAGAAGGTTTGAAATGTGATTTAAGGGATCTGCACTCTATAGCGATGACATGTCGTCCCTATGGAGTAAAAATAGTCGTCCCTATAGATTCAAAATAAAAAATTACAGAACCCCTATCCTGACGACATGTCGTCGGGACAAATAACACGTTTATTTTTATTTTATTTCATACGCGAATGATAAAAAAAGCATATAAATTTAATATTACTTATCCCGAAGACTTGTCGTCAGGAAAGAGAACACATAGTTTCTTTTTTTATTTTCTTAAGCGAAAGGTAAAAAATAAAATAAAATAATTTTACTTGCAGCGACAACAAGTCGTCGGGATAGAGGTTTTTATTAAGGCGTCCTTTTTTTTGGTAGCCCGCGCAACACTCAAAGTGTTGAATTTTAGACTTTTAGCTTTACCGAGAACATGCCGTCGACACAGAGGCTCCTTTACCAACGACATATGTTATCGCTATAGCCTTTGTCGGTATAAGATAAAATTGTTGTACAGAGCAAAAATAATCACACATTATTCAAAGATAACAACACAAGCAGAAAACATAGTAATAACCATCCATAGTAATCTATAGTACATAAGCCCTTTGTTTTATATATTTGTGCAGTTTATGAAAAGATAATCCTGTAAACATCATCCTCGTGATTTATATATGTAGCCCTGGTTTGTGGAAACTATATATGAGATATTTAAATTGCTTAGCACGTGTTAAATTATAAAATATTGGTGTGCGGTCCAAGCTTTTCACTTTCTTCCAATAAATCATCATTGTACTTTTGGTGTTTTGGAATTTTGAAAAGAAAAAATATTAAAAGACAACATGTGAACTCCCTTATCTTGTTGTGATGGACATGAATTCGGATGCCCATATAATTTCTATATGTGGGGGAATTCTCATGTTTAACGTATGTTGAATTAAAGTTATAACAATTTGTATAACATTTAGTTTTGGTGTTGAATCGTTTATATATGATGTTAAAGATAGTATGCTTGGTCGTATTAATATGGAGTTGTACGCATAATTTATGATAAATATTTTGAATTGTTATCTTTTAAATATACGTTGATTCCAATATCATATACATGCAGGTGATGATTTGATTTTTGATAAATGTTAATGTTTATTTAGAAGATTGAAATATTATTTGTTATTTGTATTTTAATCTTGCTTAATATTAATTTATATAAGTAAGAATATATATTTTCATATAAGATATGTACGTGTATGTATGTAATATATGTTATATGATCACGTTGTGAAATTAAGGAATAAAATAGTGAGTGAACTCATTTCTGATGTTACGATAAGATGGGGAGAAATCTGATCCAGTTGAGCTTCGTTTGGAAAACGTGTTAACTAGTGCGTTCATTGGAAAAGGTTTGTACATTAACGGTATAAGTTATATATATAGATGCCCAGGAGAAGTGTTTAGTTTCACATGGTTAAGGTTTTAGATATTATGGTTAACAAAGTGTAGGTTTAAAAGTAAAGTTGACAATATTTACAACATATGATATAAGTAGATGATTCATATGATTATTTAACATGTTATGTTGTGTAGTTAAGAATACTTACAACACGCATTAGTTATTTTAGCTCCTCTTTAAGTGTAGTTTATTTGTTGTTGTTTTTCTTACTGTTACAAATTGAACACAAAGAATTGAAAATGAACGAATTCGATTGACAGAAACTTCAGTGGAATTGATGATTGAAAGATTACACTACTAAAAGGAAGAAGATCCTTTTAAACACAATATAGCCGTTAACAACAATTAACAAACTCTAACAACCTTCTACACTATCACTAAACACCTCAAACTTTGATTATTGACATAAAGCACCCCTAAACTAACCGAAGCAATATGAAGCTGCTTCCGAAGCTTATTGTATTACTTCCGAATCCTTATTGTATTACTTCCGAAGCCTTAGAATAACATCACATTGATTAACTATAGTTGACTTCACAATCCATATAAGAATCAACAATCTCCACCTTGAAGTCAACTCTAGCATTCCATTAGCCAATTCCCAAAGCATCAAGACAGAAACTAAACTTTGATCCAGGCAACAGTTTGGTGAAAACATCAGCTGGATTATATGCAGTATCAACCTTTTCAACATCCACATCCTTAGAGCTCACAACATCCCTTATGAAATGATATTTGACTCTAATATGCTTAGTCCTCTCATGAAATAGACTATTCCGAGATAATAACACTGCACCTTGGTTATCACAGTACACAACTGCACTTGATTGAACTCCCAAATCAATCACAAACCTTTTCAGCCATAGAGCTTCTTTGACTGCCTCAGTTAGAGCAATATACTCTGATTCAGTTATTGACAATGCAACTACTGATTGCAATCTAGCCTTCCAACTGACCAGATTATCTAAGAACTTAAAGGCATATCCAGTGATTGACCTGCCACGATCTAAATCCTTAGCATAATCTGAGTCAACAAACCCAATCAAATTCTGTGCTGTATTACTCAACTCCTGTGCTGCATTAGCATTGACACCATATACTAAACCAAACTCTCTAGTACCATTAAGATACCTCAACAGCCACTTAACAGCCAACCAATGCTTCTTACCAGGATTAGCAAGAAACCTACTCACAACACTAACTCCATAACCAATATCAGGCCTGCTACACACCATGAGATACATCAGGCTGCCAACTGCATTTGCATATGGAACATTTCTCATATAAGCACACTCTTCTTCTGTTTGAGGACTATCATTACTAGAGAGATTAAAATGATGAGCCAGTGGAGTACTAACAGGTTTACTATTGTCCATACCAAAATTTCTCAACACCTTCATTAGATAAGCACCCTGAGACACTTTCAACTGCTTGCAACTTCTGTCTCTAACAATTTCCATCCCAATAATCTTCCTGGCCTCACCAAGTTGCTTCATATCAAACTCATCCATCAGCAACTTCTTAGTAACTTCAATTTGAGACTTGTCTTTGCAAGCTATAAGCATGTCATCCACATAGAGTAACAAGAAAACATTAATGTGACCAGCTGCTTCTTTCACATAGACACAACTGTCATATAAGCTTCTTCTAAATCCATGACTGACAACATACTCATCAAATCTTCTATACCATTACCTCGGTGACTGCTTGAGACCATACAAGGACTTTTTCAAGAGACACACTTTATGTTCACTGCCCTTTTCTTCAAACCCTTTAGGCTGTGCCATGTAAATCCTCTCATCTAAGTATCCATGTAGAAAAGCTGTTTTAACATCCAGCTGTTCCGATTCTAAATCCTGATGAGCTACTAATGACAAGATCACTCTTATTGAAGAGTGTTTGACCACTGGAGAAAAGATCTTAGTGTAATCCATCCCAGCTCTTTGGGTAAATCCCTTTGCCACCAGCCTAGCTTTGAATCTAGGCTTGTCCCCAGGAGTAGCCCCATCCTTTAACTTGTATAACCATTTACATGCCACCAGCTTTTGATCAGCAGGCCTATCAACAAGCTCCCATGTCTCATTCTCAAGCAAAGATTTCATTTCATCCTTCATAGCAGCAATCCATTCACTCTTCTTACTTGAATTGACTGCTTCATCAAATGTCATAGGCTCATGCACAGCTTCAAACTCAGCTGCCATGTATGCCATAGCAGATATGTCATCCCCTTCTCTAAACCTCAAAGGAGGTTGAACATTTCTTCTTGGTCTTCCCCTACCAATACTGTAAGGAATCTCATGAGTATGACTACTATCATCATCTCTGTCACTTTGAGTGCCTGTGTGTTCTGGTGTTGGAGGCTCCACCTCTATCTGAGCACCCTTGGTTAGAGATTCAAGGACCTCTACTTGACTAGATCCACCTACTATATCCTTGTATAGTACCTTTTCATTAAAAACTACATCTCTACTCACCAAAACTTTGGAATTCTCAAGTCTCCATAGCCTGTAGCCCTTTACACCTTCTGAGAAACCCAGAAACACACATTTTTGAGCTCTAGGCTCCAACTTCCCTGACTGATATGTGCATATGCCAAAGACCCAAACACCTTTAGGTTGTCATACCTCACCTTCTCACCTGACCACACCTCCATTGGGGTCTTCTTTTGGATAGCAGCACTTGGAGATCTATTAATCAAATAAGCTGCTGTTGACACAGCCTCAGCCCAGAAGGACTTAGGCAATCCAGAACTTGTTAGCATACATCTCACCCTATCTAACAAAGTTCTATTCATCCTTTCCACCAACCCATTTTGCTGTGGTGTACCTGGAACTGTCAGATGCCTTGCAATCCCTTGTTCTCTACAAAACTTTAAGAACTCTTCACTACAAAACTCAAGCCCATTATCAGTTCTCAATTTCTTTACCCTTCTCTCAACTTGTCTTTCAACCAAGGCTTTCCAGTCTTTAAACTTGTTAAAGGCTTCATACTTCTTCTTTATGGATACACCCACACCCTCCGGGAATAATCATTAATGATTGACAGAAAGTAATACGCTCCACCCAATGACACATGCTTTGCTGGCCCCCAAAGATCCGAGTGCACATAATCCAACACCCTTTTGTACTATGATTCCCTTTATTGAACTTGACCCTGTGGGCTTTACCCAAAATGCAATACTCACAGAACTCAATGGTACAATCAGTTAACCCTGGCAACACCCCTTGGTTCTTTAATTCAACCAATCCTTGTTGACTTATGTGCCCAAGCCTTTCATGCCATAAGATAGCAGCTTCACTTCCTGTGGTTGTCACCATGGACACCTCTTCTATACATACATCCCCATCAAGAGTGTATATGTTGTTCTCCCTCCTGGTCCCTGATAGCACAACCAATGATCCATTGATCACCTTAGCTTTCCCATTCTTGAGACACACATGATGTCCAGCCCTTTCAAAAGTGCCCATTGACATCAAACTTCTCTTTAACTCCGGAACATATCTAACATCAGTTAGGGTCATCTCAGTGCCATTGTGTAACTTGAACAACACTGATCCAATCCCATGGATTTCACAGACTCTATCATCCCCCAACTTTACTGTCCCGGACTTATTTAGTGTCAATTTAGAAAATACCTCTCTCAATGGGGTCATGTGAAATGAGCAGCCAGAGTCTAACACCCATCCTTTGTTGTTGCTATCAGTGCCAATAGTCATCAGTACATCGGCACTCTCATATCCATCAGAATTCCCATCTGACTGTGTGCAGTTGTTTGAAGCTTTATACCCTCCTTTCTCAGCTTTCTTACCTTTCCACTCAGGGCAATCTTTCTTTAAGTGCTTCTCGGATTGACACACAAAGCACTTCCTCTTGGATCTTGATTTGGACCTTGTTGGATGTCTTGTTTTTGAATTCCTTGAGTCTCTTGTCTCAGGCCTGCCTCTTACAAAGAGACCCTCTCCACCTTCATCTTGTGAATCTGTCCTTTTCTTCAACTCTCTTGAGTTTAATGCTGCTAGTACTTCTTCTATGGTTAGGGTATTCCTACCATACAGTAGTGTATCCACAAAGTGTTCGTAGTTTGTGGGCAAAGAAGTCAAGAATATGAGGGCTTGATCTTCTTCGCTCAACTTGATTCCAATGTTTTCAAGATCCAGTATCAGCTTGTTGAAGTCATCAGTATGGTCTTCAACTGATTTCCCTGAGTTCACGTGAAGGGTGTATAGTCTCTTCTTCAAATACAACCTATTCGCCAAACTCTTTGTCATATACAATGACTCGAGTTTGGTCCAGATTCCCGCTGCCGTGGTCTCCTTCGTGACTTCACGAAGCACCCGATCACCCAGGCTGAGGATGATGGCGCTGTGGGCCTTGACGCCCTGTTCTTTCCATTTCTCGGTGATTTCCCTCCTTCTTTATCAGTCGCTCCGACCGGAACAGGGGCTTCACCTCCGGTGAGTGCTTCCGCCAATCCTTGGTGAACAAGAAGGGTCTTCATCTTCACTCTCCACAAACTGAAATCATTTTTGCCATCGAATTTCTCGATTTCGAACTTGGTGGATACCATCGTCTCCTCGATTAACCAACGCGATCGAATCAATTCTTCAAGCTTGAGCCGAACCAGGCTCTGATACCACTTGTTACAAATTGAACACAAAGAATTGAAAATGAACGAATTCGATTGACAGAAACTTCAGTGGAATTGATGATTGAAAGATTACACTACTAAAAGGAAGAAGATCCTTTTAAACACAATAAATGCGGTTAACAACAATTAACAAACTCTAACAACCTTCTACACTATCACTAAACACCTCAAACTTTGATTATTGACATAAAGCACCCCTAAACTAACCGAAGCAATATGAAGCTGCTTCCGAAGCTTATTGTATTACTTCCGAAGCCTTATTGTATTACTTCCGAAGCCTTAGGATAACATCACATTGATTAACTATAGTTGACTTCACAATCCATATAAGAATCAACACTTACCATAGCTATTAGCTCCATTGGCTACAGAAACCACCATGAACCCTACAGTTGCGTACCTGATGAGTGGTCAGAATTAATCAGGAAGAACAGGACACTGGGTACGTGGTCGGAATTTATATTAGAAAGAACATGACACTGAGTGGTCGGAATTAAAATCAGGAAGACAAGAGGTTGAGGAGGGTAAAACTAAACCTAAACGATAGTTACCATCTTAAACTTGAAAAAGTATACTTTTCAACATGCTTTTTCTTAATTAACCACATTTTGATTTGTTTTTCATGGGTCCTATTTTTGTAATGCATGATTTTATGTGTCAGGTTAAGCAATGAGAAATGAAATTGGCCTTAGTGTAAACAATAATACATTGACTATGACTTATGATATCACTCGACGTGATATCAAAACTTATGATCGAAAGCACTTACTTTCTTTTATATTATATAATTATTTGATTTATTGGTATACGTTAAAAGTCTTTTGAGATTCTTTGATGCAAATTCAAGGAAAATAATATAGATATATACAAGTGATGATTTGATTTTTAATATGTTAAATTTAAGTAAAAACAAGGTTTATTTGGAAGATTGTTATATTTTGTGCAGAGGATACGTTTGTTATATTTTTTTTCCAATATTGGTAAATATTTCATGAATAAGAATATATGTATGTATGTATGTAATATATGTTGTATATCATTTATCACTTTGTGAACGGAATAATTTACAAATAGGATGTGAACTCATTTCTGATGTTGCGATAATATGGGGAGAAATCCAATTGAACCTCTTTTTGGAAAATGTGGTGACCAAATTGAGTGGTTAACTAGTGCAGAACTGAAACACGGTTCAACAGCGTTTTTACAGTATAAACAACTAAAGCAACCGCTTTAAGCCCTCAAAATTTAAGGGCCCCTAAATTTCAAAATAAAAACATACGTTTTTAGAGATAACCGAGAAGGATAATAAAATTATCGAAGGATAACAAAATTATTGAAAGTTTATCGAGGTCAACTTATAAAACTTGGTTCATTAAGGTTGACTTACGAAACTTGTTCACCAAAAGTTCATTGAGTGTTCAATGTTGACGGTTCTTTTAAGTTTATCAATTCTAAATACTCTTTTGCAATTAATCATCTGAACAAATAACTATTATTGTGTGATCTTGATTCATACTCAATTGTTTTAATCTATCATTGTTCTTTTCCTTATGTAATCTATTATAGTCTGTTTTGATTTTAATCTACATTTGCAATTGATTTTTCTTTTTAATTTAATCAATTGTTACTTGTTTATCATTTAATATCCTCTTTTCTTAGTTGATGATGTTTAAGTTAATTAAGTTTTTATACCTTGAGTTGTTTTTTGCCACACTATAAACAAATTTGTTTTCTACCCTGAGGCAAACACATTTAATTTAGAATAACATGTAGGTGAGAGCCTCAAAAATTTGTTTCGCTTTACTTCTTCAGAAATATTAAGCCGGCTCTGTCACGGTTTTGTAGGTTAGTGATATACTACCAAAATGTTTATGATATTATTTTTCTCTTCAAGTGGTAAACGTTTTAAGTATTATGATAAACAAAAGTGTAGGTTTAAGTTTTTGAGTTAGTAACTCTAGAAATATCTAAATTACGTATTATTTTGAAGGACATATATTCAAATACGCAAAAAGATATTGACTTTTAAATTGGCATAGAATATACCCAAATAGTTTCTATTATTACCAAAAAGAAAGAAATTCTAAAAACAAAAGAGCTGGATGAAATAATCAACTAGCGAACCTACCGCCTAGACATAAAAACGACCAGCTTAGCTAAACGTGATCGTGGGCTCAACACAAATTGACCCTAAACTGTTTAGACTAAGACCAAGCTAGCAAATTTCATATTAGGCTTGTGTCATGTTCTCGTTTTATGTAGAAATTCACACCTCAATGGTCTAACTCTAAGATATAGAGTGACCTTTTTTAGTACCACCTACAAGCCTTAAAATCTAATATGATGTAATTTTAATTAAGTGATGCTACTCATATAGATCATGTCATTATTGTATTTGAGTTTTGCTAATGACTTTATTCACTTATATCATCATGGACGATCCACAAGCCCATAAGCTAGTTTGACGTAGTTCTCGCTCGTCATGTTGTGCTATACTCGTACTATTTCCTGGTCTTCGAGTTTTGTTTGTCTTTTTGTATTTATCATCATGAATGATACTACATAAAACGTTAGCGTCTTAAGTATTTTTTGATGTTACTTGTCCAACTTTCTCAACACAATATGAAGCCAATATTTATAAGAAAAATGCGAGCAGAAATGAACATATATCCAACTTATTATTGAAAAGTTAATTTTTATAAAAGGCGTCCCCTTGCTTTAATTTTTATAAAAGGTGTCCACTTGCTTAGAGATGGATGTTCACTTCATGAGTGCGGAGGTTAAGTTTTGTATCTAGCGTCCAACTAGAGCTAGGTGTTCTACTTCTGTCATTATGAAATCAATTTTTCTTAAGTGTCTTACCAGTGTTGGAAGTCTGACTTGAAGCCGAAATTGGCTTGATAACAATGAAGTCAGATGTCCCATTTTAATTCAAAACTCTATATAAAAATAGACATCGTAAAAACAAAGTAAGACATCGACATCCCACCAATGCTCAAGGCTCTGTATAGAAATTGGTTGTATAAAAACAAACATTACAAGATATTTGACTTTCATCGACTACCTTTTTAGCAACGAAATGAAACCGTTGCTATAAAATTACTACTTGTGACAAAATCTCAGTTGCTAAAACTTTTTTAGAATTTTTGTTTTTCCATCATCTATTGCGATGAATTTTCTTCTCGACAAATCTACGCAAGGGTTTGGTGCTTCTCTTTACTGCCTGCGAATTCCAACTGGTGACTCACCCTAGCTAGACTTCCGACCGGCGCCTTCCTTTTTCTCTCCGGCGAGTTGAGACCATCTCAGGCTCCCTCCTTTCCCCCCTTTGCGGTTCTTGAGGGATTTCTTGCTTCTTCTCCCCATAAACTTTGAGGTATGAATTCTTACCTCCATCTCCATCTTTATATTTTTAGTTTTTAACACCACATAAAGCCCTTTTCATTAGTTTTCATTACTATTCTTGAATGATGAAAGAAAGATTTGACGTTTGACCTTGTTTCGTTTAGCTTTGATGGTGAACTTTTGTGTTTTATCTTTATTTCTCCTAATATGATGATTGTAATTTCGTTAATGGATTTGCATATTGTTAATATAGAGGCTTATATGTTATTTGAGATTCCTATATATATTTAAACATGGTTCTTGGCGATGAGAAAAGTTTATCACCTGGTAAATAACTTTTATTCGATACTTAAATTCAATTGTCGATTGGATGTTGCTAATGCTTGATTCGGGTGAAATTGAAAAGAACTCTCAAAAACTCCTTGAAAACCTCTAAAATTCGTATGGGAGAAGTCCCTTTTGAAACCCTAATGATTGGGGTAAAAGAGGGAAGAAAATCCATAAAATCGGAGGTTGTTGAGGTGACCGACGTATCATACGCCCACCCCGGCGTATCATACTCTGGGTGTGAAGTTTTACGGAGCTCTTTCACTAGATTTTTTGTTCAGGATACAGTGGCTGATACGGTGATATAATACGGTGGTGGATACGGTGACTAATACGGTGGTCAGAGTATGATACGGCGATGGATACGGTGACTGATACGGTGGTGCCTCATTGACTTGATTTTACTTCATCTTTCGTGTAATTGCACATCCGGTTCTTCACTTGCTCCAATACTTCCATAAAGCTCCCAAAATATGTATTTTTATCTTCTAGCACCTGCACACATTAACACACTCAAATTACACATGTTTGTTGATGAGCGGCTAATTTATTCGTAATCACTTTCAAGAGGAGAGTTCTTGTAAGTGAAGCACTAGGTTTAGTTTGAATTAATGTTTTGAGTTATATTCTCTTGATACAAGAATATAATTGTTCATTTGTTTAAAGTTAAAAGTCTTGTTTATGTTTAAGTATTTGTGTACTTTCATTCGCATTCGGTTTCCTTGCATCGTAAACAGTTTGTCATGTATGTGAATTCTTTGCATAAATGAGTTGATAATTATGTGAACAAACGAGTCTTAAAAGTCTGTTTATTAATTATAACTTTAATAAGACGATTCTGTAAAATTATGTCTATGTAATTCCCAATCAATTCTTATGAAACCATGTGTGGATCTTTGAACTTGAATCTTGAAAGTGGTTGTCTTTTTTTCATAAGTTTCAAAACCCATTATCAAGTTTGTTGGTGTCTTAAATATTTTCATTCAATTTACCTTTCCGACTAAATAAAAACCCAAAAATATTTGCTTTTTAGTATTTACGTTTCGTGTTTCAAGTTTTTAGATATAAAGTTTTACACTTTTCACCATTTTCCTGTGAAGATGACCTTACTTACTCATACTAGTTATAGGTAGTTAAGTCTTTAATATTAATTTGTTTTTGATTCAATCACGACAACACAATTAACGGGTCAAGGGAGAATTCAAGACAATCTTTCCTAGCACTTATATTCATTATTCATGAAATTATTACCAACAACATTTTGATGAGTTTGAATTGGACAAGTCTATACTAGAGGTGTTTATCTGGCTAGTAAAGACGACAGGTGCAATTTCAAAAGGCAAAAAAATATATACACCAAAATTCATATAACATGTTATTTCTTTTGTTATTTATTGTTGCTAAGAAGCAAACTACTGCTCAAGTCAAATTGCTGCTGCATTGAACAAACTAGCAACATTTAGTAAAACATCTAATAGCATATATATTTTATAGTTGATGCAGGAAAAAAATTAATGAAAAATATAATAATTCATTGTTGAGCTCGGGTTGAGATAAGACATCAGTGGATGAGTTTTGGTGTCTTAATAAAGCTTTGGATATTCAACGTTCTCACATACGACACGTTGGTCGAACAGTGAGAAGCGTAACCCCAGAAGTGTTTCTTAATGTAATTAGGGATGAAGAAGATCGACAAGCAAACAAACATTTTGAAAGAAAGATCAAGCTATAGTGACAACAAAATGCGCTTTTGCAAATTTAAATAAATCAAATACTACTATTAACCAAAATACAACTTCCTGACTCGTCCGATCAACCTAATGAAGATGATCAATTAGATTAATTTGTAAGTTTTTATTCGGATAAATGTATTTGCATAAGATTACATAAATTTCTTAATATTTTGATTTCTACATTAATTATATTATAATTGAATGGAGTTTGGTTTAAAAATTGTAGTTTTGTTTTTTTTATATTATAGATTTATATTTTAAAAAATTAAAGCGTATGTATTGCGATGAATTAGTCGCTATAGGTGTTATGAGTTTTTAATAAAAATTATCTATAGCCACTACTTTTCATCATAATAGGTATTAATTTATAATATTAAAGATTTTTTTAATCAAAGAAATTTTTTAACAATGGGTATAGCGACTTCATTCGTCGCTATAGGTTAATCTATAACGACGATAGTATTAACCTAATACGACGGAGAAATGAACACCAAACAATTGCGATCAGTTTTCTTTTAGAGGCCACGTATTGTCGCAATAGTTAAAAAAATATTTCATCGCAAAAATTCCTTTTCCTTGTAGTGGCAATATAAACTCTAGTTGGATATGACATAATAAGAACCATTTATCTTCTTGCCACAAACAAATAAATTTTAATTTTAATTTTATTTAATATTACAAGTATTTAGAATTAATAAATATGTTTAAATATTGTTCGTCGGAAACCTTTTCAGCTTTGCGACGAGTTTAATGCAACATTCAGTTTTGTCGCTGCTTTGACGGAATTGTGTGAAAGTTTATAGTTTTTTTGTTCTTAACTTTTGTTTAAAAGTAGTCGTAATGTTGTGGCAAATATCATGTTATGACAAAATTGTCGTAAATGTTTGTATTAAAAAAAGCCAAATTTTAATAGTAATAGCTGTAGCTTTTGTTATCGTAGCTTTGTGTCGAGCCTATTGACGCCACGACTGTGACCTTTCAACATTGTTTTCATTTTTATTTGGCTTTTTTTTCTGTAAAGTGTATCCTTTTTTTATAACTAGGAATAAATGCCGCGCGTTGCTGCAACTGTTCGTGTTTGAGTATTTTGTTTTAGTAAGCGACATAGCAGATAATAAACCAAAGTTTTGCTTGTTTTTGGCCAGCAAGAGAGATTATAGTAGTGATACATGCATACACAACAAAGACATTTAGCATAGGAGTAAATCTTACCAAACAGAGAAAACGAAGAAATACAGAACATCATGTGTTTGTTAGATATGCACAATAGAGTGTTAATTGGCTGCAAAAGATAAAGCTGATAGTTGCGAGCTTTCCTGTTGTTGGGGTTGGCCTTGCAAAAGGTGGACCTGATCGCTGCGAAGGATGCGCTTAGTGATTGATCATTCATATTTACTAACAAAAGATTATACTTTAGAGTAATTATATGCCTTAAAGTAAGGGTTATATTTCTCATGTTGAAACAGACCCAGACCCAAGCTAACTAAAATGATCAAGTGTCGGCAAAAGGTTTGTTTCTTCCAAAATAGGCAGAAGGCTATTGTCTTTCGAAGTAGGTTACTGCTGCTGGTAGTTGCCTATGCATATGTTAAGCCTTCTGCTACAAAAGTGAGTCCCCGATATGCTGTATTGTTCTTTGGTTTTTTGCTTTTGCCTAGCATCTGCATCTGCAAAGGATGTTATGTTGTTGTTTTTGAGTTGAAGCATTTAGTTTTGTTTTATAAAGTTGGTTTTTTTACCTTGTTCGCGGGCTCTTTTGGGATTTTAACGGATGGGGTTGCTGGTGCAGTTGAAGATGAGGTGGCTGGCTCTGATGTGGATGGTGGTGCCTCGTAGGCATTGTTGACTGCCATTGCCTCAGTTTGGCTATCTTTCTTTACTTGGATTTCAAAGATATATGGCTTGTTAATCAAATTTTCTATCTCTTGTGGTAATTGCTTTGGGTCTTTGTCGGTTTGAGAGGTTACCATATCGTAGTAAGATTTTCCCACTAGTATTGTTACAACGCCATCAAAAAAGACTGCATCTGCTGTGCAGCTGTCATCAGCAATTGTTGCACTAAATCGATAACTGCAAATGCATAAGTAATTTGATTAAAATGTTGTTATTTAAATTCTTTTATTCTTAAGTTTAAGATACTGGATGAGTGTTCATCTTGAAATCCATGAGCAGGGCAGTAGTATTTGTGACCGCTTTGGTATGTTTTCTGTGTGCACTTTGTACATGATTCATAGCACCAACTACCTTCAATCTTTGCTATTCTTGCTAGACACGTGTAAGATGTTTCCTGTTGTATTATATATAGTTAGAGCATGCCTAAACAGTAATGTTAGGTAATTGTAGTTTATTGCAGATAGACTTTACTTTTTTTGTCTGTTGCAGTTGATCCAGAACTTCAGAAAGCAATGTAAGGTTTGATTCAGCAAATGTGTTTCTTGTTGGAGGAGAAGGTACTTCAGATGTTGGCAGATGCTTGAACCTGATTTTTATTTTACATCGGTATGTTTAGTTATAACCTCTAGTACAAGTGATAAAAGTTGTAATCTTTGTTATACCTTTGAATCAGCGTTGGTAGTTGAGCTATGCATGGATTGATGTAAACTTCGTTTGCAGAAGTGGAAGCTAGCTGCAAAGCACCTGCATAGAATGGTTGCAGAATGTTGAGAGTTTAGAAAATATGTGGTCATAGATCATATGCTATTGGAATGTAATTTTCTTTTTAATTCCGGGTCCAACTTCTAATGAAGCGAATACGAGTGAAAAGCTTTTTATTTTATTTTTAAAAGCATAACAGTGAAAAGTCGCTTTTTCTAGTAATGATTCCAATTAATCCATTTCCTAGTACAAAATGCATATTAAATCAACATGTCTTATCATGCATATGTCCTTTTCTATACAATAATATATTCTAAACTATAAAAAATACATACTCTGTGTGTTGCTTATGTTCTTTTGTTTGTTCGAAGAGCTATGTGATTTAAACTTTGAATTTTTGTGATACCTCCAAATGTTAAGACTTTCAAAGATGTAGCTGCAATGATTGCTGGTTCTGGGTCTGTTTCAATAGTAGACTGGTTGAACGTTTTCGCTATCTCTTCCCACAGTGCTACGTCAATGAGTTTACCACTGTATGGGTATATAAATGCAATTAGTGTTCTGATGGTTACTGTAATTATATACCTCAAAGTAAGGGTTGTACCTCTCATGTTGTAGACGAATACGTAGTGGACCTTTTCTGTTGTGTCCCGCTACCTCTTTCGCATTAATATAATGCCCAATGAAATCTGAAATATAGTTGGAATATGAGTTAGTGGGTGAGTATTAAAGTCATGCATGATAAACCAAAAACGTGGTAAACAGAAAACCTGTCAGAAGTTTGTTTTGGTCTAACAAACGTTTCTCTAGTTCTGTGTATGGGGCAAATGCAAAGTAGTAGTATGGTATAACGTTGTTTTCAATGGGTGCTATTGTTGTAGATCTCCAAAAAGAATAATTGCGTTGCGATCTACAACATTACCTGATGCTCTTCGCTTAACGCAAACAAAACCCGTGATTTTATAGCAAGATTTGGTCTGATAATCTCATTGAAATCCAAATAAATTTATGTCGTAACTTAGACCAATTCAAAACATACATAAAAAACATGTGTAGCACTGTCGTATACGACGTGATTATTATATAATATAACTGCGTCAAATCGTTTTCGAACTAAATTTACAATGAAACATAAAGTAACTTGAATTTATACCGTCGAATAAAACGTATTATATTTGAGTCGGTGTTTTTTTCAAATAATATACAAAATATAGTAAAAGACAAAAGGTGAGTGTTTCTTTAGTTTCTAAATCTCTATATATAATAAATGAAAGGGGTTCAGCCACGTGACTTAATTTTAAGTAATGTGATGCCACATGGCACATTCTTAGCAAACAATTGCCACATGTCATTTTATTAGCAATATGATTTTAGCAAACAACTACCACGTGGCTTGATTTAATAAGGGTTCTATATTAACTGCAATTAGTCATTAATTTCGTCAATCAAATATGAAATTCATTATTACTTTCCATTTACAACTATAATTAGCCATCAATTTCGTCAATCCCATCCAAAAATATTATCATCTCAAAATTGATAATTATGACTATTAGTTATCAAATAACATAAAATATACATTCTCTCAAAATATCATACTTTAGCAAATTTAAATTTAAAATTTGAATTTTAAGTTGTTGCTAAAAATAACTAAAAAAATATTATATTCATTTCATAATTTCCCTAAATAATTGCCAAATTTTATACAACTTTGTTATATTATTGTGACAACCCGAAAATTTTTCGTGAATTAATATAATTTTTATATGAATTTACAATTTATTTTTATATTTTTATTATTATTTAGTAATAATAAAAGTAATGACAATGATAATAATAATAAAATTATCATTAAAACTAATAATGTTAATAATGAAAATAATAATAATAATGAAAATATTATTATTTACAAAATTAATTTAATTGATTAAATAAGTCCAGGGACTGATTTTGTAATTCTTAAAACCTATTTTAAAAACTTTACATATGAAATAATAAACATTCTAAAGTACAGGGGGTTATTCTGTAAATTTGTTTTAAAAACCCAACCCGCCGGCCCGTCCCCTTCGATTTTCGGCCGCTCTCCGGCGGCTCTCCGGCAGCCTCAAAAGCCAAGTTTATCACGATGTTAATGAAACCAACTATCCCGACATCTTCTAGAGGATGAACCGAACTCGGGGACCATTTCAATTTGAAAATAAGAGGCGGTTAGGTGTGTTTCCCACTTCGACCGAAAGTTCGGCCGACCCACTTATCAAAAACGCACCATCGGTTTATTTTAATCAAATTAATGGAACAGGAATGGCTATATAAGCATTCCTAAACTAATGAAACATTCACACACCTCTTAAACACTGGAAAACGAATCAATTCGATCCTCCATTGCCGCGGACCTGCATTTAGTCGAACGCCCTCTGTAAAGCTTCGAAACAGGTAAAAGAACACACCATTTTACTCGTTTTTACAAGGGGAACAATAACCCCATGAAATCAGACGCAATCAAAATCGGCTTGGGGATCAATTGGGTTCGGATCGAACCTGGGGTTCTTGGTGAATTGGAATTACTGGGGTTTAAGTTAAAAGAATTAAAAAAAGGAGTTTAACCGCGGCTTAGAGCCTTGGTTTACTGGTTTGTGTGTTGTGCTTGAGAACCGGAGGTCAGGGGTTCGAACCCTGCCCCCAACACATTTTTTTTAAAGCCTTTTTAAGTCTTTTAAAAATGCAGAAAAATTACCAAAAATTATAGAAATAATTTTTAAGAACTTCTTTTATTTTAAATACCTTTAAATGATTTTCTGTAATTTATTTATTTAAAAACACCTTAAAATAAATTTATAAAATAATATTTAAAAATATTATAAATAACCATTTTTATAAAATAGACTTTAAATGATGATTTAAAGTATTAATCTATGATTGGACACCATATTAATTTTTAATTATGGATAAATTATAATAATTGTGGAAATTTATTTCTTTAAATTCCTTATTTAATTATTTATTTATATACTTATTACAAATGTTATAAATAGTTACTTTTATAAAAATGGATTCTAAATGATGATTTAAATCATCAAGTTATTAATAAGGATTATATTATTTTAATTATGGATTTATTATGATAAATGAAGGAATTATATTTAATAAATTTCATAAATTATTTACAAATACAAATATTATCATTATAATTATGATCACGCCATTGTTATTATTTATATCAATATTGGTAATATTATTAAGACATGGTGTTGTTTGTATACCAAATCGTGTACGTCAAACCGAAACGACCCGAATCCGACCAAATATATTTATTCACGTTGAACATGTTTTAAAAACTTAATTGCAATTAATAATAGGTGTAGATCGTGTTTGATCGTGCATTGCCTTATTCTTTGAAGTTCTTGTTCATTTCATTACATCAAATCAAGGTGAGTTCAAGCCCCACTATTTTACCAAATCTCTTTTGAGTAAGTTCATTTTATTAAAAACTCTTTTGGGGGAGATAGCATACTGGTAATGTTACAAACGTTTTCATTATATGTTTAAGATGTGTATGATATTAAAGATAGTGCTGTTGATCATTATAAAAGTCCTCACACTTTTGAATTGTTAATATTGGATAGCGGGGAAAGTTGGGTAGTACTACTGGGAGTGACGACCCCACCTGTATGACTCGAGGTCAGTCGGGTGCAATTTGTCCTATGAACATTAGTCACGATCTGACATCGTGGCTGGAGGCAAACATAACACAGTCAGCTTTAATGTCGAAATCACTATTTAATATCGTTTGGGAATGGGCTAGCTAGCCATTACAATGCACATGCTTAAATATACGCTGTTGTTAAACTGGGATGTTTAACTGTGAACTCTTGAACTGATCAACCGTTGGGTTGATACACGTTATTGTTAAACTGGGATGTTTAACTGCAAACTCTTAAACTGATCAACCGTTGGGTTGATACACGCTATTGTTAAACTGGGATGTTTAAACGCAAGCTCTCGAACTAATCAACCATTGGGTTGATTACACTTTTGTTAAACTGTTATGATTAAACTCAAACTCTTGAACTTACCAACCATTGGGTTGATACACACTTTTGTTAAACTGTTTTGTTTAAACATAAACTCTTGAACTCACCAACCATGTGTTGACTTTTAGTATGCTATTCTCAGGTCACTAAATCTGGACTGCTGTTAGGAGCACTACACGGGTCAAGCATGCATCCTAACGCTTAAACAATGATATATATATGTTTATCTTTATATATTTGGGTTTGTTTATTTTGTTAAACGCTTCCGCATGTATTATAAAGTTTGAACTTTGGTTTGTTATGTTAAAACGTTGCATATAGAGTCGTTCCAAGTAACTAATGATTGTGATCCTGGTTTGTTCACACCCCTCCGTGATAGATTCCAGACCCGGAATTTGAGGGTGTGACAGATTGGTATCAGAGCCATTAGTTATAGAGAACTAGGTTGCATACACACTAGACTATAACCGCACACAGTTAGTTAGTTACTTGTTCCTAGTCTTCCTAAACTTAACTTATCATCGTAGGTTCAAATCCTTAGACTTTATGTCTAACCTATGAAAATCTTATCGAGGTTTTGAATTCCATAAACCAAATGAACTTGTGTGACACATAGACACCTGTATTCTGGATTTCCTGGCAAAAGGCCCTCGGGCTAAGGCTAGCATATCGCATATATCTTATTGCGAGACCTGGTATGCTTACCTGGGGATTTCTGGGATGAGTGATAAACTATGGTCAATACACAAGTCCATAAGGTAAATGGGATACCTTTTTACTGAACATGGAACAATACCGAGTCCGGCGACTCACAAGCAATGTCTACACACTACAGCACGACATAGCTGAATGATTCTATTCTATTTCCTTTAAACGATTCGGACTACGTAGCGTTTCTTTATTTTGGAACCTATGTGGAAAGAGTTGTTTCCCCACCCAAACAACAAACTCAATTTGTTATAAACATTGTGGTGGTGATGAATTCATTATCTCCTTATTGTTTACTATAATGAGATAAAAAGGATTGATTCATTACTCATTATTGTATATAAAGTGAAATAATGGACGCCCAAAGACGTGGACGTGGTCGTGGACGAGGACGCGTGCGTGGACGTGGTGCCGGTGACCAAGGTGCCGGTGACCAAGGCGCTGGTTCTATTAATATGACCCCTGCGGAATTGGCTGCTCTAATCAACGTACAAGTTCAGGCAGCGGTAGCTGCTACCCAAACAACACAGCCAGCAGGACCACCAACGTGTACCTACAAGTCCTTCATGGACTGTAAGCCTCACACCTACAGTGGAACCGAGGGAGCTGTAGGGTTAGTGAGATGGTTTGAGAAGACGGAATCCGTATTCTCAAAATGTAAATGTCTGCCTGCTGACCAGGTGAAATACGCTACGGGGACGTTGGATGGTGCTGCATTGTCTTGGTGGAATGCGCAAGTGCAAATGCTAGGGCAAGCCATGGCAGATCAACTCCCGTGGAACGAGTTCAAAGATATGATGATTGAGGAATACTGTCCACGAAGCGAAGTACAAAAACTTGAAGTGGAATTCTGGCAACTGAAGATGCAAGGATCAGAAATTGAGACTTATACCACAAGAACTCATGAGCTGGCAACTCTATGTCCAGGAATGGTAAACGAGATGCACAAGAGAGTGGAACACTACATCCGAGGATTGGTGCCAGAGATTAGGAGTATGGTTACTTCCTCAAACCCGGCTACTATCCAGCAAGCTATCCGCCTAGCCCACAAACTGACTGATGAAGCTGTGGAGGAAGGACGATTACCAAAACGGGGCGCTGCGGCGAGCGTGTCCGACAACAAGAGAAAGTGGGATACCTCTAACAACACTAACAACAACAATAGAACATCATCGTCCGGTGGTCAACATCAGCAACAAACACCACAACAACAACACAGGAGGTTCGACAACAATCGTAACTTCAACCAGTCAGCCTCGAACAATCAAGGATCGAGCAGTTATGGTGGTAAACAGTCGAGGTGCCCACGGTGCAACTATCATCATGTTGGAAGATGTGACAATTACAAGTGTCAGCGGTGTGGTAAAATGGGACACTTGGCTAAGGATTGCCGTGGTGAGTTGGTTAGGAAGCCACAGCAAACTCAGGAGACTCGAAAGGGTTGCTTTGAGTGTGGGAAAGAGGGGCACTACAGGAACAACTGCCCGCAGCTGAGGAAGAACGGTAATGGCACTGGCCAAAACAACAACAATCAAGGCAACAACAACAACAACGGTGGTAACAATAATGGAGCCAAAGGGAGAGCCTTCGTCATTGGCTCAGGTAAGGCTCTAAATGATCCTACAACTATTACTGGTAGATTTTCTGTCAATGGATGTTTTGCTACGATACTGTTTGATACTGGGGCCGATAGGAGTTTTATATCCTTAAAGTTCTGTAATTTTCTAAGTGATATTCCTTCTGCCTTAGAATCCAAATATACCGTAGAATTGGCCGACGGTAAACAAATCCATGTAACACACATTCTTAGAGATTGTAAGATAGAACTCGCTGGTCATACTTTCGCTATAGATCTTATGCCTGTTACACTAGGAAGTTTCGACGTTGTGGTAGGCATGGATTGGCTCTCTAATAAGCAAGCGGAAGTCATATGTCACGAGAAGATCATACGAATCCCTGTTGGTGATGAAATTCTTACAGTCCGAGGCGATAGGAGTGGTGCAGTAATGGGTATTATCTCTTACATGAAGGCGCAAAAGTTGTTACAAAAAGGGCGTGTGGCTATTCTGGCACTCGTCACCGACAAGCAGTCCGAGGAAAAGAAAATAGAAGACATTCCCGTGGTAAGAGATTTTCCAGAGGTGTTTCCAGAGGATCTTTCTGGACTACCACCTCATCGCCAAGTGGAATTTCAAATCGAACTGACTCCCGGTGCAGCCCCGATTGCTAGAGCACCTTATCGATTAGCACCAAACGAACTACAGGAGTTGTCATCACAACTCCAGGAGCTTTTAGATAAGGGCTTTATCCGACCTAGCTCATCACCTTGGGGAGCCCCTGTTCTTTGTTAAGAAGAAGGATGGCACTTTCCGAATATGCATCGATTATAGAGAATTAAACAAAGTCACAGTCAAGAACCGATATCCTCTACCTCGTATCGACGACTTGTTTGATCAGCTTCAGGGATCGAGCTATTATTCGAAGATCGATTTGAGGTCTGGTTATCATCAACTCCGAGTCCGTGAGGAGGACATCTCCAAAACCGCATTCCGTACTCGTTATGGTCATTACGAGTTCTTGGTCATGCCTTTTGGATTGACTAATGCACCTGCGGTATTCATGGACCTCATAAATCGCGTGTGCAAACCCTATCTCGATCAGTTTGTTATTGTGTTTATCGATGACATACTGATATACTCTAAGACCAAGGAGGACCACGAAGAACATCTACGATTGATCTTGGAATTATTGAAGAAGGAGCAACTGTACGCCAAATTCTCTAAGTGTGACTTCTGGAAAAGTGAAGTGCAATTCCTAGGTCATATCGTTAATGAGAAGGGAATACATGTTGATCCTGCAAAGATTGTGGCGATAAAGAATTGGGCTACACCGAAGACACCGACTGAGATAAGGCAATTCCTGGGGTTAGCAGGATATTACCGACGATTCATAGAGGGATTCTCTAAGATTGCACAACCTCTCACCGCTTTGACCCACAAAGGAACGACATACAAATGGGGTGAAAGTCAAGAGGCGGCTTTTCAGCTATTGAAACAGAAACTCTGTAGTGCACCGATATTGGCACTACCAGAGGGGACAGATGATTTCGTGGTGTATTGTGACGCATCCATTCAAGGATTGGGTTGTGTCCTGATGCAACGCGACAAGGTGATAGCTTACGCCTCGAGACAACTGAAGGTTCACGAGAAGAACTATACCACCCATGATCTGGAATTGGGCGCAGTGATTTTTGCCTTGAAGATTTGGAGACATTACTTGTACGGTACCAAATGCACTATTTATACCGATCACAAGATTCTTCAGCACATCTTTGAGCAAAAGGAGTTAAATATGCGGCAACGACGGTGGTTAGAGTTACTCAATGATTATGACTGTGCAATCAAGTATCATCCGGGTAAGGCTAATGTGGTAGCCGATGCCCTTAGTCGTAAGGAAACCCTAAAGCCTCGTCGAGTGCGCGCATTACAAATGACTATCCACTCTGACCTACCAGCACAAATCAAAGCTGCTCAATCTGAGGCCTTGAAGACGGAGAATCTCAAAGCGGAATACATGCGAGGCATGGAGAAGCAGTTGGAGGTTAAAGCTGATGGAATCCGTTATTTTATGAAACGGATCTGGGTACCACAGTACGGGAATTTGCGAGAGCTGATAATGGATGAAGCTCATAAGTCACGTTACTCTATTCATCCAGGTTCAGACAAGATGTATCAGGACCTGAAAGAATTTTACTGGTGGCCGAAAATGAAAGCGGAGATAGCCATGTATGTAAGTAGATGCTTAACTTGTTCCAAGGTTAAGGTGGAATACCAGAGACCATCTGGTTTACTTCAACAACCGGAAATTCCAGTATGGAAATGGGAGCAGATCTCCATGGACTTTATCACGAAGTTACCTAGGACTCCCAGCGGATGCGACACCATTTGGGTTATAGTAGATCGCTTAACGAAATCCGCACACTTTCTGGCAATCCGAGAGACTGATCGAATGGAGAAGCTGACACGTATCTATTTAAGGGAAATAGTCTCTCGGCATGGCGTGCCGATATCTATCATTTCTGATCGTGACGCTCGGTTCACTTCTCATTTCTGGCAATCATTACAACGATCATTGGGAACACGGCTGGATATGAGTACCGCGTATCACCCGCAGACCGATGGTCAAAGTGAGCGTACGATCCAGACACTGGAAGACATGTTGCGTGCCTGTGTAATTGATTTTGGCAGCAGCTGGGAAACTCATTTACCATTGGTTGAGTTCTCCTATAATAACAGTTATCATACCTCAATCAAGGCAGCTCCATTTGAGGCACTGTATGGGCGTAAGTGCCGGTCACCTATTTGTTGGGCAGAAGTTGGGGAAAGTCAACTTACCGGTCCTGAACTCGTGCACGAGACGACTGAGAAGATCGTACAGATCCGTAATCGTATGGCAGCAGCGCGAGATAGACAGAAAAGTTATGCTGACAAGAGACGGAAACCTCTAGAGTTCCAAATTGGTGACAAAGTGTTATTGAAGGTCTCACCGTGGAAAGGCATAGTTCGGTTTGGCAAACGAGGAAAGCTGAATCCGAGGTATGTTGGACCATTTGAGATATTGGAAAGAATAGGTCCAGTGGCCTATCGACTAGCTTTACCTGAATCACTGAGTGGAGTTCATAATGTGTTCCATGTTTCAAACCTGAGGAAATGTCTCGCTGACGAGACTCTCGTCGTTCCGTTAGATGAGGTACATGTTGACGAACAACTACGTTTCATCGAGGAACCAGTGGAAATTATGGACCGAGAGGTCAAGACACTCAAACACAGTCGTATCCCTATTGTCAAAGTCCGGTGGAACTCCCGGCGTGGTCCTGAGTTCACTTGGGAAAGAGAGGACGAGATGATGCGCAAGTATCCTAACCTGTTCAAGGATATTGCCAGTACATCTTAATTTTCGGGACGAAAATTCCTCTAACAGGGGGATGAAGTGACAACCCGAAAATTTTTCGTGAATTAATATAATTTTTATATGAATTTACAATTTATTTTTATATTTTTATTATTATTTAGTAATAATAAAAGTAATGACAATGATAATAATAATAAAATTATCATTAAAACTAATAATGTTAATAATAAAATAATAATAATAATGAAAATATATTATTTACAAAATTAATTTAATTGATTAAATAAGTCCAGGGACTGATTTTGTAATTCTTAAAACCTATTTTAAAAACTTTACATATGAAATAATAAACATTCTAAAGTACAGGGGGTTATTCTGTAAATTTGTTTTAAAAACCCAACCCGCCGGCCCGTCCCCTTCGATTTTCCGGCCGCTCTCCGGCGGCTCTCCGGCAGCCTCAAAAGCCAAGTTTATCACGATGTTAATGAAAACCAACTATCCCGACATCTTCTAGAGGATGAACCGAACTCGGGACCATTTCAATTTGAAAATAAGAGGCGGTTAGGTGTGTTTCCCACTTCGACCGAAAGTTCGGCCGACCCACTTATCAAAAACGCACCATCGGTTTATTTTAATCAAATTAATGGAACAGGAATGGCTATATAAGCATTCCTAAACTAATGAAACATTCACACACCTCTTAAACACTGGAAAACGAATCAATTCGATCCTCCATTGCCGCGGACCTGCATTTAGTCGAACGCCCTCTGTAAAGCTTCGAAACAGGTAAAGAACACACCATTTTACTCGTTTTTACAAGGGGAACAATAACCCCATGAAATCAGACGCTATCAAAATCGGCTTGGGGATCAATTGGGTTCGGATCGAACCTGGGTTCTTGGTGAATTGGAATTACTGGGGTTTAAGTTAAAAGAATTAAAAAAGGAGTTTAACCGCGGCTTAGAGCCTTGGTTTACTGGTTTGTGTGTTGTGCTTGAGAACCGGAGGTCAGGGGTTCGAACCCTGCCCCCAACACATTTTTTTTAAAGCCTTTTTAAGTCTTTTAAAAATGCAGAAAAATTACCAAAAATTATAGAAATAATTTTTAAGAACTTCTTTTATTTTAAATACCTTTAAATGATTTTCTGTAATTTATTTATTTAAAAACACCTTAAAATAAATTTATAAAATAATATTTAAAATATTATAAATAACCATTTTTATAAAATAGACTTTAAATGATGATTTAAGTATTAATCTATTGATTGGACACCATATTAATTTTTAATTATGGATAAATTATAATAATTGTGGAAATTTATTTCTTTAAATTCCTTATTTAATTATTTATTTATATACTTATTACAAATGTTATAAATAGTTACTTTTATAAAAATGGATTCTAAATGATGATTTAAATCATCAAGTTATTAATAAGGATTATATTATTTTAATTATGGATTTATTATGATAAATGAAGGAATTATATTTAATAAATTTCATAAATTATTTACAAATACAAATATTATCATTATAATTATGATCACGCCATTGTTATTATTTATATCAATATTGGTAATATTATTAAGACATGGTGTTGTTTGTATACCAAATCGTGTACGTCAAACCGAAACGACCCGAATCCGACCAAATATATTTATTCACGTTGAACATGTTTTAAAAACTTAATTGCAATTAATAATAGGTGTAGATCGTGTTTGATCGTGCATTGCCTTATTCTTTGAAGTTCTTGTTCATTTCATTACATCAAATCAAGGTGAGTTCAAGCCCCACTATTTTACCAAATCTCTTTTGAGTAAGTTCATTTTATTAAAAACTCTTTTGGGGGAGATAGCATACTGGTAATGTTACAAACGTTTTCATTATATGTTTAAGATGTGTATGATATTAAAGATAGTGCTGTTGATCATTATAAAAGTCCTCACACTTTCGAATTGTTAATATTGGATAGCGGGGAAAGTTGGGTAGTACTACTGGGAGTGACGACCCCACCTGTATGACTCGAGGTCAGTCGGGTGCAATTTGTCCTATGAACATTAGTCACGATCTGACATCGTGGCTGGAGGCAAACATAACACAGTCAGCTTCAATGTCGAAATCACTATTTAATATCGTTTGGGAATGGGCTAGCTAGCCATTACAATGCACATGCTTAAATATACGCTGTTGTTAAACTGGGATGTTTAACTGTGAACTCTTGAACTGATCAACCGTTGGGTTGATACACGCTATTGTTAAACTGGGATGTTTAACTGCAAACTCTTAAACTGATCAACCGTTGGGTTGATACACGCTATTGTTAAACTGGGATGTTTAAACGCAAGCTCTCGAACTAATCAACCATTGGGTTGATTACACTTTTGTTAAACTGTTATGATTAAACTCAAACTCTTGAACTTACCAACCATTGGGTTGATACACACTTTTGTTAAACTGTTTTGTTTAAACATAAACTCTTGAACTCACCAACCATGTATTGACTTTTAGTATGCTATTCTCAGGTCACTAAATCTGGACTGCTGTTAGGAGCACTACACGGGTCAAGCATGCATCCTAACGCTTAAACAATGATATATATATTTTATCTTTATATATTTTGGGTTTGTTTATTTGTTAAACGCTTCCGCATGTATTATAAAGTTTGAACTTTGGTTTGTTATGTTAAAACGTTGCATATAGAGTCGTTCCAAGTAACTAATGACTGTGATCCTGGTTTGTTCACACCCCTCCGTGATAGATTCCAGACCCGGAATTTGAGGGTGTGACATATATAAAGATTTATATTCTTACTAAAATACAACTATAATTGATTTCTTTGTTCCACAAAATCGTTTTGTTTTGATAATACTTTATTTGGCGTACAACTTGGTAAAAGGTTCAAGTTATTCTTTATATTTTATCATGTTCTTTTTCTCTATTATTCACTGATATGATATAGGTCAGATTTTAAAATCTTATTGAATATCGTTTCTTATCATTATCTTATCATTTCTTACCATGTTGTTAATGTGACTTAATTTTTAAGCAATAATTTATCACATGACAGATTCTCAGTAAACAATTATCACATGTCGTCTTCTTAGCAATATGGTTTCAAGAAAAATAAGAAATAATTTATTAAAATCAAGAATCTAAGTCAATTATTTAAAACCAATAATTGATGTATACTTTGATTGAAAATCTATTTTCAAAAAGTGCAGTAGTTTAAAATACTATAACCTGTCATTAATATATTTAGATAGCATTAATTTATACGAAAAATAATGAGCTTTCACCTTTTAATATTTCTATATATTTATTTTAATAATTTATAAAATTAATATGCATGTACATATTTTTAATCAATTCATAGCTTTTTATATTGAGTTTTAACGAATGCGCATGTTATCAAAGTAAACAAACGACTTAATTATCACGTTTGTATTTACAATTTATTTACGTCGTTCAATATTGTTAAACATTTTAAGTCAAGCGGTCAAATTATTAAGTGATATCATTTTTTTGGTTTTGCTTTCATTTCAAAAATAAAAAATGCAAGGAAACGTTTTAAAATGATGGTTTCCTAGGTTTCATAAGCTACTAACTAAATTACGTATCTTTTATTTTTTATAAATTATGTACGTATATATCTTAGAAGTAGAGATTATATCTCAGTAATATTGGCGAACATACTTTTATCTCTAGAATTTCTTGATACTTACTAACAAAATGATATCATTTAACTTTCAAAGAATGTAATTCCCTCTAGCATGTGTTTTGCGATTACTATAAACATAAATCAGGGTCAATCATTATCAAGAGTTATTTAGTTTTTAAAACAACCCTTTTTTACACACGAACAACTATATGTCAAATTGTCAAAAGTTACAAGATTAGATGATTAAAGTTGATTATATTGGATGGTAATGGTGAACTTTTAAGTACAACTCAAATATCGTATACAAAGAGGTTTTTAAAGATTTATAAGATTTTGTGTTTTTTTGTATTTAAAATTGTAATGTAATTTTGTTTTGTACATATTTTTTAATTCTTATATTCTTGTACATTACAGATTTATATTCTCATGACTATTACATTTTAAATGTATTTAATGAAAATTTTAATTTTTCAACCCGTGTAAACACGGGTCGTTAGGCTAGTTAACATATATACATAATAAGAAAAACTAAAACATACCCTCAGTGTCACCCCTTAATAAAGCATCATGATTGCCTTGAAGAAATTCAGTTCAAAATAAATTCTGAAGAGATTTTATGTAGTCCAAACGGCTTTGTTCAATACAAATGTAAGCATAGACTAAAAATTGTTGAAAAAGACACCATCCACTTTCTCCATGCAAGAATAACAACGGGTATTGTATACATCTTCCATTTCTTTATAATTCTAACTTCAATTGATTCTGTGCTACATCTAGGACTGAGAGATGATATTCGTTGAACTGGCATTTTATCTTTCTTGTCTGCGATCAATTTCAGCCTAAAAGTCTGAATACACTATATTTTTTGTTACATTAGGAGGTGTATTTTCAGAGGGCTCTATATAAACTTTTAAGGCGTCGGGTGAAGTTGATCTAGAGATCGCTACATACAGTTGTCCATGACCAAAAATAGGCTTAGGCAAGTAAACTCCTATCTTATTTAAAGACTGTCCCTGACTTTTATTGATAGTCATTGAATAACATAATTTAACAGGGAACTGTTTTCTTTTGAACACAAAAGGAAGTTGGGGATCAGTGTGACTCAAAATTATTCTAGGTATGTAGACTCTATGACTAGCTGCGATACCAGTAATAACCTGTGCCTCTAAAACCCTCGGAAGTAGCTGCGTTATAATTAAACGTGTTCCATTGCATAAACCAGCGCTTTGATTTATGTTACGCAGCAAGATGATGGGTGCTTTCACTTTAAGATTAAGTCTATGTGGTGGTAATCCGTTAAAGTCCAATTCATTCAGGTATTCAACTGGGTATAGTAGCTCTAAATCACCTCGATTTTTGGCATGAGGTACAATGGAGTCCGTGCTTAAGTAGACGCTACAATCATCAGAAGACATGCCCAAGACAATGGCATTGACCAAGTCAGCAGTTTCATTTTTTGGGCAAACAATTGCTTTTTGAGAAAGATTTGCTGCTGTGGGACTTTCAAGTGTCTCCCTATCATATATGAAGTGTATGAGGTTATGTAAACCATCATCGCCATGAGGTATTAAAAACTTTTTAGGGATTTCAATAAGCTTTGAATCGCTAAGGCAATCTTTATCTAGTGTGCCATTTGAGCCGTTTCCTACATCTAGCAGCCAAGATGCAAAAGATGCAATTTCGCTAACATCATATCTATTAAGTTGAGCATGACGTAAACGCAAGTTTTCTGTTAGTTTAACAATCTTAAACCTGTCCCACATGTATGATCTAGGCAATAAAGATGCTAGGATATCTTGCTTACTTGCCTTACATTTTACAGGTAACGTTTGTCTAAAATCACCTCCTAGTAGCACAGATTTTCCACCAAAAAGGTTGTCAGCATTATCTAGTAGATCCATAAGAGTTCTATCTAATGCTTCAAAACATCTTCTATCATTCATCGGAGCCTCAACCCAAACTATAAGTGAAGTTTCAATCAAAAGTTTTGCAAGTTGGGTGTTTTTCTTAACATGGCAAATGCTCTCCTCTGTTATCTCTAAAGGTATTTTAAAGCGTGAATGCGCTGTTCTACCGGAAGGCATGAGTAGAGACGCAATACCGGACGCTGCAACTGCGAGAACTATCTTTCCTTCAGATCGTAGTGCATTGATGATAGTCGTCCACAAGAAAGTTTTCCCCGTTCCACCATGACCGTAGACAAACAGCAGAATTTGCCTGTTATCTTTAATTGAATTGATAACATTTTCATACACATGTAATTGTTTTCCATGAAGACTACTTTTTTGGCGCGCATGTTCGACAACAATTTTTTGTCTATCGTAATTTGTTTTCTTCCATTAGAAGCCTATTCCTAAGTGTTTCAAGCAAATCGGCTCTTGGCATAGGTAACCCATAATTTGCAAGTGACGAAGCAGTTGCGCTTGAGTTTAACAAGAGTTCAATTTCATACAATACATATTGCTGAACATTGTCATCTGCAATATGAGCTTCAGAGCAATTTTGGAAAACACCTAATCGACGTGTAACATCGTCGATCATACGATGCCATTGTCGATTCCACAAACTGATTGGATTCGAAATCTCACAATACAGCAACATATGAGTAAAAAGAGACCTTAACTCAGAAGCACTGGCCCATGCAACCACCTCGTCAAATGCTTGAGACCACTCATTGTCATCTTCCAGCAATCCTAATCTTTCACATGCAGATCGATAATTAGGAAAGATAGCACCAGCCACAGTCCTGATGTCCTCAAAACTTGTGCATCCCGACTGGCAACCTAGCAACATACGCAGATAGAATAACTCTCCGCATGTAGGATAAACATAAATAAGCCTTCCGACAGTAGGGTTGTTGTCTCTAACTCTACGAAGCCATCGCTTCCTGTGGGTATCCCATCTGTATTGTGAAAGATAATCTATATATCTAAGATGCCTACCTGTTGTGTCGGCTTTATTATTTGCTAACCACTCCGTCAATGTAGTCCTTTTGCCAGTAGAATTGTCTACAATCTCTTGCAAATGGTGATTGTCCTTGAAATTAACATTTTGCATATTCTCCAAATGCACAGCTAAAACTTGAACAGCAGGATTTCTGTGGTGAATCAGAAAATCTAAAATTCTCCAAGCTGCTTCATGTGGACATATAAAACGACCGTCAACGTAATTCCTCACCTCATCTATAGGCGCGTGTTTGCTTGTGGTGACTTCATGCTGTTGCTCATCAGACTAGGCGATAGAAATCTAATTGGTCGGCGCCTTTGGATATATACTTGAATAGATACTTGATAACCATGTTCCAACCACAGTATTCAACATTGATGTGAGCTTGAAAGCGCAAGCAAAGATCTTTATTGTATGGAACTACATAAGAATTATCTAGCAACATTCCTCCCTTACTTGTAGTCCTAGAATCCGGGCGCCTTTTATAATGCACATAGCCATTTTTGTCAAATGTCGTGTTATCTCCATAGGGCTTTGGAAATTTTTTGTGCACTTTCCATTAGCCATACATGGAGCGTTAGGCTTGGCTAGACCACATGGTCCATGCATCATCGAATCAGTGACGATTTTATGAAGCGCAGGGGACGATATAGCATCCGGTATTTCAGCAGATATATATTTATCAACATGACTGCTATCACGAATTCGAAATGCCTCTGTAACCCATAAAAGCATATGGCAATGAGGAAGGCCTCTTTTTTGAAACTCAATTGTGTATAAGTCGGCAGTAACCTTACCAAAAGGTCGTTCTAGTCTCAAAAAATCAAGCATTTCTTTGACTTTGATTCGGAAAATCCTAGCAAGAATATCAGGCCTATCTTGAGGTTTCAATGGAGAGCGGGAAGCAAAATACCTCGTTATCTCAGGCCATTTAACGTTACATGTGAAAGTAATAAAATACTATGGGTTCCCATGCACTCGACATATCGCGAGCGCATCCTGGTAATGTTTATACATATAACGTGGACCACCGGTAAACGAAGCCGGCAAGACAACACGCTTTCCAATGGAACGACCCTCAGTATCACCCCTTAATAAAGCATCGTGAATGCCTTAAAGAAATTCAGTTCTAAATAAATTCTGATGAGATTTTATGTAGTCCAAACGGCTTTGTTCAATACAAATGTAAGCATCGACTAAAAATTGTTGAAAAAGACGACCTCCATTAAGTAGCAAAGAGTACACTCCACGTCGATCATGAAGCAGATAGCTGCAGTACATGTTCATGGATAACTTCATCCTACCACCTGCTTCATCATGAGTAAACGTAAGATGAGGTGACCATCCACTTTCTCCATGCAAGAATAACAACGGGTATTGTAATGACATGTAAAGAGGATGTAGTTTATTGACACGTTGAGGATTACCACTCTTTGAATGAATAACAATGTCAAAATCATCTGCAGTCGGAGGATTATCAAGCACAATCACCCCAATCGTACCAGTTGCTGGACTATCATAAGAGCGCTCGTTGACTGAACCAAAAAGTTTAATATAAAAGTTAGGAACTGTTTCTTGAACGCAAAGATCTCTAGCGGAACGAAAAAGCTTTACTAAAGAATTAAGATTTTGCAACAGAGACATTAGAAGTTCAACGGTTTCAACACAAAAGCGCGAAGAGTCATCACCCCCGAATAAATGCATCCTATTGGAAAGCTCACGATCAGTGTCGTATACATACATCTGCAAGAAACGTGGCCTCTAATTCGGCGGAGGACATAACGTGCCAATCCAATGGTAGATCTGGCCCTCAACCTTAACACGTAAGGGCCAGCACCTCTATTAATCGAGTTATCCACAGTAGCTCCAAAAGACATCATAGAAAACATGGAATTATAAGCGCGAATACTGTCAAGAAAATCAGAACATTGATAAAGCTCTTTAACAATCGCCGGTGGATCTTGAGGTAGGTGAACACGCACACGACCAGCCCTACAACATTGATTATATCGAGGAGCACGACTCCGTGCGACGTGGCTAACACGCTCAGCAGACCAGAAATTAGCTCCACAAAACTCACACATAAAGTCGCAATCACCAGAATCGACATACATGTAAGGTTCAGACGTATAAGCGAGAGACGAAGTTGAGGCATCTACAATTTCATCAGACGACAAAGGTAACCTAAAGGATTCACTATTACGCTCATTAACAATAGCCTGATGTACGTCTACACTGCCGCCTATAGCATTTAAAGGTATGTTAGAGGAGGAAGGCAACTCCTTCCTTCTCTTCAGACTATGAGCAAAAGCATATACAATACCCCAGATAACTAAGCATATGCTACACTATCACTACGCTATCGATAAAGATAAACACAACACTAACAACAACATCAAAGCCATAGACTATGAATAAAAATAAAAGCACAAAAAGCAACGTCATAGCACAACATTCTATCTAAGCAGCATGCAACAACACTAAGGTACCTACTATAACCAAGCACACATACATACTAACCACCACACATTTGTCAAATCTATCTTAAAATTAAATCTTCTTCAAAGTTAACGTTAAATATAATATAACAATGTAACATACCTGAAAGGCGACAGAAGGATACCACTAAGCCCGCAATGATCTGCCAATACAAACAAAACACATAAATATTTTGCAACAGAGACATTAGAAGTTCAACGGTTTCAACACAAACGCGCGAAGAGTCATCACCCCCGAATAAATGCATCCTATTGGAAAGCTCACGATCAGTGTCGTATACATACATCTGCAAGAAACGTGGCCTCTCATTCGGCGGAGGACATAACGTGCCAATCCAATGGTAGATCTGGCCCTCAACCTTAAACACGTAAGGGCCAGCACCTCTATTAATCGAGTTATCCACAGTAGCTCCAAAAGACATCATAGAAAACATGGAATTATAAGCGCGAATACTGTCAAGAAAATCAGAACATTGATAAAGCTCTTTAACAATCGCCGGTGGATCTTGAGGTAGGTGAACACGCACACGACCAGCCCTACAACATTGATTATATCGAGGAGCACGACTCCGTGCGACGTGACTAACACGCTCAGCAGACCAGAAATTAGCTCCACAAAACTCACACATAAAGTCGCAATCACCAGAATCGACATACATGTAAGGTTCAGACGTATAAGCGAGAGACGAAGTTGAGGCATCTACAATTTCATCAGACGACAAAGGTAACCTAAAGGATTCACTATTACGCTCATTAACAATAGCCTGATGTACGTCTACACTGCCGCCTATAGCATTTAAAGGTATGTTAGAGGAGGAAGGCAACTCCTTCCTTCTCTTCAGACTATGAGCAAAAGCCATATACAATACCCCAGATAACTAAGCATATGCTACACTATCACTACGCTATCGATAAAGATAAACACAACACTAACAACAACATCAAAGCCATAGACTATGAATAAAATAAAAGCACAAAAAGCAACGTCATAGCACAACATTCTATCTAAGCAGCATGCAACAACACTAAGGTACCTACTATAACCAAAGCACACATACATACTAACCACCACACATTTGTCAAATCTATCTTAAAATTAAATCTTCTTCAAAGTTAACGTTAAATATAAATATAACAATGTAACATACCTGAAAGGCGACAGAAGGATACCACTAAGCCCGCAATGATCTGCCAATAACAACACAAAACACATACCACAAAATCAATGCAGAACTTGAGAACTTTAGTGCTGGGCAGACTCTTAGTTAAGATGTCTGCTACCTGATCATGAGTACCAATATGTTACAAATCTATCTCACCTTTTAACACAAAAGGGCAAAAAACTAAATCTTGTAGAAAATTATCATTCCTATTATCAAATCTATAGTAATAATAAATCAAGAAGTCAACAAAAGTCGACACATAAACACATGTAAATACATATGTTATTTCTTTAATGCCAATATCCTCATTTCACCCATCAATCCATACAACAAATGCTGAAACAAATTAAAATAATTAACAGTACCTTGGTATTGAGGCTGAGAGGCTGCCAAGAGCGAAGCAAACATAAAAAAACCTTCTCGATAACCATCCTCAAGCGCCAGATCTTAATCATCACTACCACCGACATCATCTATCACCATTGTTGCTGTTATACAACAGTTCATGCAACCAACATCACCGGAACAACCCTACGACAGTACAAATGCAAACCAGTTTGCCGAATTACCACATCGACCAGGAAAATGCTACAACAGTTAAATATTAAACATTAACATCAAACGAACCTCAAGTCTTGTAGATCCACGCTATAGAAGAGCATGAAAGAAGAGACCGAGCAATCTTAGGTTTCGTCAGAGTCGCCAGAATATGGTCGGAACCCTAGCAGCCAACGTCGGAGTAGCCGGAAATTGGGGTTTCGCCTTCTAAATAACAGGAATTGGGCTTTTATCGCTGATTACGCCGGAAATTAAGGTCGTTGGTTTGTGAACCACTGGGTTCATGGTTGGTTCTCTATACTCCGCCTACCCACGCAATCGCTGACAATGCATCTATGATTGACTCCACGGTACCATCCTCATCAAGATCGTCTCCAATACAACACGTGGTATCTCTCTTCTCAAATCGGTTCTGGGGCTGGAGCTGATGCTGAGATCTTGGAGATCGGGTGATTTGGGGGTGATTTTGGTGGTGATTTTGGTGGTGATTTTGGTGGTGATTTTGGTGGTGATTTTGGTGGTGATTTTGGTGGTGATTTTGGTGGTGATTTTGGTGGTGATTTTGATGGTGATTTTGGTGACGGTGCACCGACCAAAGTATTTAATAAGAATAGTAATAACATATTCATCGTTTTTTGCTTCGCTTTGAATGTCCAATTCTCTCCCACTTGGATTGTGAAGAGTATTATTATATATTAGTTGGAGTTTATTGCAATTATTTTAACCATAATTAAGACACATAATTTCGTTAAGTTTTTTTTTGTAATGTCCATATACTTCAATAATTAATAATACACATTATCTTACAAGATTTTGTTATTCTATAAAACTACTATTATTACCCTCGCGTTACGATGGGCGCATAAAATGACGTAAAAACTAATATTAAAACGTAGTCACTAACCCGCGTGTTGGAGGGGCTTAAAACCATTAAAAAATCAAACATAGCATCAAATATTGTTTAGAATTTGCGCGTTGAATACAACATTGAAACGATGATAGCATAAGTAATTTTATATAATAACAAGTTGTCGAGAATATACCCGCTGAAAACATAAGTTTATTTATGAAAACGAAAATCTAACGTCAAAAATTGTTGTATATATATTTATTTGGAAGCAATATATTATGTTATATTATTTATTTAAAAGATAGAATTAGAAACATATAATATATAATGAAAAATAAACTAAGAAACAAAGCATATGTACAACACCATTAAGCATATGTACAATAATATTACGTATAAAAGAGTTAGTAATTAATATTATATAAATTAATGTGCAAATTGTTGGATAACCAACCGAAAGACATATATTATCGTCGTGGTGAAATGAATTGTATAAAATAGTCTACTTGTAAAGATTAAATAAAATTGTGTATGCCAGAGAGAATTATACAAACACGGATGGGTGCTAACTATAATAGTTAAATCTGTATACCATTCGATATATTATGGATCATGTAAAAGTTAAGAAAATTTTGAAAACCATGCACTGATATTGATAGCAATTTTAAATTTTGTAATGGGGGTTCATACTTGTATTGCATGGGTCGCGTTAAGAAAAGTCATGGAAAGTTAAAAATAAACTTGGTTTGGTTGCAAATGTTATCACATTTAATATCACATTTATGGGGTCTATTCCAAATGACATATTTGTGCTAGTGTTAATGGACAAATAAGGGTTAAAAAGGTGATTATAAGAGCATCGCTTGAATGAGGTTTTAGTTATAGAATTTCTAAATTTTACTATCAGATATAAAATACAACTATGTAGATAGGTTTATCATATATCCTTGTACTTTAATAAATATTTTTTTATTTGATATCTATAGATAAATCGCTATGTATATTTGATGTGGAGTGACACTATGAAAATTTGAATATATCCACGACAATTCTATAACGGGAATTCTGCGCACACCGCTGATTTTTTTAGGGTTACAAGCCCAAACGGTCACGGTTAGGGCTAACCGTGACCGTTCGTCGTGTGTAATACCTAACTGTCACGGTGAGGCCTAACCGTGACCATTAGCGTCCAGCGACACCCCTCGGATCAGTTGTAACTATTGGGTGTGTAATTAATGTGGGAATTGAGGTTTAATATGTCACGGTTTGGCCAAACCGTGACATATTGTATTTATTTTCTATATTTTTTAACTCGTACTAGTTTTTTTTGACATATTGCATATATTTTCTATATCTTTTAATCATACTAGTTTTTTTTTATCACACGGTTAACCTAATCATAACATACGAGTTTGTGCTTTGTGTTTATTTTATCACACGGTTATCATATTATAAGTAATTTTTTTATTAAACATGTGACTGTTGTTACAAGTAGTTTGTTATTTTACAGTTACATTACAACCAAACAAACAAAAAACACAACAAATCAAACATATACAATTAATATTATCAACATTACAAATATAAAACAAACAAACAAACACAACCAAACAAATACAATCAAATATACAAACCATCATAACTGAAACTGCATATATATATACAACGAGTTTTTACACTACCAAAAAATACAAACAAAATATATATCTAATCTGTCATATCTGCATCGTCACTGCCCTGACCTGACCCGCCCGCGCCAGAGGGGCTAGCACCGTCATGGCCTAACCGCCTGGGTGGCTATGACAACAACGGCGTACCCGAGGCGGCATAGTCCGCGACCATGTGCTTGATAATCCAGTCCATCATATCCTCCAGCCTCGTGACACTGGCTCGCGTGTCCTGAAGCATATCTATAACGTAAGCAGGCAATCGCACGGTATGGTACACGCACTGAGGATGCTGGGGCGGGTCCTGGTAGTGCTGGGGAGGAATAAGCTGATCCTCCCCACCACCAAACGGCTTGTGAGCAACCTGAACGTGGACCGCAGCACCCGCCAACTCGGGTGGGTCCACCAACGGCCCGGGCACCCATGCACTAACTCATGGTATCTACTAAGCAGGTGCCACGTGCCGTACGGGAACCTCCGGACGATCCTCATCCTAGTGGCGGTGGCCCGGTTTGCCACGCGCACAGGAATCGAAGGTAGCGGGAGCTGGGACATGGCATACGCATACCCCAGGCCTCGAGCGATCCGGGAGAAAGAAAAGGTCGACGGTGTTGACCCTGTCAGTCCCTGCCCCGCGACCAACGACGGACGTGGCGATCAGTCGGTGAATGTATCGATATAGAGGGTCTCGTATGTGAGAGGACCTCGAATCGCCACCGTATGGTTCGTAGCCGATCGCAGACCACCAGACCTGATCTGTCACACCCTCAAATTCCGGGTCTGGAATCTATCACGGAGGGGTGAGCAAACAGGATCGAACACAGTAGTTACACATGAGATGCAGTTATCTATATGATAAGTTTTAGATAATCAATCCATTATTATTCAGAGCATTAGATATTATACGCAGCGGAAATAAATATATATATTGTTTCTTAACAATACTTCTAATCATGTCTTGTTAATAACCAATATGTATCTGGAGCTCTTATATGATCCTACGTGCATGTCCATAAGCTCCTAATAGATACCTGAGAATACATGTAAATCAAGTGTCAACACAGGGTTGGTGAGTTCATAGGTAAGTAAAACATATTTGATAAATCATCCATTATCATTCAAAGAAGGGTTTATTGTCAAAGTGTGAGTTTAATTTACTCACCGGTATATGAATAGCCTGTCGGAACCCTTTTTAATAAGGTGAACCCGCTATCCCACATACCCACTAAGTACAAGCCCAACAATCCATCACATTGAATTTGTCCATGTCACTTAGTTTATTATTTCTATGTACAAGTCCAACAAATCCTTCACATAGGATTTGTCCATGTATCATAGTTTAATTTTTCCCTTTTCCTTTTTATGTGTGTATTATGCCAATTTTAATAATTCAAATCAGAGGGCGCGAATCCTCTCTTTACATTTATCCTCATATGGGTGGTAAGTGGAACTATAATGGCAAAACTTAAATAGCGCATCAATCTGCCTTCCCACAGAATAGTCATCCCGAATGACAGCGAGATCTTTGTGCATCTGATAAGGACCACATGTCCAAACCTTTGTGGGGGTTAGTCACTCCCCGATAGTACTATCCAAAGATCCCTGCCTTGTTTATAGCCCAGTTTACACAGAAGGATTTTCATAATAACCATATGTAATCATAAATGTGATCCAATTATTATTTAACATAATACACAAAATAATTTGTAATTTTAATTACAACATGTATTCCAGCTCCAAAATATTTAAATCATTAAAAAGGGGAATAGTTATGAACTCTCCTCAGTCCTTGTGTGTGGTGTTGACAACCTAGTAAATTCCTGCTAAGGAATTATAATTCACGTAAGCAAACAGTTACAAATCCATAACCTAAATAAGTTAGATATTGAACCTGGCGTTCAATTGATCTAGGATTTGGTTCTCGGGGATTTGTTATAAACATAATTAAATCATTTAGTTATTTTGTTTTAATAACTAAAGATTTATATTTCATAAAATTTGATTAGTTTAATAATGATTTTAACATATCATTATATTCTAAATAAATTATAGACGTTATTTAAACATGTAAGTTTATATTTAATTTTGTAAGATTTTATAATTTAATTTATAAAATCTAATTTATGTTTATCATGTTTAAAACACAAATAAAATACTTTAATATTTCATAATTTAATTTATAAAATCTATTAGCAAGATTTATAAATTGACACAAATTGTCCAAACATTAGATTTATATGATAATATTATTTTTAATTGGACATATAAATAATAACATATTTACACGATAAAACATAATATAAATTATTTAATTATTAATTATGTTTAATAATTAATAATCATAACATAATAGATTTATATTCAATAAATAATATAAATTATCTAATTATTAATTATGTTATCCATATTTATATTATGTATAAACATTATTTATGATTATGTGTAATAATCTAGTCCATTTTTATAAAAATGGTTATTTATAACATTTATAAATAATATTTTATAACATTTATAATAATTAAATAAATAAATAAATAAGGTTTTTAAAGAAATAATTTTCCAGAATATAATTAAATAACTTATAAAATTAACAAAGTTTATAAAAACTGTTTTTATAATTTTAGTTATTTTTCTGTATTTTTAAATGGTTCAAAAAGGCTTCAAAAAAATAAGTGTTGGTGGCCGGGTTCGAACCCGTGACCACAAACACACTCTCCCACGCCCAAACCAGTGAACCAAAGGCACAAGCCGCAATGGTTCTCGGCCTGTAAATCTTTTAAACACAAACCCAATAACCTCCAATTCAACCAAGAACCCTAATTCGTAATCGATCAAATTGAACATCGATTCGAATCTGTTAACAATTATAATCATAGGGCTTTTGATCCCCATATAGAAACGAGCATGTACATGTATTTAATTTACCAGAAAGATGTCGAATGGATGATGAACGCCACGAAGAACAGTCGCGACTATGGTGGCACTGATTGCGTACCCAAACGACGATGTCAATCGAATTAATTACACAGAAAGCTTCTATTGGTGTTAATGATGAATAGCACTCTGTCAATTTGTGTTTATAACGTATCTAGGTAGGAGTTTGAATGGGTTGCAGGTCGCGTACGATGTTGATGATCGAAAAGTGGGATTTTGAGTGTTTCAGATACAATTCGAAGTGATAGTAGCTTAGTATTCTTATAGTCGATCGATTGAACTAATTTAATTGAATTATTGTGATGTTTAGTGCGTTTGGTAGTGGTGGTCGGCCGACTTTCGGTCGAGAGTGGGTTAGGTATAAATCAAACTCTATTATTCAAATCAAAGTGGGTTAGGTGTTCGAATCACCCACGAAAATGTGTCGGTATCGATTGATTGGATTAAAGCCGTGTCATTTTGGTGTTTTGGTCTCGCCGGAGACTTCGCCGGAGGAAGAAGCCGACGGGGAACAGTGGGTCGGGGGGTTGGGTTTTAGAATTTACACAAATGGTCCCTGGGGTTTTAGAACCTTATTATTTCATGTATAAGAGTTTTAAAACAAGTTTCAACAATTACAAACCACCCCCTTGGACTTAAATTAAGTTTAATAATTTTTATAATTTATTATTATTAATAATAATATTTTCATTATTATTATTATTATCATTATTTTTATTATTATCATAATAATAATAAAAACAAATTGTAAATTCACTTAAATATTATATTAAATTAAAAAAAAACTTTTCGGGTTGTCACATCATCCCCCTGTTAGAGGAATTTTCGTCCCGAAAATTAAGATGTACGGGCAACATCTTTGAACAGGTTAGGATACCTGCGTATCATTTCGTCCTCTCGTTCCTAAGTGAACTCAGGACAACGTCGGGAGTTCCACCGAACTCTGACAACTGTAATCTCGCTATGCTTTAATTGTTTAACTTCCTTATCCATGATTTCAACTGGTGCCTTAACAAGTCTGAGTTTCTCACATACTTGCAGTTCCTTGAAAGGCACAACCAGTAATTCATCGGATAAACACTTCCTTAGATTTGTTACGTGAAAAACATTATGCACACCACCAAGTTCAGCAGGTAGATTTAATTCATAGGCTACTGGGTCAATCCTTCTGACAATTTCAAAAGGTCCCACGTAGCGAGGGTTCAATTTCCCTCGTTTCCCAAAGCGTATAAATCCCTTCCAGGGAGATACCTTTAGCGAAACTTTATCTCCTTCCTGAGATTCAGGTGGCTTACGATGTTTATCAGCGTAGCTTTTCTAGTGATCCCTGGCAGCAGCCATGCGTTTACTTATCTGGACAATTTTCTCATGAGTTTCAAAGATCAATTCTTACTTTCTGGCCATTTCCTGATTCTGATTATTTCTAACTTGTCTTGGGGTCCTAATCAACCTAGGGCACACTTATGGTAATGGTCGGAACTCCAACCTTCTTAATGTCCCCGTTTAACACGTTAGTTTAATCGTATCAATCAACATAGCTAGGTTCATAGCATTGGCATTAAAGCAAATTATCTAAACCATCAGAGAGGCTTATTCTACTACTCACTAGATTTTTTTTTTTTTTTTCCAGTGTCCTTCTTAATTCTATTTGGTCTAAGGTATGGTATCAGTTTTATCAATTCATGGGGTTTTGTTAATATAAAGAGCACGACTTAACCCTACCATTGCATGATTTTAGAATTACAATTCTAGCTTTTGCATTTCATTCCTTAGGTATAGTAACCCTTTTATAAGCATTACCGGTATACTAAGAATATGGTTAACCGGTTACACAACATCCTAATTTATTATCATCCCAAAGAATAACTTAATGTATGTAGGTATCATCACCCTTCTATATCTCCTGTAGTCCACTTTCATTCTAAGCATTTAATCAGTCCCTCAATTACTGAAATGCTAAGTGGAGGAATGCCTCTTAAAGGATAAAATTAATATTATGATTGGAAATACCATGAAGGCTCTAAGTAGGACAGGACTTAAGTAACAGCAGGTAAACTACAAGCACATAAGTACAATATGTCTAATGATAGCTGCCTATCCTTCATACCTTCAGGATTTCAGGTATAACCATGTCAGGGCAAGTACTAGGGAAACAAGTCTCACTTTAGGTTAGGACAAGTGTAACCTAGATTACCAAATGGAACTCGTCAAGGTAATTTGATTCATATGTCTTAAAGGCTTGTATATTGACCACAGTAACTTCACGTGCTACAATAGCAGCAATCTTACGACTAGAGTTTCTAGACCGTGAACGGATTTGACGAGAAGCCATTCTGAGAGATCATTAAGAATTTTCATGGAAATATGTTCTATGAGAACCGAGGCTTTCTTGCTCAACGTGTAGGAATGATGACTTATACGGACTACAATGTTACCACCCGACCAGATTCACCGGACTTAGCATGCACGACAAATTACAATTACGTGTGCACCCGTAATGGTAAGTTGCTTTGCATGATCACCCCGGTTCCTCCTATTAGGTTAACATATCTTGTCAAGTATAGTGGTCATTAATGATAGAAGTACCAAATATGTATGTATTATATCGGGAAAACGAGATTAAGGACAAGAATTATTCAACACGACAATGGGATGTTCCGAGTGTATTCGTATGATTCGTGAATCAAAGCGAGTACGTTGACTAATCAAAGTATTGAGTCAATCACAACTTTGTTGAAGACATGCGTACCTATAAGCAGATACTCATCCCAAGGGTTCCCAGGTAAGGTAAACAGGTCCATCGGTTGATTTGGATATATGCGAATACCTTGCCTAGACAGAACACCCCGAGATACAGGCATCACGCTCTTCCAGCATTACATGTTTCAAGTTGTAAGACACAGACTTTGACGATTTTGAAAACCATGAATAACAATCGAGTTTTGGAGTTTGAAATCACTTGAATTAGGCACACAATGCCTTAGAATATGTTTTAAGATTCGTGTGTGTATTGATAGGAATCAAGGTATAATAGAAATCACATAAGGCATATAACTTCTTAATCTTAGTCAATCTCTAACTAAGGCAATTTACTTTGTGTAACTATTGTGTGTGGCTATAGGCTAGATGCAATTCCTAACTCACTATAACCAATGGCTCTGATACCAATCTGTCACACCCTCAAATTCCGGGTCTGGAATCTATCACGGAGGGGTGAGCAAACAGGATCGAACACAGTAGTTACACATGAGATGTAGTTATCTATATGATAAGTTTTAGATAATCAATCCATTATTATTCAGAGCATTAGATATTATACGCAGCGGAAATAAATATATATTGTTTCTTAACAATACTTCTAATCATGTCTTGTTAATAACAATATGTATCTGGAGCTCTTATATGATCCTACGTGCATGTCCATAAGCTCCTAATAGATACCTGAGAATACATGTAAATCAAGTGTCAACACAGGGTTGGTGAGTTCATAGGTAAGTAAAACATATTTGATAAATCATCCATTATCATTCAAAGAAGGGTTTATTGTCAAAGTGTGAGTTTAATTTACTCACCGGTATATGAATAGCCTGTCGGAACCCTTTTTAATAAGGTGAACCCGCTATCCCACATACCCACTAAGTACAAGCCCAAAAATCCATCACATTGAATTTGTCCATGTCACTTAGTTTATTATTTCTATGTACAAGTCCAACAAATCCTTCACATAGGATTTGTCCATGTATCATAGTTTAATTTTTCCCTTTTCCTTTTTATGTGTGTATTATGCCAATTTTAATAATTCAATCAGAGGGCGCGAATCCTCTCTTTACATTTATCCTCATATGGGTGGTAAGTGGAACTATAATGGCAAAACTTAAATAGCGCATCAATCTGCCTTCCCACAGAATAGTCATCCCGAATGACAGCGAGATCTTTGTGCATCTGATAAGGACCACATGTCCAACCTTTATGGGGGTTAGTCACTCCCCGATAGTACTATCCAAAAGATCCCTGCCTTGTTTATAGCCCAGTTTACACAGAAGGATTTTCATAATAACCATATGTAATCATAATGTGATCCAATTATTATTTAACATAATACACACATAAAAAGGAAAAGGGAAAATTAAACTATGATACATGGACAAATCCTATGTGAAGGATTTGTTGGACTTGTACATAGAAATAATAAACTAAGTGACATGGACAAATTCAATGTGATGGATTTGTTGGGCTTGTACTTAGTGGTATGTGGGATAGCGGGTTCACCTTATTAAAAAGGGTTCCGACAGGCTATTCATATACCGGTGAGTAAATTAACTCACACTTTAACAATAAACCCTTCTTTGAATGATAATGGATGATTTATCAAATATGTTTTACTTACCTATGAACTCACCAACCCTGTGTTGACACTTGATTTACATGTATTCTCAGGTATCTATTAGGAGCTTATGGACATGCACGTAGGATCATATAAGAGCTCCAGATACATATTGGTTATTAACAAGACATGATTAGAAGTATTGTTAAGAAACAATATATATATTTATTTCCGCTGCGTATAATATCTAATGCTCTGAATAATAATGGATTGATTATCTAAAACTTATCATATAGATAACTGCATCTCATGTGTAACTACTGTGTTCGATCCTGTTTGCTCACCCCTCCGTGATAGATTCCAGACCCGGAATTTGAGGGTGTGACATGATCCGAGTCATCTGCGCCAAGAATCAAGGCGGTGGTGTACATCGGCTGTCGGACCTCCACCTCCGTATAGAGGCCACTGACGACAGCGAACCGTCTAAGTGACATGCGGTGGAGGGAGCCAAACATCCTGAAAGCAACCTCCGCAGGCTGTCAGACCTAATCAAAAATAATTTATAAGGTTCCAAACTCACCTAAGATAGCTAGGGTAAGTCGGGTCGATCTACAGGGAATATGTGGAAAGTGTAGTTTAAATTCAAAAGTTTGGAGCTTGATTATAAAAACTTAATTAGGATGACTAATTGCGAAAAGTAATGAACTTTATGAGTAATTGAGTTGCAAACAATAATATGAGAAGGTAATCCTCTCCGGATTCAGGTTTACAACTTAGATTTGCTTTGATAGTTAAAAACAGTTACATAGACATAACTGGATTGATTTGATTAAAGATAATAGATTGAATGAGACTGTTGTTAAAGAACTACTCGAATCATATCCTACGTTTGTATTACCCAATCCCATCCAAAATTGACGTTTACAGATGAAAAGAAATCTAAAACAATCAACACCAGAACAATTGAATTGAAGGCAACACACGTATTTTAGAATCTTTAAACAATAAATAATGTTACTCGGCTTAACTTGCCGTGTTCAAATATTAACTCAACCAAAAACCATCAAGAACAAGTCATAGTGTAAACCCTAATCACCCGGAGAAGATCACGGGTGGATTAGCCGGACATGGCAACGAAAAATAAATCAAAAACAAAAGTAAACATTGTATCTAACGTTAAAGAATCAAACCGAATGATTAGAAACACTTGGAAAGCCTTAAAATCGCCTCCGGGAGCCTTTGGGAAGCCTTGGGGACGAATCTAACATTTGGGGACGACTTAGAATGAAAGATATGTTCAAAACCCTAATTTTCACGACTTATAAGTGATTTCAACGCGTCCTGTACCGTAGGTCAGCTTTATGCCGTAACTCAAGTCAGGGCCATTCTATTTTGTCTTGAACTGTTGCACCGTAGGTCATGTTTCCGCCGTAGGTCATGGCCAATCAGCTTTGTCCGATTCTTGTTTTCTTCATAACTTCTTCGTTCGAACTCCGTTTTTCTCCCCGTTTACGGCCACGTCCTCGTAATTAAATCCCCTTTCATCTCATCTATCCTGGTCTTCACTTATCATCCATATGAATTCTTCAAAACCCCTCAAATGATTACGTTTAACCTACAAAACATCAAATCATCGTAGTTAACTTGTTCAACATAATCTCTTACACTTAACCACATTAAATACATTAAGGTTAACCAATTAACCATGATAAACCTCATTCCAAACCCCGTACATCAACGACCATCCGTAATGTCGTCCTCATCCAGCTCCGGAAGCTCCTACGCACGAGGCGGTCATCTTCCTAAGATGCGTGTGGCCCTCCTCGTGCACAACAAGATCGTGGTTGTGCGTCTCGTTTCTCACCTCTAACATCCAACTGTCACTCTTTCTTATGTACTTCCCTACGAGTTTAAAGGGACATTCTTTCTTTATGCTCCCGGTACGCCTACTTGTGCCAGTGAATTTAGGTTCACCACTACGATTGCATAATAGTTCTACATCCTTTTTTCGTGACCGTCCCACTATAATGACGCACCCATGCTCGCGTCCTCTCATTTTAGCCCACTTCTCCAAGTCCTCATGAGAATCAAAATACTGAAAAAATTATAAAGCTAAACATAAAAAACAATATATAAAATAAATAAAAAATAAAATAAACAAAAGAATAAAAACTCTTCGTACTTTATCGGTTTTATAAGAAACCGTAGCCTTTCTTATCCGATCCTCATCCCCATCGTGCTCGGCGGTGTCCCCATGATTTTCTTTGAGGTGAACCGAACCGTCACTCTCATCTGTGTCATTCCCATTAAAAGTATCTGAAACATGTGTAATTTCTAGTTCTGACTGGTACGGGGGATGTCCATAATCCAGCTCTGTTTGTGAGTGGTACGTGTTCGAGACATGCCCGTAAGAATTACAAGGGGGATGTCTATACCATTCACCGTAACCCGTCGGTCCAAATAAAGAGTTGTAGGTCTCTTCAGCAAATGTGTTCGATGGGTTGGTTTACTCCTCCCCCCACGGGGGGTGACTCCCGTATACGTAATATTCCTAAAAAAGATAATGGTTAGATATTTCAAATAAGAAGTTATAATAAAACAGATACTACTTCAACCTGGTTTGAATCTTCGATATGTGGCTCCTCATTCAAATCTGAAAGCTTTGGTTTTTGATAATGATCTCCCGAACCCGACATTGTTTTCGAATTAACGTGTTTTTTTAACGATGAAGGCTATTTATGTTAAAAAACAGAAGGATGTATTTGTTGAAAAAATGAACTTCAAAAATATGGGCGACGTATGGTTGTTGAATGAAATATGGTTGTTGAATGAAATTGAAAGGTATTTATTGTGAAATTCTGGGCTTCAAACCGTCACGGTTTGGCCAAACAGTGACGGTTCGAAGTAGGTGACGCGCGAATCTGGGGCCTTTTGTCAACATCAATAGAGTAACTCGTACCGTAAAGGTGTACCTAGTACCCTAAAGGTCACGGTTAGGACAAACCGTGACGGTTTGGTGACTGGTTTTCACTTTATCCGTGTCCTTTTGTCGTTTTGTTGTCACGTGGTGCCAGATGACTGACACAGAAACCGTGACCGCAAGCCCTTGCGGTCACGGTTAGTTTGCACAACGTGACCTTTTGCCCTAACCGTGACCTCTAGGTCCAGCCTACCTCCAAAAACACATGCGGTGTCCCCATTAGGACCCTTCTATAATCCTCACCACTTAATAGAAACACTAGAACAAATTTCTACCATTAGACTAATCATTTTTTTAATTATTAAAGAATGATAATTATTAACAACCGCAGGAAATGACAGGAAGTCTGCAATGATGGGTTTCCAGAATTTTACCTTTAAAGTTCAGGGGAAAAGATAATTATAGTAACTATAAGCAATTCCTTGGGTTGCTTGGGATGTAGTGACTACTCCAAAAAATAAAGGGGTCTTGGAGTATCTAAATTACAAGAGGTTAATGATGCTCTTTTGTTAAAATGGACGTGGCGTTTTAAACAAGAAGGTTCTAGTTTGTGGAAGAATATCATCATGGGTTGCCACGAGGCGGGCAGACCTTGGGCAATTCTTCCTTGCAAAGCCTCGTCGAATGGATGTTGGAAATACATTGTTAAAGTGGGTGAAAAAAAGATCCAAGAAGGTATGTCACTTAATTCTTTTTTGTTGGCGACGTAGGGGATGGTGCGGCAGTCAAATTCTGGATTGATACTTGGTTGAGAGACGCCCCCTTAAAGATGTGTATCCAGCCCTATTCAGCATAGAGAAAAACAAGTGGGTGTCGATATCGAAAAGGATCAAATGGGTTAATAATGAAAAGGTAATGCAGTGGGATTGGCGTGTTAATCCTTTTTCTTTCGACGAGGTGTCCGAACTATTTGGTATCCTTAACGATATTCATGACTTTTCGTGGAGAGGTGGTAGGGATCGTTGGAAATGGAGTCTCGCAAAAGATGGGCAGTTTTCGGTTTCTGCGGTTAAAAGGTTATTCACGAGCTTTGTAAGGGTTGATTCTAACCCATCGATAAACTGGAAGGTATGGGTTCCCCTTAAATGTAAAGTCATGGTTTGGAGGGCGGCCCGCAATCGGTTGCCTACCATAGCTGAATTAATCAAACGAGGAGTGCCGATCAATCAGTCGATGTGTGTGCTTTGCCAAGGGGATATGGAAACATCTTTACATCTCTTTACCGGATGTATGATAACTCAAGAAGTTTGGTATAGAATCGAGTCTTGGTGCCGGCTAAGTCATGGTTTTGTCTTTCAGGTTAATGATCTCCTTCGCCTTCCGGATAATCATAAGAACTCGAATGAGGAAAAGTACGTTTTAAGAGGCATAGTTTACACTACAATGTGGGTTATTTGGAACGAACGAAACAACCGTATTTTCAACAATAAACAAAGGAGACCGGCCGAGATAGTGGAGCACATTAAATCTACGACGTTTTTTTTGGTTTCGCCATAGAACTAGATGTAAAGATGTCGATTGGAAAAAGTGGTGTATTTGTCCTTTGGATTGATGTATTTGTTTCGTTTTGTGTGCGCTCGTAGGTCCTTGCTTTGAGGGCTCTTCGAGTTGTTTCTAATGAAGTTTAATTTTAAAAAAAAAAAAAAAACTATAAGCAATTATTTCACAAACACATTAAGCTGTACACAACTACACTGCATATATGAATGGTATATCATCCAACATGTCCATGTCTAAAATAAACAAATAAATAATCGAAATATATTCTCACCGACTTTAACGAATAAAGCAGTAGTAATGTGCTAAAACATATGGAATCAATGGATAAATAAAGTGGTGCTAATATGATAAACACATACATTCGTATGCAATCAATGGATTCCATCTGTTTATTGTATAATGGATTTTATAGTAATTTTATGTTTATTCGTACGTTTTTGTTTAAACAAACGTACATGGACATGAAAAAAAAAGTTAATCTTCAACACACATGAACATGATATTTAGTCGTTTAAGTGTATGCGTATTCGTTTGGCTAAACTTAAACAATCAAATACAAGCAAACTTTGTTTATGTTTCTTGGTTTACAACCACAACTATATGCAATGTTGTTAGGACCGGATCGGACCGGCCGGTCCGACGGTTCGACCGTGAATCGGTGGCTGGTCCGGTCCGGTCGAGGGTGGATCGTTTTTGGAGCATTGAACCGGCCGGTTCGAACCGAGTCGCCGGTTGGACCGGCGAACCGGTTCGGTTCCGACCGGATTTTGAATTTTTTTTTTTTTTATCTTAGTGGGTAAAAACGGGGTGTTAAACCATAAATTAGTACTTTGTATATACAAATATAGTTAAGTTTTATATATAACTATAAAATATATGTATAAATCATATATAAATTACTTATATTTAATTACATATATAAATATAATTAAAATATAGTTAAATCCGGTCCATCCGGTCCGACCGGTCCGACCGGTCCGACCACCAAACCAGTAAACCGTCCGGTTCGACGTCCGATCCGGTTCTGAGAACATTGACTATGGCATGACCATCATATTCTATATACTTTAAAAACCATATAACACATTCTTAATGCATATGGTACAAGTAAGTTCAAATACATAACAATAACAGTGACGTGACTTTAGGTTCCTTTGATTTCAAAAGTCAAAGTTAAAATTTGTTTTATTATTATAACTAAATTATATACCGTTCAAAAATAAACTAAATGTATTGTATTTAAATTTGTTTATAACTTTAAAAGTAATAATATTTTTTTAATTTTAAATATAGATCATTACGACATAATTATTTTTATTTATGTTTAAACATAAGTTTCGCTCGAAACTAATCCGTGAAAAATAAAATGTATTATTTATTCTTATGTAACATTTTATTTTTTCTAGAAATAGCAAATATAATATTCCAACATGATTATTTCTGCGTACGCTTTAATATAAATTCTATTTGAAACCAAGTCTCACAACGCACAGTGAAAATCTGTGCACAAGTATAATGTATTTTTAGTTCCTTTTTAATGCATCGTAGTTGTTTTTTTATTTATCAAATATACCATTAAGATTTGTTTACTTCCACATATATTTTAATATAAATTATATCCTATCCGGCGCAACGCGCGGTAGAAATGCTAGTAAATTTAACAAAACGAAACAGACTAGATTTTTGTAACTTTTATTACATACATGTTTATACTAAATATGTTTATCGATTACAATACCATCAATATACAATATTTTAACAACAACAACATACCTATTATATCTTACTAGAAGCAGGGTCTGGAAATGACTGAATGGTAGCAAATCTTACCTCTATATATCCTATAGAGATACATATAACATTTTATTAAATTAGATACAATTGTCTCAATGATAAAGACAATAATTTTCAACCTTTATAACCACATTCAATTTCTACTTCTGCTCATCCCTCCATCTTCCTCATTGTTCTGTTTCTGCTTCTGTTTTTCTGATTACTAAACACAGAAAGCTGCCAGTTTCCATCTTTCCATTCTTTGCAGTTTCCTAGAGAAAAAACAAAACATGTGATCTATAATAAAATGTGTTTACTTTAAATTCCACATTTTTTACTATTTTTAGTATCAAAATTCAACCCCAAAACAGAAAACAGAGCATGCTCTGTTTCCTTTTCTGTCAGTTTTGTTACTTTTCTGTAAGCAAATAAAGAAAACAGAGTAAATGGAGAAGCTTTCGACGATTGGAATTCTTCAAGAATTGTTTTTGGGTGCACAAGATGATATTGTAGGGCAAATTATGGTGATATGGTGTCAGATGAAGGTGTGGTTTGTGGTGCCATTTCTGAGAATCTTTATGACTATTAATCTGGTGATGTCGATCATGTTGTTCGTCGAAAAGGTTTACATGGCTATGGTGGTTGCAATTAACAAATTATTCGGTAAAAAACCCGAACAACGTTACAAATGGGAACCGTTTGGATGTGATGTTGAGCTGGGTAGCTCTGTTTATCCTCTGGTTCTTGTTCAAGTGCCAATGTTCAATGAAAAAGAGGTTTATTTCTTCTCAATTGCTCTGTTTCTGTTTATCTGTTTTGGTAATTTGTGTTTAATTGTTGATTGATTTGATTGTTTAAACAGGTTTATCAGCTTTCTATCGGAGCTGCATGTCGGCTTTCATGGCCGTCTGATCGAATTGTGATTCAAGTGCTTGATGATTCTACTGATCCCATCATCAAGGTTGATAGATTACATTTAACTGTAGATAACTATAATATAAGTAGAAGTTGCATTACTATATAGATTGTTTTTTAATAATAAATACAATCATTTACGTCTTGAAAGAGTTATCTTAAAAACTTTTATCTTGAGACGTGGATTTTTTTTTAATTGTATACTATAAGAACTCTTTTTTATATAAATGTGTAAAATTATTTTCTTTTTATTAAAAAAACATAAAAGTTCTCATTTGATCTTTACTAATTTATGTATCAAATAAATCCGAATAAGATGTATATGAGTTATAAATTTGGGTATATGTAGAGTATGGTGCAAACGGAGTGCCAAAGTTGGGCTAGTAAAGGAGTAAACATACACTACCAAGTTAGAGACAATCGAAAGGGGTACAAAGCCGGAGCACTTAAAGAAGGGCTAAAACATCAGTACGCGAAGGAGTGCGAGCATGTTGTCATCTTTGATGCTGATTTCCAACCCGAACCTGATTTTCTCACTCAGACTATTCCGTTTCTTCATCATAACCCTGATATTGGTCTCGTCCAAGCTCGTTGGAAATTCGGTAAAATTACTAACCTAAACTCACTACAATCTTGTTCCATCTATTTATTTCATTTCAGTACTTATTATAAGACTTTCAACTAGAAATAGTAATTCCACATGTATATATTAAACAGTACAGTGTCGTATCAACATAACAATACTTGTTAAAAGTACTAACATATAACCTAAAAGGCAAAAACACGTGTGGAGAGCAATCCATTGCGGTAGGCTCCATCTCATCGCACTTTAGTGTACTTGATAACATATTTTTAGGAGAAGTGATCACTTGTTGGTGGTGGGAAATTAGAGGCAATTAAAATAGATTTAGAAACCGTTCAAATACAAAGTGTATTTTTACTATAAAGTATGAAAAAATATAATACGTAAAAAAATCATAAAAAATTATATCCCACAATATAAATCGAATTTCAAAAAAGTAATTCCGATTTTTTTGTTCCTCTAGCCGTCCTCACTAAGAAAAAAAATAAACAAAAATAAAATAAATTAACGTTTTTTTATTGTGTCATTTATGAAAGACACAATGACATCATTGTGTCATAAAAAACACAATGAATTTTTTTTTCTCAAAGAGGATGACGGAAGGAACAGAGACTCCGAAGTACTTTTTTTAAATTCTATTTTTATTGTGAGATAATTTTTTGTGATTTTTTTAGTCTCACTGTGTTTTCTCATACTTTGTAGCAAAAATACATTTTGTATAATAAACTCACCAATAAATTTAATATTAAACTAGTGTGCTTTTTTTTTCTCGCTTTCTCGTCTTGAATATTTTTTTCGAAAAGTTAATGAAAACACAACGTGGCGTTAATTACAATGTTGCAAAAATGGGCATCAAGGAACATCCGATTGAATTTAAATGTAAAATGAAAAAATATATTATATTTAATATCACTTGATTTTGAATAAAGTTTATACTAAAACGCAAGCAAAAATAAACATGTCGCAACGGTATATTCGGAATTTAAGAAAATATTTTAATAGTTGTAAAAGAAAAAAAAAATATGTGTAATACTAATATTAAAATCATAAATATAAGAAAAAAAAAGTATTATTATAAATCTTCAAATGGTCATTCTAGTAGTTAAATGATATCCTTTTAACCAAAAGATTGGTTATTCAAATTCTATAGTGTACAGCTTGTAACGTATATATCCTATAACATGTAGTTTTGATACCAATCTTAAAGTTCTTATAATGTAATCCTACTCGTTTGCATTTTATTTATCCATTCATAAATTCATAATACAAAATTTTATTAAATCATTTCTAAAATTATTAAAACGATATTTGATTGACTTAGACAATAAATCAAAAATAACGATTTAATGCCCGCATGTGCATGGTGCTGTAAATGAATGTGACATTTTGGTGATATTGCTGAAAATAAACAGTTAGGGCTTCAAGATATTTGTGGCGGTAATCGCTCGCGCATGTGGTGAGTCAGCACCAAGTTATGTTGTGTTTTTATAGTATTTTTTTTTTTAAATTTATAATAGGGTAAATATCTTAAAAAACTAATATATTTTTATTTTTTCTTATAAAAGTCTATATATAATTATTTGTATGTAAAATACCAATATGTTTTATGGTTTATCTCGTAAAAATCACACACAGTTTTTGCAGATAAAAACAAACACACTTTCTGTTTTTCACATAAAAACCCATCAATAATTATTTACACATTTAAGTAACCTCACTTTTTAGATTCGATCAAATTCTAAAAAGAAATTAAAACAACTTTTGCACTGATTGTTTTGTTTGTGTTCATTTTCCACCCTAACGTTGCTCATTTAAGTTATAGGATCCTGAGTTCGGATCGTTTAAATTGTGGGAGCTTAAGCTCGATTTCTTTAAGTTATAACAAATGAAGTGTGTAAATAATTATTGAGAGGTTTTTATATGGAAAACACAGAAATTGTGTTGGTTTTTTATGTGTAAAAATAGTTGAGTGACTTTTATGAGACAAAACAAAAAATATATTGGTATTTTACGTGCAAAAAATTATACAATAGATTTTTGTAAGAAAATACCAAAATATGTTGGTTTTTATGGTCTTTTAGATTTGATATAGCATTATATCCACATCTGTTATTGTTTACGCGATCGACTTACATTACATCATAGTATCTTATATCAATTTAGCTCAAGTGTTTTCACTTTAATTATTCCATAAAATCACGATCGACTCTTATATTTCTCTTTTCACGCATGCACTACATGAATTTAAGTTGCAACTTGATAGAATAAAGTACAATCTGCAAGTTGTAGTGAAATACATGACCATGGTATCACGTAATTTAACCTCTTAGTAAGTGTGTAACTAATTACTGGCATGACTATGCCATAGTAATTGTATCAAAAGAAATGACTAGTGAAATAACTTACTCCTAATTATATGTTTATATATATATAACCCAACTTAATAAAAAGAATTTCAATCGTAAAAACTAAAAATAACATAAAATGAAATAAAAGAAATATGGTTGTGAGTGACAGCTTTATTTGTAGTGTTTGTGCGCACAAAATTGCCCCCACATTTAAAGGCACATCTTCGAATGTTCTTGATTTAAGAGTCGAGTAATATGGGTTATATACTTATATCAGATGCCAGTTGTCTTATTTTAATTCCAACCATGACTATTTACATGTGTTTAATGTTGCAGTGAACTCAAATGATTGTTTAATGACAAGAATGCAAGAGATGTCACTCGACTATCATTTTAAAATAGAACAAGAATCTGGTTCTATTACTTATGCATTCTTCGGATTCAATGGTAAGAAAATTCCTACTTAAAAAGCCTATACTTTTTTTAAGGTTTTAATTAAACTGCCATGTATTCATCATCGATCCATTGATGTTTATCGATCTACATTGCAAAAGAAATCTAGACGCTTGGTAAATTTGTAATTCAAGATATTAATAACATAAAATGTATCAAAGTGCTACTTGTTCAAATGGAAATTGAAGTGTACGTGCATTCTATGTTTGTTTTTTTAGGGACAGCCGGGGTTTGGCGAATGGCTGCCCTTGATGAGGCGGGGGGCTGGAAGGACCGCACGACAGTAGAGGACATGGATTTGGCGGTACGAGCTACTCTTAAAGGATGGAAGTTCTTATACATTGGTTCACTAATGGTAAACTACCTTAATTTTTATAAGAATAAAAAAGTTAGTTAGTGAGAAATGAAACTTTAGTGTTTCTAATTAACTTCTACTTTGGTTTACAGGTTAAAAATGAACTCCCAAGCGTGTTGAAAGCATATCGTTACCAGCAACATCGTTGGTCTTGTGGTCCCGCGAACCTTTTTAGGAAAATGTTTTTCGAGATCATAAGAAACAAGGTATGCATGATTTTAATTCTTTAGTTTTATTACTTTATTCGTTTAGAGGATGTTTGCTGTGAATATCTTACTTGTTGTCCAGAGAGTAACATTGTGGAAGAAGCTATATGTGTTGTACAGTTTCTTCTTTGTAAGAAAGGTCATAGCTCATATCGTCACATTTACACTCTACTGTGTTGTGATTCCTGCAACTGTGTTGGTACCGGAAGTCATGATTCCGAGATGGGGTACAATATATATCCCAACCATCATCACGCTTCTAAACGCAGTCGGAACTCCTAGGTTTTTTTGCCATCTAATCATTCTTCATAGCTAGCAATTTTACTAGGAAATGATCAAACACTAAATCAGACTTTATGTTTCTTTTATAGGTCTTTCTATTTAGTTGTGTTTTGGGTTCTCTTTGAGAATGTCATGTCCCTTCACAGGACTAAAGCCACATTTATTGGACTTTTTGAGACTCAAAGAGTGAATGAATGGGTCGTCACCGAAAAGCAAGGAGATGCTACAAAGGCTAAATCAACAACACAACAAACACGATCCCGATTTACAATAATAAGTGAAAGGTATATTACTACAACTCAAAGATATATGCATGCTCAACAAAATGTGAAGAGTTAGTAGGGCCATAATCATTGAGTTAGTAGGTAAAATATGGTTTCTATTAACGTACTCCTTGTGGTTTAATGTTATGCATATGTTAATAACCATAGTGTAAATTTATAAAATACAATTATCAACTAAATACTAAGTGATCCATCGGGTTGCAGAATTCTTATGCTAGAGCTTTGTGTGGGGATTGTCATCTTTGGGTGTGCTTGCTACGATCTTGCATATGGGAAGTACCACTATTATGTTTACCTTTATCTACAGGCTATAGCCTTCATAACAATGGGTTTCGGTTATTTTGGCACCCAAGTCTTCAACTCTTAGCTAACATTCTTCTACAATTATCTCGTCACCGTTCAATCGCGTTTGGGATCAACAGTGCGTTGTTATTCTACGTACACTGGTGTTGCATTCTTTTACCCTTAGCTATACCATATATACAAGCTTTGCTATAGAACATATATGGAACTTTCTTTGTATAATTTCAATACAAATGAAAGTGAAAGTGATAAAATACTTCAGGTGATGAAGAAAAGAAGGTGATGGTGAAGAGAGAAAATGTTGGGTGTCTCATAAGTTCATAATTGTAATATTAATTTTGTATAATTTGTTTTATACTTCGTTATGTAATTCTTTAGTTTTAAATAACAAGGGATCGTCTTTTCTAATTAGCCTTCTTAATTCTTATACATTCACCTGAAAATGTCACAGTTCATTAATTAAGTGATGTATTTAATTGGTGCTAGTGACGAAAAATCAACATGTGATTATTCACACGATAACAATCTCTCTCAATGGATTATATAGATTTGTGAGACCAAAAATATTTTGCTATTTATAACATGTACGTTGCTATTTTTAAAAATGACATTTTGTCCTATTCCATTATTACAGAGTAAGGGGTTGTTTGATTTTCTTCTGATCCGGTCAGACATTTTAGATGGTCAGCGTGTTTAATTCTCACTATTACGTGTCTGACCCGGTCCAAAACCACTGACCCATGCATATTTTTCCCCTTATCCAGTTAGTTTTGAAACACTCTCTTACTCGGTCAGCCCCACCGAGACCTGCAAATCAAACGTGCCCTAAGTGTGTGGTGTCTATTTCTTGTGTGTTTACAATGTTTCTTTCTTTTTCATAAAATTGATTAGTGTGTGTCGTAATCCGCTGTCATTAAAAATCTATTTTCTAGTAATGTTAAATCATGGGATTCATGTTGATAATTACGTCATCACTTGCTAACATAGGACTTACCAACTTGATAGATGCTTTTGTCTTTAGATGAGGGGTTTAGGCTTTAAACTCAAACGTAATATAAAAATTAACTAGTCAATCTGGAGTTGTTTATGAACAGAAAGTAGGGTTGAATTTGTCGTTAGAAAAAATAAAATCATGTCATCATATCTTATAGAGCTATATTGTATCATTACGTCAAAAGCTATTTTTGCAAAGAATTTTCCCATGCTTAAAAGAATAAATAGATTATTAACACCCGGAATTGTAAACTCAAAAGCAAAAATAATAATGTTTAGACTAACATAAAAATGAAATAAATTATTTAAATTCAAAACGAACCCAAACTATTTAACAAAAGTAAATAAATACTAATAGAACAAACCTAAAGGATGGGGGAAAAAAGAATAAATAGATTTGTACAACTTATCTTAATTAGTAGTACTTTTAAGTTATAAATATCACAGAAAACAACCTAAAGAAATTGAATAGGTGATCACTGAGACCCCAAAAATGATCGGTTATCCCATCGCCCTCTCGAAGATGTCCTTCCAAAATCAAAGAATATGAAGTAGATCTAAATTAAAGTAGATCGATCGAGTAGAGTCTTTAAAGAACAAGTTTATTTCTTTGCTAGCTGATTTCACAATCTATTAACCTACTAAGCTTTTTATGCTGTTTTCCTTTCGTTTTGCATATTTCTATATTTTATTTCATAATAGACCATAATTTTAAGGATTCTTTTCTGCTATAAAAGGTTAACTAGTTTTATACCCGTCCGGTGGTTGGGTACTGTAACACGATAATGTTATCATGTACAGACTTTTTATTAGAAAAAAAAGTCAATCATGAATAAACAAACAACTAACAACAACGAAACAACCACAATGACACAACCCAAATGGTAAGAAGTAATTGCTAAACAAATAAAACATGCCAACGTAATTATGTAGATGCCGTGAAAAGGACTCGTAATGGTCATGTATGATAAGTACAAAGCAATATGTCTCTAATGTTTCTTAAAACACTGATGTTATTTTATCCACGCAATAAATAGCATTGGCCATTTAATAGTCCGTTTAGGCCTTATGTTTCCATGTGGTTGCTTTGTGGCGTGCTTGATGCATGATGTGCTCAAAAGGCATCATCACTAGCAATGCCACGAGTAGATATGACTGAATTTGCATCTTGTTCATGATCATCACCGGTAATATCACATGTAGATATGGCCAAATCCGTTCCAATCCGGTAACTTAATGTAGCTATACAAAAACTGTAAAAACAATATTTGCTTGTGTTTGTCTGCTACCTTCGTATTCCAAGACTATTTTTAATAAAACTATTAAAACATATAAGAAGGGGGTGGTTCCGTATTTGTCGGGTAGAATTTGCTGCATGGGTTAGATCTGACCAAAAACTAATTTGGGCTACTAAAACAAACTGAAGAAACCAATAGAAATAAATAATCACTTTAGCGGGATGCTTACAATTAAAAATGAAAACTACGGCCACTGTTTTGTCTACTATTATATTCACATGGATCCTTCAAAGTTACTGTGTATCTTGAGACCAGCAATATTAGGGCTTACATTTTGAGAATTGTTGACTTGTTGTATGAAACAGAAAATTCATACACTAAAGCTATTGTCACATATAAAATAGCATAGCATTCAATATTCTACTTGATTTATTTATATCACCAAATTGTTGTTTTTATGAAACAGAAAATTCATACACTAAAGCTATTGTCACATAAAAATAGCATAGCATTCAATATTCTACTTGAATTTTTTATATCACCAAATTATTGTTTTAGTACTTCTCATGAACAAAATAGCATAGCATTCAATATTCGACTTGAATTTTAGAACTTATCAGAAAAATTGTATTTCTTATTCTACAAACACAGACTTAATTACGATAGTGATAATACGTTCATGCTTTGATTTTAATACAAATATTTTGTATGGGTGAGAACCAAACCACAAACATGAAAAATATTATGAAGGAATCAGATGCATAATCATAGTTATACGATAATGATAATACATCTTTGTGAGTGGTCCAACTTAATTGGCCCTAACAATACCCTATCAAGATGGATAAACCATACATAACACCAATATAATAAGGAAAGTCATTAAAGGTATAATGAGTGTAATAAAAACCATTAAGAAGTTATTCAGGCAAGTAGACAATGTAAACTCATTGATCAGGAAATCTTCAAGCTCACATACAGTTTTAACATCTAATTCTTGTATCAACACATCATATTGGAGTACCTAAATGGAGTCATAAACCAAAAGTCAAAAATTAAGGACACATAAAAGCATTCCGACATAAAAAAAAATAAAACTTAATCATGATATTATTTATTTACCTTACTATAATTGATTCACGTGTTAAAACATATCTTTTTCACAAACTACCTTTCTAACCCAAATTGGGTTCAATTAAAAAAGCCAACAACAATGATAGATTTATGTAATGGTCATGATGAATACACCATTATAAGAAACAATGATCATGTATACACTTTAGTTCCTTGTAAATTCTGATGAATCATATAAACAATATCCCTAGGTGGCTATGTTTTTGAAATTGCCTAAGTACTCCTCTGGTTATGATGCTACCTACAAAAAAGCAACATAATATAACACATCTCACGGTAAAACCATAAATCAAATACTAAAACCATTGTTTGTTGACAACTTACCTTATCACACCAAACTAAGTCCATGTCATTTACGAATAATAGAGTTTTAAGAGTTTGAGTAATTACCCTTCCATGAGAGGCCTCTTCCCTTACATATGACCATAATCGCATACCAAAACCAACTTGCATTTGATATTTAATATGATATTATTAAGGTTAATATGTTTGTTATCATTAAAAAAAGATTATAAAGTTACCATTTTAGTGCTTCCATGAAGGTAACACTAAATTCTTTAAAAGTACCAACATGACTATTTAATCTTCTTCTCCATGCATGTTCTGGGGATGCATCTGTGTTAATATCAAGCTGCAAACATTAATTTTGAGCTTAACTATTTGAGATTCATGTATCAATTATCATATATACCAATAAGTTAGCCAATATAGTTGAAGTAGCATAATAAAAATCAAACCAATGCCTACTAAAATGCTTTGAAGTTGGTCATCTCATGATACATAATCATCACATGCATTATTGTAACCTTTTGTTTGTGTTTTGAACACACCTTTATTGGATATTCTTTATCTAATTATTAATGGTCATCAATTAGAGCAATAGAAGACCATGAGTTTTATTTACTATACAAAATAAAAGACATTGAGATTATGAATAAGAAACAAATATTTTAATAAATATTACCTTCTTTTTGGCATCTACGGTGTTCGTGTTTTGCACCCGATCACCATTAGTGTTTTCATGGATGGATTTACTTGGGAGAGGCCTATAAAATTAAATTTCCATACCTCTGTAACCGATCTTGTAAATCTCTTATCTTTAGTTTCATCATTTTCAATTCCAATTGACCTACCCAGATCCGACTCGATCCATAGTTAAAAACATTAGAACAATCTATCAAAACTGAAAATATAAATAATTTGATTCTTTATACTAATCTGAAACATTCAATATGTAGAATTAGCACATCCTCTAGAGGTGTATTCATGATTCATCTCATACGCAAAACCAAGTTGTCATTGTTAATTAGGTTAATGTTCAGAATAAAGGAGACTGGGTTGACCATTCGTCCACTTTAGTTTGTGAGTTTTAATGAGCCTTCAACAATGATACATCAAAGCGAAATAAAAATTGTAATTCCTTTCATCACAACATGTAGACTAAATCATCATCCAAAATTTAAAAAAATCATCATCAAATTAGCATGATAATATCTTAATCAAATGAAGTTATAAATGGAAAATAGAAAAGTCTAGTTAGTACCACACATTTCTTTAAATTGGAAGCATATAACTTACTCTGATTAGGTTTTGACTTCCCTTTATATGTGCTTAATTTCTCTCCGTATGAATATATCTATTGCATTCACCGAGCCATGCAAAATAAATAGTGTTGATCGTGGTCCTTGCCTCACCGCAACCACTTCCCGAGTAGCATCTCCGCCTTTGTCACCGCTTCCTTTCTTTGGTGATGTGTCAGTGATGAGAATCCATTAATCAATGACAGGTGATGACGAAGATGGTTGTGTAGTTTATGTGTGTAGCACGGTATGTAGAGGATGATAGAGAAATGACCGAGAGATGATGGAGTATGTGGTGGGTTTTATAAATACCACGGGGACAGTGAGTTAAAGGGTTGTGGGAGGAGCAGGGGAGTGGGAAGTTGGAGGAGCAGGGGAGTGGGAAGTTGGAGAACCAAGAAAGTTGAGAATTTGGTGGTTTTTAGAGTTTGAATAGACTGAATTATAACTACAAATAACCATTGAAAACCACCTTGTAACCGCCGCAACCGTCGAGTTTAAACGATCGTGGTTTCGTTTTAGCTTGATCCAATGGATGAGATGGTTCCTACCAGCGGTTACACTCACAACTGGTAATATAATATATAATTAGCTCCTACATTAATGCAACTATTTTGGCTAGGTAGAACGATCTAAGGGTGCAAGGATCGAGTGAACACAACTTGGGTAACAGAAAGGTCAGGTGGCCTGGAGATTGAGTGGCTAAACTCCTACATTAGTTTCTTAATTTTTTTTCTTCTATTTTTTAAACAATATATGTCGTATATTTTTTTAAATCTTGGGGTTTGTCTTATCTTTTTTTATTTTTTATTTGAATTTCTTTTTCGAAGTTGAATGCATTGTTATTTTAATGAATAACAAACAAACAAACAAACATACCCAGTGTCTCCCGCTGAAGGGCAGGGTCTGGGAGGGGTATATGGTAGCAAGTCTTTCCTCTATCTAGAAAGATAGAGAGACCGCTTCCGAAGAGACCCCGACTCATTTTAATGAATGTTTATTTGTTTTTATTTTAAGTGGAGTGCATAATATTTAAATTAGCTATTTACTTTTTTTATTAAAAAAACAAGGAAGTGCGTGAGAAATCGATCACTACAAAGGTTTAGAAAAGAAAATGAAGAAATTAAGGAATATAATATGACGTTGATGTAACCGTGAGAAAAGAGTTGGAAGCCAGGGACGAATCCCTCCACCATAAGGAGAATGACAGCTAATGACAACAAGTCTCAAACGATAGAAGTTTTGATTGTTTGTATCATGTTTCGGGTTTTAGAATTCAATAGAAAAAATATACTATTATATACTTCAAAAACTTTATAAATATCCACTCCTTCTGCCACCATTAAATAGGCTTGACTTTATAGTTTCTTCTTGCTTGAGCTGAGCACGTAAGCCAAGTCTTCACTTACTTATTCGTAGACTTTTCTGGAATCTCCATGTAACACCCCAATCCGGAGAGGCTGACGTGTCACTATTACAGATATCAAATCAAAACCAAATCCATAATATTAAAGAGATAATTTCAAGCAAACCAGATAACCCGAAAGAACCTAATTAACTTATTCATTACATCAAATAAAGGAAAATACAATCTTGATCTTCAACCACTCTTCACTGGTTTCCCGGAATACCCTGATTACCTACAATCAAATAAGAAAAACACCACGAAAGAAAATACGGCTGAGCCAAAAGTTGCTCAGTGACGGAAATAACAATAGTAATGATAGGAAGCATAACATACTGATATCTGATACTGAACTGATCATATGATACGGAAAACGGAAATCTGAATCTAAACATATAATACTGATACTGAACTGAACATGTAATACTGAACTGAACTGATCTACACGACGCGTATATACAAACAAAATAAGTCGTGTAATATAAGAAGTACCCAGAGCCGAAACTGAACTGATAAGTACATAGCTAGCTAGACTATGCACTAATGAGATGGTGTGTGGGGCGTACACACATGATTCCATCCCCCGGAACTGAACTGATCTGAACTGAACTGAACTAGGATCGATCCATCCGCCTCCCAGATATTATGGCCAAAGTACTACCTGAGTACTAACGTGTTAACGGAGACGCCGTGAACTACTTATTACACACCGTCACGAAAAGTGTCACATCATTGACGCCACAATGATATGTCGGAGAGCTCGGGTAACAGAGTATCAAATCAAATGGTAGTACAACTACCAACATATAACGTATCAATATAACATTTATAGGAACATGCAATAATGAGCACAAACTTATAAAATATATATTGCATGCTGTAAGCCTTCAACAAGTAAAAATTAATAAGTCGAACGAGTCATAGCATAACAAATAATGTTAGACGACTAGTAAAATACCAAAGGCCAAACGAGTCATATTAACGGAAACATGGTATCAAAATCTGTACTACAAAGTAACAGAACAGAATTTATACTATGATAAAGGTAACCAAGAATCCGTACTACAAAGTGACGGAAACAAAGTGAATACTATGATAATCAAAGGAACAGAATCCGTACCTTATACACGAATGACAATAATCAGAAACAAGGTCTAGGCTCGGTTAACGCCGCGAGAACCTACGATAACGTAACGCAAATTATAGTTTGGAAAATTCCAGTTCTGCCCTTGTCTTTTCGCACTCGTTAAAAATATTAAACGACGTTTAAAAATTCTGAAAATCTCCAGTTTACTAGATTATTGATTTCCAAACAACTTTCATTTAGAAAAGTTTCTGATTTGGATTACCGAAGTATGAGAAAAATGTGGATCTTTACAGCTGCACAGAACTGCTAGCTGTTACGAAAACGACTATTTGGAGGTCTAAACGAATGAGTTTTTCTATGTTTATATATCAAAGATTCGTTTTTCGAAGAAATTCGTCATGGACATAAGGTTTAACTGATTTGAATCTGTTACGAAGAAGTTATGGCCTCCGTAAGTTGGCTGTAAAATACGGAACTAAATCAACTATTTAAAGCTTATTTTTAAACGAAATAAACTATTTATAACGATATAAACATAAATTGTTAAGGTTTTTAACAAACTAATTTACAGGAAATTAATTAGGTACTTTTATAAAAGAAGTCTTATATTTAATCTGATTTTTTTACTATTTATTTAAAAGATTCCATAAAATAATTAAACTAAATGTCTTTGTTATATTGTTTTATAAATGTTTAAGCTTAACGAAAATTACAGAAAATCAAGTTGATGATTTAAAAATAAACAGGGATTATAAAAAGGATTTTTATAATTTTTAGGAATTTTTACAAAATTTTAAAAGGTTAAATAGGGCTTAAAAAAATATGGAGAGGCTCGGGTTCGAACCCGTGACCTCAAACCCAAACTCCCACACACAAACCAGTAGATCAAAGGCCTCAGTCGCGTTATAATTCAGCTTTTAATTCCTAAAAACAAACTTAACAATTTTCCCCAATTTTCACATAAACCCTAGTTCATACCCGATCAAATTGAAGTATCAATCGCTGTTGTTAATGGATATGATCATAGGGCTTTCAATCCTAGACTAAAATCGAGCTAATAGGTGTGTTCAATTACATGTTAACCAATCCCGAATCCAAAATCCCCAAATTCCAAACCGTATAAACCCTAGAACAATTTCGATTCAATTGAACATCAAATCGATGTTAATAGCCAAATCAATGTTGGGGCTTTCATTCCTAGACTAAAATCGAGTATGTGCATAGTTTAATTTACCAGATTGAAGTCGATTCGATGATAAACCCACGAAGAACAGGTCGCGACTGCTGTGAAGTTCGATTGCTATCCAAACGATGATGATACTCAAATCGATTGTACAGACAACTTATAGGTGATCCAATGATGAAAAGCCCTCTATCAATTTCAAGATAGAGGGGTCGGATTGAGGTTTTCAACCGAGTTGCAGGTCCGCGACTTAGAGAGATTGAACAGAGAATTTGTGTTTGTTTCTGCTAGATTTGTGAGTTGGAATCGATTGGAAACATGTATATGATTGATTAGGTAAAGTTAATTGCATTATTATGTCCGTTTAGTGCGATTTAAAAAGTTGTAAAGTAGCCGAAAGTCGAGTGAATGATTTGGATCGATCGCACTCCCGTTTTATTGAATTATTGTGGGGTATTGTGTTCAAATCTTTCACGTGAACGATTTGATATATTTTTCGGGTTTTAAAATGGATGTTATTTGGGGTTTCCGGCCTCGCTGGCGCCGCGCCGGAGGTTCGCCGGCCGGTGGCCGGATAATCGGGGAGAGAGACAGAGAGTTTTAAAAATTTTACGCCATTGGTCCCTGTGGTTTATAAAGTTACCATTCTATGCCCAACTTATTAATTTAAGTTTTCAAATTAACACAAATGCCCCTGAACTTTTATTGTTATTATTATTATTATTAATTTTATAAAATTATTATGGGTATTATACTCCATCTCCTCGTCGCACTTGTCAATCCGCCTTTCAAGAATATCTTGAATAATAGATCCCTCCATAAAGAAAACCGATGGAACAACCATATCACCCTAATCATGAGGAAATGCACTATGCTATAATATCGCCCAAAGAGCTTCAGCCTTAGCTTTTGCAAAGCTTCTTTCCCTCTCCTTTTTGCACAACCTCTTCTGTTATAGAGTCCAATCGCTAGAGTCTAAACTTTGTTGCACTGGTCCGAGTTCACCTGCCTTCTACTTAGTAGGTATGATGGGTGAACTGAACCGAGCCCCTACAACGTCAGACAAGAATAATTATCTACTACCCTCGCTTCCTTAAACCTTAACTAGAAGCTCACATACATCGGACTGTACATAAGAAAATACCGGACCTACTTGCATTTGTTAATTAGGCACACACATGAAGCATGAGAGGCATTTGATCCACATACCAAGATGCGAATATTAAGTTGTTGGACCCTTTTGTATAATTATATTCCTTCGATCTTGTACGTACGTACCACATGACCATATTAAATGATACAATCTATCTATAGTCGTTAGATGAATGGACCACCATCCCTCATGTGCATGTGAAACATTAATCATTAAAATTCATATTTTATTCTCACTCGCTTTACACACCAATAAAATGGTTGATTGGTAGTAATATAATCGTAGATCTAATAAGTAATCAGTATATCCTTGATAATATCCCTATATCATCAATTAGTTTAATACAACTTTTGGCTTATATGACATTATTCATTTTGTTGGTAGACTGAAGTATTAGTGCATGATTGTTGTTTTTAGTTACTGTTTTGAATTAATTATATATCATTGTGTTTTTCTCACAACAATTTAATCTACTTTTAATACTATACCACTATGTATTGTGTGATTTAACTCTGGAGCTCAATAGTAGAAATACGACTGCACAAGTCAAAATGCCGAAAGGCCATTTGATAATTTACTACTGTGTTTGTCTAAGGTTGAAGTTAGTAATTTAGGTCCTCGTTTTACATATTAAAGTCTAAGGAGCACTCACATCTCATTCTTTATTTTTATTTTTATAATATATTAAAAATCACTAATTCTTATCTCACCTTTCAATTAAATAATATGTTTTTATATATTTTTCATTACTTTTTCTCTCTCATTCACTCACAACCACTTTAAAAAATATTAAAAAATTTATAAGGGTTAAACAACAATTTCTTAAATTTACAGATGAACAGTAATATTTTATATCTCCTCCACTTACAAACACTCAAAATCATTCCATATATAATAAGGACTAACAAGGTTGACCAACCATCTCACTACTCTAATAAAAGGGTAACTATGGTTGTCACATGTCACTTTTTAGAATCATCTAATGCCACGTGTCACCATTACATTCATTCTAATCAAATTTTTTCCGCTTCTCTTCCTATTAAATAATCATATTAATTACTAATAATATTATCTATTTATTTTTACATTATAATTATTATTTAATAAATTAAGAAAGATAAATTTTTATTAATGTTATTGCTATAGAGATAGTTTTTTCTAAAAAGATTTTTTTTCTAAAAATAAAATTATTTTTACATAATATTTTAAAAATGGTTTTTAAAGTAATTTTTTAATAAAACAAAAATAATTAAAATAGGGATTTATAGTAAGAAAATTTTAAAAAAATTAATGGGTTTTAAAACAAAATGTCTAATTTATCTTTGAGAAAATAAAAAAATTAAAAGGTTCATATTATTGTTTTATTACTTATAATTATTACTTATACATAATTTCAATCATATCATGTTTTAGTCTATCATTTTATAATTAATAATTTTTATTCAATTTAAGATTTTATTTATTCAATCCGTGTAATACACGGGTTTACTAAAATAGTTATTAATATGTTGAAGTTAGTAATTTATCGTCAATAAAAACAATCATACTAAAAAAAATAGTTGAATTTAATCTATTATCCTTGAATAAAATTATTGATGTGATTTATAGAATATTTAATTTAAAAAATAGATTTTAATAATCTAAACCATTGTTAATAATAATACTTTGATAATATTATTCATACATTTTCAAATTAAAAAATATATTTTAATAATAAAACCTTCTTTTTTCAAACACACTTTAAAAAAAATATTTTTTATAAAATAAATATTCTTAAACATCAGAATTTTTATAAAAATTCCATTTTTCTTAAAAGATTTTTCTTAAAACGATATATAAAAACCATAAAAAAATTTATAAAATAAAAGCTTAAGAAAAATATGTTATTGTTTATTACTTAAAGTAAGCTATGTATACATAACTTTAATCATATTTTATTTTCAAGTGTTGTTTTATAATTCATAAATTGTTATTATTAATTATTTAATATTTTTATTTATTTAAACTATGTAATACATGGAATACTAACTTGGTTATCATATATACACAGTCGATTTGTATTTGCTCTTCGCTCGATATTGCTTGTTTGTTTTTTTCATTTTGTTTATAATTATAATTCTGAAAGAAAGCAAGGTAAATATCAAGTATGAAATATTTGATGATCATATTATAGGGATTGACATAGACGGGTCAATGGAGGACCTATGGGGTCACTCACATCCATGATCTTTGTGTTTATCTTGTATATATACATTCGCATTACGATCGACCCTAGAAAAATTTTAACAACGATTCTCATGAATTTTGACATCAACCCTCAAAACAAAAAAAAAACCAAACTAATATTTTTAGAATTTTATAAATATAAACCTATTATAAACTAGATAACAAATTTTTAAAGTTCTTAAAAACCCAATCCAAATACAGAGTAGTATTTAAACAATTTAACACATAGTAACCTTGAAAATAATTGCTTGATAGTAATTTTGCCACAGTTAATACCACCAACCTTCCTGAGTCCCTGTGTCCATAGTTAGTAGTTACACTCTTTGTTTCAGAATCGGATCAGACGTCAAACCGGACGACTTACTGGTTTGGTGATCGGACCAGTATAACCGGATTTAAGAATTAGATGACATCATAATTATATATATAGTATATTATACATATATATATGTATATATATATATATGGTTATATAGCGGAGAGATCAAATAAAAACCTTTTTATAATTGAAAACCGTGAACACCACCACTATCCGATCACATAATTTATATTTGATTTAATTTTTAATTATTTAAATTATATTTAAGTAAACTTTAACCTTATTTTTTGAGATTATTATTTATTTTTTAATTTAAACTCCAAGGTTGACGATGATAACGAATCGAGTTACGTATACGTAACTTGTATGAGTTAAATGTACGTAACTTTAGTTGTACACTTGGTAACACGTACTTACATATACATAACTCTTACATATAGGTACGTAACTCTAATTATACACTTTGTAATACGTACTTACATATATGTAACCCTTAATTTTTATGGTTTCATTTATAACGCGTCGTATAAGTGTGTAATCCCTATACAGAGCGTCGTATAAGTGTGTCGTATAGCCCTATACAGAGCGTATAATCCCTCCGATAACCCCCGTAATTTTTCCTCCTAATCAGTGTCAAAATTTACTATGTGCGTCGTATACCCGTATAGGGGATCGTGTAGAGCTACATGAGGTGTATAGTCTTGTGACATCCTCCTGAATTTTTCTCGTTTTTTTATGTTTTTGACCCTATACGTCACGTATAATGCTATACCTAGGGGTGTTCAAAAATATCCGAATCCGAAACCGAATCCGAAATATCCGAAAATCCGAAATTCGGATATCCGAAATTTCGGATATCCGAAAATTCGGATATCCGAACTTCGGATATCCGAAATTTCGGATTCGGATTCGGATAGTGATTTGAGAATTTTCGGATATTTCGGATATCCGAAATATCCGAAATATCCGAAATATCCATATAAAAATTTAAAAATATTAAATATTAATTAAATATTTTAGATATTTTCGGATATTTTGGATATTTAACAAAAACTTTGGATATATAAATAAATTTCAATAAAAATTTATTATATTTTTATAAAATTTATTAAAAAATATAATTTTTTTGAATTTCGGATATCCGAACGGATATCCGAATCCGAATCCGAAATTTCGGATATCCGAATTTCGGATATCCGAAATTTCGGATTCGGATTCGGATAGTGAAAACCACTATCCGAAATTTTCGGATATCCGAAATTCGGATATCCGAATTTCGGATATCCGAAAATGAACACCCCTAGCTATACCAGACATATAGAGGATGTCGAATTACACAATGAAATTTCTGTATAATAAGATCCTTTCACATAACTAGTGTGTATTCATCCACGCGCGTTGCGCGTGTGATGAATCAGGCTCAGAAAAAAACTCAGTTGTGGTTGCTGACCCTAAAGGGTAGCCATGCCAAAACAACCGATATCATCAGTTATCATCACAGCCCTGAGTTCGAATAAGTGTCGATGAGCCAAGGTCATCATCAATAACATCCTTCCCAACAACATGCAAAACCCAAATGATCAAAAATGTAAAAGTCTCAGATGAGCAAAAACCCAAATCATCAAAAATGTAAAAGTCTCAGATGAGCAATATCCATTATCATCATCGACATAAACCTAGAAGAGGATGGATCTGAGAAGTGTAATGCTTCATCCGGCCAAATAAGAGGACATCAGAACACTTACCGACATGAGAACGGCCGCCTGCTCTACCTCAACCGCAGACGGGAGGCCGAGCGGAGGCTGTCCCCAAGAGAGCTGAAGCCTTCGGTTTGAACTACAACAGCCCCAGCTCGGTCGGCGACGTGAAAGACGAAATAGATAGGTACAACCGGAAGCGGAAGGCCGCCGACCGGGAAACTCTCGTACCCTAGAGACCCAATCAAGCAGCGACCGCAACACATAAAAAGGGCGGCAGCCGTGCAGGCGACCACATCGGGGCCCTAGAGACCCAATCAAGGAGCGACCGCAACACATAAAAAGGGCGGCAGCCGTGCAGGCGACCACATCGGGGACACCGCCATGGCAAACACGACCGTAGGCCTACCGGGTTGAGCACCGCCGTCCGACGCCCACAAACAGCCGGGTCAGAACTAAAACGCACGGCAACCTGTAACGCCCGGACCTCCCAAAGAGTCCGTTTAAGTTAATTAAACATGCGGAATTTGGTCCCAGAAAATTTCATTAACGTTTAGCTTCCAAAATATGTGTTTCGTGTCAACCGACACTCAAGAATGAAGTTTAACAATCCATTTACATAAACACATAATAAGAAGTTTCAAAATAATGTTAACGCGTTAATTTCTACAAAGAATCGCGTATGCAAGTCCCGTTCGATCCGTGTATGCCCTATTGATCACTTTAGCCTTCCGGTCCCGTAACACCTGAAAACACACGTTTAGACATCCATTAGTTCATAAGAACTAAGTAAGTACACTCTAACATTCATTTCGGGTCCTTACGGGGGTTTAAACGGACTCGAAACGCATTTAAACGATAATCGACAAAAGCTGGGAATTGGGCACCACCGTAACTTACGGTAGCCACCGTAAGTTACGGTGGCCTCAGTTTGTGTACGGTGGTAACTTTCTGGCTTACGGTAGCTTTTAACCGCCCAGGGCCTACCGTAACTTACGGTACCACCGTAAGCTACGGTGGCACCTGCAGCCAAACCAATATTTCTGACCCGTTAAAGGTCGTTTCGCGTTTCCGAGCCACCCTTTCGATCCCGATTGTTTCAAACACCTAGAAATAACATATTTATCATATATGTGATTCCCACGTAGTTTCAACGAGTCTAACCCGACTCTTGGCAATATACCAAATTTTTTTATTATTTGGTATTAATTTTCTTTTTATCCCATTTATGGTTCGTTTGTTCCTTAGAGCTTTTGACCGTCCCGACTACCATGGAACCGATCTATTATAACATATTACATATGTTTGGTGAGTTCTTAGACCCAACCCACCCCATTTGCTTATCATAACGCAAATTCCTTTTTATACCGAATTTGACCCTTATAGGGTCAAATCCCATTTTAATGAGCGGTTTGCCATTCTTTCACGAACGACCGTTTTCCTTGGCGTTACCCAACGTTCACACACATTGCAAATCGTAGGGATAACCCTTTACCCTAGTGTTCACACACGATGTGAATCACTTTAATCCGGGTTTGTCCTTTCTTCCCATTTCCATGGGACGGTCACGCACGTCGTGACTCGTTCTGTTCCACAACCATGTGGTATAACACTAAAGTGTTATTTTCCTTTATGTTCATGCACGTCGTGAATCATTTGTCATAGAAGCTCACATACGGTGCAAGTCAACTATTTATCCTTTTTAAACGTGGTTTTCATTTTGTTTGAGCTTCTGAGCACATGGTCACACACATTGTGACTCATGCCTTTACTTTGTTATGCTCAATTTAAAGAATGTCTTACCTTGAGTCCGGAAGGTTTAAGTGGTCAATCAAACGTGTTCCTTGCCGGTTCCCTTGGATCCGCTTGCCACACCACTTCCTATTACCATTTTAATGACCCATTTAACTCATAACATTCATTTAATCACACATATGGTCTATTTGACCATTTATCACCTTTAACCTACAATCTAGGCTTTCACATTGCACATTTCTTGAAATTAAGTAGTTCATTCATGTTTTTCATCTCATTGGAGCATTTAATCAAACACCTTATGTGCATAACTTAACACATTGGTTATTTACTAGCTTTTAAACATCATCAAGCTAGTTTTACACCCAAATCACATAACACACATGTTATTCATCAATTTTCAACCAAATGTTATGCATATAATCACATTTCTACAAGAATGAACATGGATTCTACAACTAGCAACTAGTTTACATGAAGAATCCTTAGTTTAACCTTCTAGTAACTAAACCCATTCCATGGTTCATGTAAATCTTCAATTAAGGAGCAATTACACATCTAGTTACCATAATACACACATACACATGATCATCTAGCACTATAACACTAGGGTTTCATGTTTAAACCACCAATTTCTACACCCATCATGTGGGTGGCGATTTTTACACCTCAAAAACATCAAATAACACTTACTTGTAGCTCTTGATGAGATGAAGAATGATTTCTAGGGTTCAATTTCGGATCTTGCACTTAAATCACCAACAATTTGAGCATGAGATGTCCAAAACCCTTCTCCTCTTCCTTCTTCCCTTGTGTGTATAAACGTGAGTGAGTTGAATGAGCAGACAATGCTCATCAAGATGTATGGCTTGCCATACATATCCATGTTTAAGTTTCATCAATTGGCAAGATCCACCCCTCTAGTATCATTTTTCATGTTTCCACCACTATTAACTAACTAGTAAATCTTCTAGTTAAGTCTTAAATATTTACAATATTTAACACATGATACATTAATTGTATTTTAATCACATAATACGAAATTCGGGTCGTTACAAGTCTCTCCCTCTAAAGAGAGTTTCGTCCCCGAAACTTTACATACTAATCAAATAGATGAGGATAAGACTTCCTCATTTCATCTTCCGATTCCCACGTGGCATCGGACCCCTTACGATTCTTCCATTGCACCTTCACCTGATTGAGTGTTTTTTTCTCAGTTGCTTGACCTTTCTATCCAAGATAGCCATCGGCTTCTCGATATAGTTCAATCTGTCATCAACTTCCAAATCCTCGTACGGGACATAGGCCGACTCGTCAGCCAAACACTTCCTCAAGTAAGATACATGGAACGTGTTGTGAATTCCTTGAAGCTCTTCCGGCAATTCCAGCCGATAAGCAACTTTACCTACACGTGCGATGATTTTAAAGGGCCCGATAAACCTCGGACTCAACTTTCCCCGCTTCCGGAATCGTATAATACCCTTCCATGGGGAAACCTTTAACAAAACCAAATCGCCCACCTCAAACTCGATGGGTCGTCTACGCTTATCCGCGTAAGCTTTCTGACGGTCTTGCGCCGCCTTCATGCGAGCACGGATTTGCTTAATCTTTTCATCCGTATTCATTATCGTATCGTGGCCCGCGAGTTCCCGTGGACCAATTTCTCCCCAACAAATGGGAGTTCGGCATTTTCTTCCATATAAAGCTTCATACGGAGGCATCTCGATGGTGGAGTGGTAGCTATTATTGTAAGAAAATTCCGCCAAAGGCAAATACTCATCCCAACTACCCCCAAAGTCAAGAACACACGCTCGTAGCATATCTTCTAATGTTTGAATGGTTCTTTCACTTTGTCCGTCGGTTTGGGGATGGTATGACGTGCTTAGCAATAGCTTTGTCCCCATCTCCGCTTGAAATTTCCTCCAAAACTTGGAAGTAAACCGTGTGTCTCTATCGGACACAATCGACACGGGCACCCGTGTCGTGACACTATTTCGTTCACGTAAACCTCCGCCATTTTCTCCGAATTGTAAGTCTCACGAATAGGAAGGAAATGAGCGCTCTTGGTCAATCGATCGACAACAACCCATATCGCATCGTACCCTTTCTTCGTTCTTGGAAGTTTAGTAATCAAATCCATTGTTATCTTTTCCCATTTCCATTCCGGAATATCCAACGGTTGCAATTCACCATGAGGTTTTTGATGTTCCGCCTTCACTTGCAAACAAGTTAAGCATTTCTCCACGTATTTGACAATATCGCGTTTCATGCCCGGCCACCAATAGTTAACCCGAAGGTCTCTATACATCTTAGTCGCTCCCGGGTGAATTGAATACTTGGATTTATGGGCTTCATCCAATAGATCATTCTTCAAGGTACAAGTAGGTGGTATCCAAACCCGACCCCATCTTGTTTTCAATCCTTGACTATCATCTTCCAAATTTTGAGTTTGACCTTTGATTCGATTTTTCTTCAAATTTTCTTCCTTTAGCGCTTCAGTTTGTGCTTCCTTGATTCGTTCAACCACTTCGGATATAACGGTTATCTTCATTGCGGTTATTTTGATAGGAGTATGATCCTCCTTTCGACTCAAGGCGTCAGCCACGACATTGGCCTTTCCCGGATGATATAGGATTTCACAATCATAATCCTTTAGCAATTCCATCCACCGCCTTTGTCTCATGTTTAACTCCTTTTGCGTAAAGAAGTACTTTAAACTCTTATGGTCCGTGTAAATCGTACACTTTACACCATATAGATAATGCCTCCAAATCTTTAACGCGAACACCACCGCGGCTAGTTCAAGATCATGGGTTGGGTAGTTCCTTTCGTGCGCTTTCAGTTGTCTCGAGGCATAAGCAATCACCTTGCCCCTTTGCATTAGAACACAACCCAAACCGGAGTAGGAAGCATCCGAGTATACCACAAAATCGTCGGTTCCCTCGGGTAAAGACAAAACCGGAGCTTGAGTCAATTTCGACTTTAACTCTTGAAAGGCTTTCTCTTGCTCTTCACCCCATAGGAACTTCACCTCTTTCTTGGTAAGCTTGGTTAAAGGAGAAGCAATCTTAGCAAAGTCTTGAATGAATCTCCGATAATATCCGGCTAACCCAAGAAAGCTTCTAATCTCTGTGGGAGTCTTGGGTGGACTCCATTTGGTCACCGCGTGAATCTTTGTGGGGTCTACGTGTATACCCTCCGAGTTTACCACATGACCCAAGAATTGTACCTCTCGCAACCAGAAGGCACACTTGGAGAATTTTGCGAACAATTTCTCCCGACGAAGCGTTTCGAGAACTTCACGCAAGTGACAAGCATGATCACCCTCATTTTTAGAATAAATAAGGATATCATCTATGAATACAATGACAGATCGGTCTAACATGGGTCGGCACACCCTATTCATCAAGTCCATGAATGCCGCCGGGGCGTTTGTCAACCCGAAAGACATCACAAGGAACTCATAATGCCCGTATCTAGTACGAAATGCCGTCTTGGGGATGTCTTCTTCCCTTACCTTCAACTGATGATAACCCGACCGTAAGTCGATTTTCGAAAACCATGATGCACCTTGCAACTGATCGAATAGGTCATCAATCCTAGGCAATGGGTAACGGTTCTTAACCGTCACCTTGTTCAACTCTCTATAGTCGATACACATCCGAAGACTTCCATCCTTCTTTTTCACGAAAAGAACCGGTGCTCCCCATGGCGAAGTACTCGGACGTATGAACCCCTTGTCTAAAAGATCTTGCAATTGTGTCATTAACTCTTGGAGCTCCGATGGCGCCAAGCGATAGGGAGCCTTTGCAATGGGTTTAGCTCCCGTGGTTAGGTCGATTCGAAACTCGACCTCCCGTTCCGGTGGGACTCCCGGCAAATCCTTCGGAAAGACATCTGGAAAATCCCGAACAACCGGAATATCTTCCAACACTTGAACTTTCGTTTCCGTGTCTATTACATAGGCTAAGAACGATTGTCCCCCATGGCTCATGTATTTCATTGCCTTGACCAAAGAACATAAAGCTACGCTACCGCGTTTTGCACCTTGGATTATTACCTCATAACCACTCGGAGATATCAATTGGATGCACTTGCGATTGCAAACTATATTGGCGTGGTACATGGAAAGCCAATCCATACCAATTACTACATCAAACTCCCCGAGTGTCATGGGTATTAAGTCGACCGAATAATCCTCACCTTCGATGGTAAGTATGCAATTTCGATAAACGTTGAACACTAAGAACGTTTTTGAATCCGCTACCTCAATCTCTAAAGGACTAGGTAAGTTGTCTAACACCATGGAAAAATGACTCGCAAATTTAACCGAAACAAACGATCTATTAGCACCCGAGTCAAATAGCACATAAGCAGGTAGTGAGTTGACGAGAAAGGTACCCGTCACAACGTCGGCTATAGATTTGGCTTCTTCAGCCGTAATCAAGAAAGTTCTCGCCTTAGCTTTTCCTCCATCACCCTTTTCCCCGAACCTTGAGCAACCGAGGATTGACTTGTACCATCCTTCTTTAGTTCCGGACATTCGCTCTTTTTGTGGCCCGGTTTGTAACAGTTGTAGCACACACTTAACGGGCTTGTGCATTGAGATGTCGAATGACCCGACTTTCCACACTTGAAACAATTTTTAGATCCGTATCTACAAACTCCCCCATGCTTCTTTTTACAAATCTTGCAATGTTTGGAGTCTTTGTCGTTCCCAGACTTGTTTGATGAAGATGAAATCTTGGCTTTCTTAGACGAACCCGTCTCCGTTTCAGCCGCACGCTTCTCCCCACGATCAACTTGCCTTTTCAATTCCACTTCTCGATCCCTAGCACAATCGATAAGCTCTGCTAGAGTTTCACATTTGGACGGTGTAAGAAACTCTCGATACTTGGCACTCAACATGCCATAGTAGTGGTTAATCCACATCCTTTCATCCTGGAGCAACTGTGGGCAAAACTTGGCTTTGTCGTAGAAGATGGCCGTGATGGTATCAATACTTTCATCTTTTTGTCGTAACTGTAGGAATTCTTCTGCTATTCTGTTGATAGCGGCTTGTGGGCAAAACCGCTTTGTGAACAACTTCTTAAATTCTTCCCAAGTCATACTTTTGATACCTTCCCGCCCCTTCTCATCCCGTTGCAATTCCCACCAGTCTTTAGCTCGTTCCCGGAGTTGGCTTGCAGCAAACCTCACTTCATCAGATTCTTCACAGTGTGAGGTTTCAAAGGCACTTTCCATATCTTTGATCCACCTTTGACTAAGTAGTGGATCGACCTCACCCTTGAACGTTGTAGGGTTGCATGCAACAACTCCTTATAGGTCACTTTCTTTGTTGGTCTTTCGGTTTCTTTGTCAGCCTTCAGAGCCACAAACTCTTGTTGAATGAGATCCCGTAGATCTTTGCGTACATCCTCGATGTAGCCCGGCAATAAAGCCTCAAAAGCCTTGCCAACTTCCTCCTTAACCATTTCCCGTGTTGCATCATCGGGATGGGTCTCGTGATTCTCTATATTGATCACGTGATCGTTACCAGCCATGACCTAAGACTGTGACAATTAACCTTTACGTTAGTACCATGTACGTAATCTATAGCATATACACTGATGCTTATGATTCTACTATCACTAGGGCCTAACCCTATTCACACAATACCCATTTCCATCCTTAAGTTTAAAACAACATCCCTAAGAATCCATTCGCGTGCCTTTGATTGTTGTTAGACTGGCCAGGCCTAGCAACAAGCTCACCACACGGATGCCTTCTTAGTTCCTTTATTCCAAACTTAAGTCAAGAAGCTAGGTTCAATCAGTTCATATGGTACATATCATACATATATCATACATATATCATACATGTGTCAAGCTTGTTACGTTATAAACGGCACACTAACCTTGTACCTTTAGGCTCAGTGATCGGCTTCTTGGATCGAACGTTTGCATTTTCATATCTAGAGCTCAAAAGTTTGAGTCCAAGTGTTCGCGACGCACTTGAATCTCTCAAACCGTTGGCTCTGATACCAACTTGTAACGCCCGGACCTCCCAAAGAGTCCGTTTAAGTTAATTAAACATGCGGAATTTGGTCCCAGAAAATTTCATTAACGTTTAGCTTCCAAAATATGTGTTTCGTGTCAACCGACACTCAAGAATGAAGTTTAACAATCCATTTACATAAACACATAATAAGAAGTTTCAAAATAATGTTAACGCGTTAATTTCTACAAAAGAATCGCGTATGCAAGTCCCGTTCGATCCGTGTATGCCCTATTGATCACTTTAGCCTTCCGTCCCGTAACACCAGAAAACACACGTTTAGACATCCATTAGTTCATAAGAACTAAGTAAGTACACTCTAACATTCATTTCGGGTCCTTACGGGGGTTTAAACGGACTCGAAACGCATTTAAACGATAATCGACAAAAGCTGGGAATTGGGCACCACCGTAACTTACGGTAGCCACCGTAAGTTACGGTGGCCTCAGTTTGTGTACGGTGGTAACTTTCTGGCTTACGGTAGCTTTTAACCGCCCAGGGCCTACCGTAACTTACGGTACCACCGTAAGCTACGGTGGCACCTGCAGCCAAACCAATATTTCTGACCCGTTAAAGGTCGTTTCGCGTTTCCGAGCCCCCCTTTCGATCCCGATTGTTTCAAACACCTAGAAATAACATATTTTATCATATATGTTCCCACGTAGTTTCAACGAGTCTAACCCGACTCTTGGCAATATACCAAAATTTTTTATTATTTTGGTATTTAATTTTCTTTTTATCCCATTTATGGTTCGTTTGTTCCTTAGAGCTTTTGACCGTCCCGACTACCATGGAACCGATCTATTATAACATATTACATATGTTTGGTGAGTTCTTAGACCCAAACCACCCCATTTGCTTATCATAACGCAAATTTCCTTTTTATACCGAATTTGACCCTTATAGGGTCAAATCCCATTTTAATGAGCGGTTTGCCATTCTTTCACGAACGACCGTTTTCCTTGGCGTTACCCAACGTTCACACACATTGCAAATCGTAGGGATAACCCTTTACCCTAGTGTTCACACACGATGTGAATCACTTTAATCCGGGTTTGTCCTTTTTTCCCATTTCCATGGGACGGTCACGCACGTCGTGACTCGTTCTGTTCCACAACCATGTGGTATAACACTAAAGTGTTATTTTCCTTTATGTTCACGCACGTCGTGAATCATTTGTATAGAAGCTCACATACGGTGCAAGTCAACTATTTATCCTTTTTAAACGTGGTTTTCATTTTGTTTGAGCTTCTGAGCACATGGTCACACACATTGTGACTCATGCCTTTACTTTGTTATGCTCAATTTAAAGAATGTCTTACCTTGAGTCCGGAAGGTTTAAGTGGTCAATCAAACGTGTTCCTTGCCGGTTCCCTTGGATCCGCTTGCCACACCACTTCCTATTACCATTTTAATGACCCATTTAACTCATAACATTCATTTAATCACACATATGGTCTATTTGACCATTTATCACCTTTAACCTACAATCTAGGCTTTCACATTGCACATTTCTTGAAATTAAGTAGTTCATTCATGTTTTTCATCTCATTGGAGCATTTAATCAAACACCTTATGTGCATAACTTAACACATTGGTTATTTACTAGCTTTTAAACATCATCAAGCTAGTTTTACACCCAAATCACATACACACATGTTATTCATCAATTTTCAACCAAATGTTATGCACATAATCACATTTCTACAAGAATGAACATGGATTCTACAACTAGCAACTAGTTTACATGAAGAATCCTTAGTTTAACCTTCTAGTAACTAAACCCATTCCATGGTTCATGTAAATCTTCAATTAAGGAGCAATTACACATCTAGTTACCATAATACACACATACACATGATCATCTAGCACTATAACACTAGGGTTTCATGTTTAAACCACCAATTTCTACACCCATCATGTGGGTGGCGATTTTTACACCTCAAAAACATCAAATAACACTTACTTGTAGCTCTTGATGAGATGAAGAATGATTTCTAGGGTTCAATTTCGGATCTTGCACTTAAATCACCAACAATTTGAGCATGAGATGTCCAAAACCCTTCTTCTCCTCTTCCCTTGTGTGTATAAACGTGAGTGAGTTGAATGAGCAGACAATGCTTATCAAGATGTATGGCTTGCCATACATATCCATGTTTAAGTTTCATCAATTGGCAAGATCCCCTCTAGTATCATTTTTCATTGTTTCCACCACTATTAACTAACTAGTAAATCTTCTAGTTAAGTCTTAAATATTTACAATATTTAACACATGATACATTAATTGTATTTTAATCACATAATACGAAATTCGGGTCGTTACACAACCCCACCACAATCTCTCTCTCCACAACCACGAAATGTAGCGATGGGCGCAGGCGGCGGAGGTGGAAGGCAGCGGCGGTCAAGGCGGAAGGCGGCGCGGCCGGAGGTGGGCGCCGGCGCTATAGCAGAAGACGATGGGGTGCAGGTGGATGATGGCGGCGGAAAAGGAAGACCAACCCTCGATATATACAAAGATGGTAGTGAGGGGTTAAAAAGGGAAAACTGTGAAAGTTGTGTGGCAGATCTGAAAACCCACAAAAACCAACTGCTCATCAATTGCTAAATTAATAGTATACAATATACTGAAAACTATTAATTAACCAGTATAAATAAAATGAACAATAATTCTCTTAAAATTACTCAATCATAACTCATGAATCATGTTCATGTTCATGTTCATGAATGAAGCCGATATATTTTATTTGATTGTTTATGTTTGTTTGTTGTATGCATATAAAGGACATCAAAGCATCATTTGTATATCTAATATAAACTAATGATATAATACTAGATACAGCTGGCCCAATGATAAAAACAAAAGTTCCACCTTTATAACCCACGCGCTTTTCCATTTACTCCTCAACCCTCCATCTTTATCATTGTTCTCTTTCTGCCTCTGTTTTTTTTCAATTACAAATACACAAAGCTTCAAGCTTCCATCTTTCTTTTCTTTACTAAATCTTCACTTTCTAGCCAACTGTATGCAAAATCCAAAAATTATTGTCTAAATCGAAATGGGTTTGCTTTAGATTCGACAATTTCGGCTGTTTTTAAACTCAAAATCCACCCCCAAACAGAAAACAGAGCATACTCTGTTTTCTCTGTTGTCAGTTTCTTCTTCTTCTTCTCCTTCACGCTCGATTCTGTACACAAGAAAAACAGAGTAAATGGAGAAGCATTTGACCATGGAGTTTCTTTCAAAACTGTTTGCGGATTCACAGGACGACATCACAGAGCAAATTATGCTGATCTGGGGTAAAATCAAGATGAAATTAGTGGTGCCATCTCTGAGAATCTTTATGTACATCAATCTGGTGTTGCTGATGATGTTGTTCATAGAAATGATTTACATGGCTATTGTGGTTTCAATTTACAAATTGTTTGGGAAAAAAACAAGAACAGCGTTACAAATGGGAACCTTTTGCAGAAGATGCTGAGGTAGGTAGCTCTGTTTATCCTCTGGTTCTTGTTCAAATTCCAATGTTCAATGAACGAGAGGTTTATAAGCTTTCAATTGGAGCTGCTTGTGGGCTTCAATGGCCTCCGATCGTATTGTGATTCAAGTGCTTGATGATTCTACAGATCCATTGCTCAGGTTGATAAATTACATTTAACTGCAGTAACTTATATTATTTGGGAAAGAAAACACTACACTTTAGGTATATAAATATATATAATGATAATGATACATTTTAGATTTTATGCTTGTGGTTTTCGTGGATTGAATTGGGGATAAATGTGTTAGGTGATGGTGGAAATGGAGTGCCAAAATTGGGCAAGTAAGGAGTGAACATACACTATCAAGTCGGGACAATCGAAAGGGGTACAAAGCCGGGGCGCTTAAGGAAGGGCTGAAGCATCAATACGCTAAGGAGTGCGAGTATGTGGTCATATTTGATGCTGATTTCCAACCCGAACCTGATTTTCTAACTCGGACCGTCCCATTTCTTCATCATAACTCTGAACTTGGTCTCGTTCAAGGCCGTTGGGAATTCGGTAAAGATAAACACCTTAAACTCGTATAAGTTTTATTTTCTATTTTTTTCTTTTTTATCTCAATGCATAATGTATGAAATTTAACAATAAATGTTGGTTCTATTTATACATTGGTAGGGGGTGTAAAATGTGAAATGGTCCAAAAGCACCTATTATTATCTAGAATTTGGTAAATCGGACAAATACATAATTATATTATTTAAAAGTCTAGTACAGGGTCCATCTCATCCCCACTCAATTGCTATTAAGATTCTTGATAACATTTTCTTTTTTAAATGAAGGCTGATCCATTGGCGGTATTGGGGAGTACGTGTAATGAGATCACATTCGACATTAAATATATATTAAACTTGGCTTCAGCATTATTATTATTTGTACCTTTATATTTTTATATACAATACAATACTGTTTATGATATCTTATAGAGAAATATATTATAACTTACTAATTTATATATAAATATATATTAATTATTTTATAATAAATATTAATTAATCGTAGATAGAAGTAAAATGATTTAATGCATTTGAAATCATAAAAAAATGGAACGAAATGGACGTGGTTGTCAATGTTAAGTTTATTTTTGTTGTTGGTACCCACTAAATTGCCCCACATTGAAAGGACCATATGTTGAAATTTTCTTAATTTAGATTTTAGTCTGGGGCCATAGTTGTACTTCACTAGTTTTGATAGCTAGGGGTGTTCATTTTCGGATATCCGAAATTCGGATATCCGAATTTCGGATATCCGAAAATTTGGATAGTGGATTTCACTATCCGAATCCGAATCCGAAATTCGGATATCCGAAATTTCGGATTCGGATTCGGATATCCGTTCGGATATCCGAAATTCAAAAAAAATTTATATTTTTTTAATAAATTTTATAAAATATAATAAATTTTTATTGAAATTTATTTATATATCCAAAGGTTTTGTTAAAATATCAAAATATCCAAAAATATCTAAAATATTTAATTAATATTTAATATTTTTAAATTTTTATATGGATATTTCGGATATTTCGGATATTTCGGATATCCGAAATATCCGAAAATTCTCAAAATCACTATCCGAATGCGAATCCGAAATTTCGGATATCCGAAGTTCGGATATCCGAATTTTCGGATATCCGAAATTTCGGATACGATGTTCGGATATCCGAATTTTCGGATATCCGAAATTTCGGATATCCGAAATTTCGGATATCGAATTTCGGATTTTCGGATATTTCGGATTCGGTTTCGGATTCGGATATTTTTGAACACCCCTGTTGATAGGTGCTAGTTATTTTAACATTGATGGTTCATAGGTGCCACAAGTTTATAAATATTGAACATTTAATTTATAAATAACGTATATTAATTTTATAACTAAATCTAACAAAACAAAATATGTAGTTTAATGATATCTAGTGTGTAGTGTTCTTTTCAAATTGTATATTGTAACAGATTTAAAGAATATGATTAAATAAGTGTGTTTTTGTCGTCTTAGTGTTCTTTTCAAATTGTAATTGTAACAGATTTAAAGAATATGATTAAGTGTGTTTTTGTCGTCGTCTTAAAAACAGATTAAATATTTAAAATTTCGCAATAAAAATAGAAAATTATAGGAAAAGTTAATATGAAAAAAAGAGCAGTAGCACGTGATCCTCGATGATCAATAAAAAACCAATAATTATACGTGATCTTCCGAAAATGATTTGCAACTTAAAGTAGCGACAAATGTTTTACCGTTGAAGATAACAACTCACACACACTACTTTAGACTTTGATAATATGACACTCAGGTCCTGGCAATGTTGTTAGGACCGGATCGGACCGGCCGGTTCGACCGCGAATCGGTGGCTGGTCCGGTCCGGTCGAGGGTGGATCGTTTTTGGCCATTGAACCGGCCGGTCCGAACCGAACCGGCGGTTGGACCGGCGAACCGGTTCGGGTCCGACCGGATTTTGAATTTTTTTTTTTTTTTTTTTTGATTTTAGTGGGTAAAAACGGGGGTGTTAAACCATAAATTAGTACTTGTATATACAAATATAGTTAAGTTTTATATATAACTATAAAATATATGTAAATCATATATAAATTATAAAATATATGTATAAATCATATAAATTACTTATATTTAATTACATATATAAATATAATTAAATATAGTTAAATCCGGTCCATCCGGTCCGACCGGTCCGACCGGTCCGACCACCAAACCAGTAAGCGTCCGGTTCGACGTCCGATCCGGTTCTGAGAACATTGGTCCCTGGAGTTGAATCCGATATTAAAAATGATGCAAATTTGAATGTTTTTTTTATGCAAGTGAATAAGTGATAAACAAACAAACAAAGAAACATACCCAGTGTATCCCACTCAAGAGTAGGGTCTGGGAGGGGTAGTTGGTGGCTAGTCTTTTCTCTATCTTGGGGGATAGAGAGACCGCTTAAAGAGAGACCCCCGACTCAATAACAGAAGCAATAGCAATAACAAGTAATAGCAAAAACATATTATATCGTACAAAGAATTTTCTTTCTGTTTAAAAAAGGAAATGTTTAATCATAATATATATATAATATATATATATTAATATATATATATATATTTATAAGTGATTAATATAAATAAAAATAAGAATTGTTCTTAAAAAAGTACAAGAAAAATACAATGAAACATAAATTAATGGTGACGAATGTTGCAGCAAACTCAAATGATTGCTTAATGACGAGAATGCAAGAGATGTCACTTAACTACCATTTCAAGGTGGAGCAAGAATACGGTTCACTTACTTTCTCATTCTTTGGCTTTAATGGTAAGCAAACTCCTACTTAAGAGCTTAATTATAATATGAGTTGTTTTTTGTGGTTTTAAGTTAATGTAACATGATTCATCATCTATCCATTCGTCGTGTTCATCTACTACTTGCACACATTTAGACTCTAATAATATGTGATAAATCGATCAACAGTTTAAGACATTAATAATAACATAATTTGAATTCAAGTGGTACTTGTTCAGATGGAATTTGAACCGGAGTGCAGGTGTACGTCCTAATATATAATTTGTGTTGCCAGGGACCGCCGGAGTTTGGAGGATGGCTGCACTTGACGAGGCAGGGGGATGGAAGGATCGCACCACAGTAGAAGATATGGATTTGGCTGTTCGAGCGAGTCTTAAGGGATGGAAGTTTTTATACATTGGTTCACTAATGGTAATTAAACTCCTAATAAACATTCTAGCTAGAGCACAAAAACAATCTAGCTAGTTGCATGTTTACTAATTATTCGGTTCGTACTTTGATCATGTATAGGTTAAGAGTGAACTGCCAAGTGTATTGAAAGCATATCGTTACCAGCAACACCGTTGGTCTTGTGGTCCAGCTAACCTTTTCAAAAAAATGTTCTGGGAGATCATTAGAAATAATGTATGAGGATGAGTTATATATAATTGCCCCATTTTCTTAATTACTTTACTCAATTAGTAGATCTACACTATTGTTAACGTTTTCTACTACTTTTGATCCAGAAAGTGTCATGGTGGAAGAAGTTATATCTCTTGTACAGCTTCTCTTTGTAAGAAAGATTGTAGCCCATATTGTCACATTCACACTCTATTGTGTCGTGTTTCCTGCAACTGTATTTTTACCACAAGTCGTAATTCCACGGTGGATCACAGTATACATCCCAACGGTCATCACACTTCTAAATGCAGCTGGAACTCCCAGGTGTTTTAATTACCCTAGCTCTCATCAATCTTCCAATTAAGCTAGTCTGTTTACTAAGAAACTAATTAACAAGTCAATGTTCGTTTTGATTTGCGGTTTGTTTTTTTGTAGGTCTTTCTATTTGGTGGTGTTTTGGGTTCTCTTTGAAAATGTCATGTCCCTTCACCGGGCCAAGGCCACATTCATGGGACTCTTTGAGACTCAAAAAGTGAATGAATGGGTCGTCACCGAGAAGCATGGAGATGCTTCAAAGGCTAAAGCAGCACAACAACAAACACAATCTCGGTTTTAACATAGGTGAAAGGTACATTTACAACTATAACTCAAAGGATTATAATATGTATACTAAATACTGATCGAGCGTTATATATATGTGATCATATCTCACAGAATTCTTATGCTAGAGCTTTGCGTGGGGATCGTCATCTTTGGATGTGCTTGCTATGATCTTGCATACGGGAAGTACCACTACTATTTTACCTTTATCTACAGGCTATAGCTTTCATGGTAATGGGTTTCGGTTTTGTTGGTATTCAAGTCACAACTCCTAGCTGACAATGTTAAGTTCTTCAATTCTTTCATCACGTTCGATTGCAATTTTGAATCATCAGTACGTTATTTGACACTTGTACTGCATGATTTCATCGTTTACTACACCATAGATGAATACATGATACAACCGTCGCTTTAGAACATGCAACATTCTTTGTATATTTCCATGTAAATGAAATGGAAATGATACAGATACACCATTCCATGCAAACAATAATAATTATATGTGTTGATGACTTAAAGGAAGAAGAGATTTTTGGTGTAGCATATACATCTATACCTAGTTTATACTATCAATTGAATGTTTAGAACTTGTTTAGTACTTATAATATCTTATGCATGTATTATCTCCTGTTATTCTTTAATTTTAGTTTGAATAACTGCTTTCTTTGTAATTTTTTTGCTTTGAATATAAGGAAGATAAAATCACATGAACGACATGTTGCCTCATTTGTTTAACAAAAATCTGAAGTGACGTATTGTGATCACGAGTATGATGCTAGTGATCCAATAGCAACATTCGTCTCTATATATAACATGCGGACCTAATTTTTTCAAGGGACACATGGTTTAAAAACCGTCCCTTATAGGCTTCTCAAAATTTAAATAAGTACAAATTGGCCGTAACCGCCCCTTATGTTACCTTTTGGGGTGGGTATTATGACCACTCCTTATGTTACCTTTAGGACATGATTATTTGACCAAAAACTCTTAAATTAAGGGAGCGTTTGGTTGGAAGGAATGGAATGGAATGGATCGGAATTGAGAAACTAGTATATTTTCAAGTAAATTATGTTTGAGTGGATAATGAAATGTAAAATACAAGGGAATGTTCCACCTTAAATTCCCTTAGATGTGGGATTCAAAATCCTTCCACCTAAAGAGGGAATTTGAAATCCCCAACCAAGGGAATTTGAGGTGAAACATTCCCTTGGGTTTTACATTTCATTACTCACTCAACATATTTTACTTGAAAATTATACTAGTTTCTCAATTCAATTCCATTCCATTTCATTCCTTCCAACCAACGCTCCCTAAGATTGTACAACTCTTTTAGTAGACAATACAACTCCTAAAGCTTGCAAACACACAACCCCTCTCCAACAAGAAAAACTTTAGTATATGAGAGAGATATGAGAGAGAGAGAGAGAGAGAGGGAGGGAGATAATTTAGGATGATTTGCAAGATGGTGATGTTTCTTTCTATTCCTCTTTGTTTAATTTCATAGTTGATTAGATTGATTACATTTTCGTGTTGGCGATTTGGTTTCTAGGGGTTTTGGTTTATAACAAGTGAAGAAGCACCTTCAAATGATACTAAGCAGAAGGTTGAGGCTATCAAACACGTATTGAAAAACACTACAAGGGCAAATAAAGAATCTTAATCAATGAAGGGAACGGTAGGTTTTTGTATTTATATGTGCTCATATGTAGAATAAAGGATCTAGTTGAAACGGTGATGTCAGAAGTGATTAACAAGAGTTGTAGTTGAAACGGTGATGTTTTCGATTTGTTTATGTTGACTTGATGATGTATTTTGGGAATTTTTTGGTGTATACGTGCTTTTTGTCTAGATGTTGTATATTGAATTGATTTTGAACGTTTGATACACAGTGTATAATACTTTAATATATAAACATTTGATACGTAATCTGATAATTTTTTATTGATTGAGCAGTTTGTACAAGGATTATTTATGGATATTAAATAATAAAATAATTTTTTTCTACATTTGTTTCTTTTTGTACTAGTGTCACTATACTAGCAACGCAATAGAGCACCTAAATGCACGTTTTTTAGAGTGCTTTTGAGCTAATGTGAAGAAGAGGGAGATGCGAGTATATTGGAGTGAGCGAGTGTTTTTATTGAAAAATGTCAAAAAAAAAAAAACTAGTTATGTTTGAGGGAAGGAGAGAGGGTGTTTTTAATTGGTTGTTTTAGACCTACTTTTTACTATGAAAGTGAGAAAGTCTGAGCATGGATTATGTGTTAGCGTTTTTAAAATTTTCTTTCTTAATGCTCAAATAATGTCTCTCATATTGTCTCTCTCATAGGTGCATCATATAGATTCGGGACACCAAAAATATGTGGCTTGAAAGGATGACTTTTCATTGCTACCGCGTGGTTATCCACTAAAAGTGTCCGATACATGATTTGATCACATCATCACTTTTTTAAGGGTGCCACTCTTTGTATCATTACATGCATGTGGCAACGAAACTCGAATCTTTTTAATAATGGTCGTAATATTTTTCTACAATATAAACATATATTTAACGTTTTATCTTAAAATATAGTTTTAAAGACTAACCAATAGCTTAGATAACATCTTTCTCTATTTATTTTTCTTGATCATCTCTTTCCTCTCCATTGTTTCTCATAATAAGTTTCAACTTTGACAAAACAATAATGAAGAAAAAATAACTTCCCTCTTGGCGGGCAATGCCCCTTAATGCGGGTCCGGGGCTAGCGCCCCTGGTAGCAGGGTCAGGGGCGGCAGTCTTTGGCGGGGTCCAAGGAGTAGAGCCCCTGGTTGGAGTTAAACTGAATTTTCACATGTGAAACTCCGAGAGCAAAAATGGTGATATTTAAAGACAATAACTGCCTTTGGCAGTTTCCCATCCGTAAAAAATCAAAGTTGAATGTTATTTTTGTCTGAATTTCTTCTTCTTTTTTTTCTAAGCACTGGTTTACAAAATTCTCACAAACATATCATACTTATTCTTATTATTGAGTTTTATCCGATTAAATAATTTGGTGTGAACCTTAATAGTTTCAATCTGATAGCGTTTCGCGAATCTCAATTTATGACGGTATTTCTCTATAGATATTTATAGTAAATAATAAGAAAGTTTATGTTATCAGTTATCTTTTAGCCTAATTAACATCAATTTCTAATAACTACACAATCAGTTGGATCTATCAGGGAGTTTTAACAATTTAGTTTCACTCAATAGTATTTTATGAACTACTTTTTCAACAACGCATCAACATTTCTCAATGTATAAATTGAATGTTGCACAAAAATGCTTCATATGCCGACTGATACACAAGATGTAATATCATCTTCATTTCAATTTTATTACTAATAATTTGAACTTTGAATCTCTTTTTGAAATTAAATGCATCAACATATGGTATAATATTTATATACAAGATACTGTTGTTTTAATAAAGACACATAACTAGTTACAATCATCTCACTTTTCCAATATTAGTGAGTTGATTATAATACATTCGACTTGATTTTATATATTTCTCAATTTTTTTCGATAGAAAACATAACATCAAATTATCCTTTCAACATGCTTTTAGCATAACATCAATAGCACACAGGCGTAAATGTTTCCACTATATACAAAACATAACATCAATTTGTTAACATTTTCACACACTGCATGAGCATACACGTGAAGGTTGTTACAAATACAAATACAAATGAATGAAACATCACCACATGGGCAAATTAAGTTTACGGACCACAAATTCCACGACAACACATATATGTAATATCAATGAATTTATAACCAAAGGAGAGTGAAAATTATATATGTCACAATAATGTGTATGCATATAGTATAGTAATCAACTAATCATTTATGATGTATTTAGTGACTGACTAACATCAGGGAAAAAGTATTAATAAAAAAACTATTAATCCTGAAGAGGTCATATTTGGAGTGTTATCATCAAACGTCGTTGAAAAGCAAATTAACCAATGAGCTCGTTAATAGATATTTACCTCGGTCGTGTATGGTATGACAGTCAAGAATGTGTGATAGATTCCCACTTCAAAAGCTGTAATCTCTTGACTAACAAATTGCAGGATATTAAAATGCGAAAAACATGAAAGTCTTTCTGGAGCAAGATTGACTATTAGTAACAGGAATTATGGAAGATTAGGAATTTTTATATAAAAGGTTGGTAGAAAGTCAACGTCTTAATTAGTTGACTTTTCACATGATCGACCATTGAGTTTTTTACTACATGTATCGTTTTTTGCCGGCAAATCACCATGAAATCATGGACAACCTTAAAATAAAAATGTTATTAATTGAAAAGTCAATATTTTGAATTGATGAAACAAACTAAGAAATTAAAGTAGTCATCAACCAACGTTCTCGGTCATCCTAACCATGTAGTGAGCAAAGCAACCAAAATCTTAGAGCATTAAGGAGTTTTTAAAAAGAAGAAAAAATTAAGGTTTTTCTAGAAAGAAATCCATGGAAACCAATAAAATTATAAATGCTTTTTCTTAAGTTTGTTCAGGAAAAAACATTAATTTTCTACTTATAGATCACTTTTAATCAATGTTTTTAGAATCAGACCGGACACTAAATCAATGCCTTACAGATCAGTTAGTCGGACCGAATATAAAAACCAGATAAAATTATAAATATTTTAATAAATATATGTAAAAATGATGAAACATTAAAAAATATATAAAAAGCCGGTTCAACCGAATCGACCCCCCGCTTCAAGCGTCCAACCTGTTCATCGACCCGACCACCGGTTCAACATCACGGTTTTAAACACCGAATCAGACTGGATTGGAGTTTGATACCTAGTTCAACCGATCGAACCGGCCGGTCCGATCTCAAAACAATGCTTTTAACTTATCATTAATAAGGTTAGCCTAAATTAATGGTTAACTTGTTTGAGTTTTTCATTGTTTTTAGCTTTGTATATATTTAGCATGTTAACCTCTTCTATAGTTCCATTTAACCTATGTGACTCATTAGCCAATTTTATAATCAGTTAACTTTTAACCCAATAACATATCTCTTATTTTTAATTTATCCTTTTACAAACTTGTTTTTTGTGATGTTTTTTTTCTTTTTTAATTTGTACGCACCCAAAATTTAATGATTAAATACACTTAAAAAGTATGAATGTTTAATCAGCAAGCCAGCTTCTCACAGGTTTGAACTTTTAAATGAGTCAATTAGGTTCTGTTCATTTATAACTAGCTGAAATTAAGCTCGAGTTTAACTCGTAAAAGTTCAAGCCAGCTTGTGGCTTGAGTTAAAATTGTTTTTATTTCAAAGTTAATAATTAGTAATACTTCTACATAAATGCAGAATTTATAAACAGATTCAATACTAGTCAAACGAGTGAACCAACACGCTTAGATTGATATTAACTTAGTCTTAGAAATATTAGATTAAACTGCAATTTAGGTCATAACTTACAAAAATATTAAAATTTTGGCGAATTTTAAAGGAGCCAAACTAACGTGTTTACCTTGGCTCGAGCTCAACACATTTACAAACCTAATCAGTTCAGCTCGACTTGCTTACAAACGAGTCGATTTCAAGTGAGTGTTTTATGAGCAAGTTTCAAAAGTCAGTTTTTTGTACGACCCTACTTAAAAGTAAAAATTTTTATTCTTAGGTTACTTTTACGAGCGTCGTCTATGAGACCAATATTGTTCCAGCAACCGTTGGCTATGTAAAACCTGTTCTTGTTTCATATAATAATCACTTCACACAATAGAATTTATATTTATTAAATCATTAATTTAGTAAAATCATTTGCAGCAACAATATGATTGCAAATGATATTATATCATATCGCATCTCATTGTGAGATATTCTATCATAAGAGCAAAACACGGGAAACATGCCTTGTGGGGATCGTGTGAGCATATTCTTAGTTACATGTTTTACAATAAAGTATCTACAAATGACTTCGTATAATTGTCACTCATACAATTGGATGGGTCCATCCATTCACACCTAAAACAAATACTGTTCACAATTGTTTTATACCTTTATTGGATATTTCCTTTTTATTTTAATTTAAAATATAAGTTCCTTTTTTTTCTAATTGTTTGTTTAGAATTATGTGTATTCTACTATCTTTATGTAATATATAAATTGTTTTTTCTTGCAAATTCCTTGCTAGTTTTGTAATATTGTTGGTGTTTGAAGAAAATTATATGGTCAACATTATGAATTTGAAAATTACACATAAATCTTCATATTCTAATAAAAAGGTATTTGTGATGACACGTGTCAACACCACAATTATTCACACCAAAATTTTCCTGCCTCTCTCTCCTATTAAATAATTACCTTAATTACTAATAATACTATTTAACACTTTTTTAGATTTAATAAATTAATAAAGATCTATTTATTAATGTTATTTCTATATAAACAATTTTTTTATAAAATAATAAAATTGTTTAAAGCATAAGAGTTTTTTTTAAAAATATGAAATATTTAAAATTGGTATATTTAAAAAGTTATTTTTTTAAAACCAAAAATAATTAAATTTAAGAGATATAATAAGAAAATTTTAAAAATGACATTTTTATACGGTTTGTTTTAGAACAAAACGTTTATTTTTTTAAAAAAAATAAGTTTTAAAAAGTTGATATCACTATTTTATAACTTACAGTCATTTTTATACATATTTCAGTGTATTATATCTTAAAATATTATTTTATAATTAATAAATTTTGTTATATAATTTTTTATTTATTCAATCCATGTAACACACGAGTTACTATAGCTAGTAACTTATATACTTCAACTTATAGTTAATACTTCCACTTTACCCTCATTCATTCATGCCATTAATATTTTATGTATATAAATAGTAAGTAAGAATTACTATTTGTAGCTTTACTATTATTGCTTTTCATATGATTATTCGTCGTAGCATACATACTAGGGCTGTCCAAAACGCTCGACGCTCGACGCTCGCTCGCGACGTTCGTTCGGAATTTGCACGAAAAATGCTCGTTCGAATTTTTGCTCGGTTGTAACGAGCCGATCGGCTTGGATCGGTTTGTAAACGACCAAGCACGAGCAAAGGTCCGCTCGGTTCGGTTCGGATCGAATTAATATGTTATATAGTTTATACGTAGTGCTCTATAGATTTGACCCATTATATACAATATATAGTTCTATTTATGCATATTTGATCAATCAACCTAATAAAAGAATTTTGCACTTAATATAAAAGTGAAATCCTAAGCCGTTAAAAGATTTTTTTTGATCATCTCACTCCCACCGTCACCGTTATCTGTAATATGCTCTCCGCCTTATCGGCTACAGACTTAGCTAGCTTCATCGTCAGTCACAACGTGTTATCATCCAAAAGTATTATGTAATGAAATGTGTCTGATTTTAAAGTTATTAACTTTATTCGCTGTAGTATAAATTGTATGACACACAAATAGTTGGGTTGTATAAATTATTTGTCGCTCGTTTGCGCTCGCTCGACGTTCGCTCGAAAATTTAACGCTCAAGAAATGATCGTTCGATTTTACGCTCGGTTGTAAACGAGCGATCGGCTCGATTCGGTTTGGAAAGGAGCCAAGCACGAGCAATTCCGCTCGTTCGGCTCGGCTCGTGAACAACCCTATTACATACAATATACAATGTATATTGTTTGTATGTTAGTATATTTATAAGAAGGTGTGATATATGCTTAACTAATTCAAGTATATAACCGAGAGAATCATATAATCCACTGGCGCGGATAGTAAGCGCCGAGGGTGGGGTGGGCGGGCGCTCCTTCCTCTTTTTTTCACCAGTAGTGTTAAAATTTAGTCCGGTGTTGTAATTTTTTGTCAAGTGATGTAAATTTTTATATAATTATCGAGTTCGCCCCCCCTGGAGTGTTCAAGCTCCGCCACTGACATAACTATTTATACATAGTGTTGACCAGATTTGCAAGGGAGTGAGTGAGAGAGAATTTTATCCTGATACAGTTACATAATCGTATTATAAGAGTTAAAACAAGATGTAAAATTCTAATAATTCACAAAATTTAATGTTAATATTGTATTTAATACCTTTTTATCTATGTGTTTGTATATATCATAATTTAATAATACCATAAATTGTAATAATATATTTTAATTGAATTAAAACCAAAACTTAATCGCCATGTGTATCTGCCCAGATTAGTTTACCTAATTAACTTTTAAAATGCCTCAAAATATATTATTATAGGTAAATAATGAACAACCAAACCACTAAATTAAAAAAACTAACTTAAGAAAAGACAAAAATGAAGACAAAAGGATAAACAGAAGGGAAAAAAACTAAAGATAATTAATTATCACTAAAACCAACCGTTGTTGGTTTATACACGGGAAAGCGATCAGAATGCTACATTTAAAGTATTAATTTAAATCAATACCATATTTTATATAACTTTATCAAATAGCTTTCTGTTCTATATTTTTTTTCGCAAATCATTGTAAATTTTGAATAAGGTATACAAGTGCCAAGCTAAAAGTGAAATCGATATCTATTAAAACACTCGATATAAAATGCTAATTTAATGTCAAAATTGTAATCTTACTTTCCTTTACATCTATTATAATAGAAATGGTGATCTTACTCATCTGTTTTGTTAAATTTTAAATAACTAAAGTATCAGAGTTTAGTACTACTATAATCAAGTATTGAATTTTTTTACTAAGACAACTTTACCACCAGCGTATAGATGTGTAGCTTGTAACTACGTTAATTATATTATACGTTGTGAGTATTTGCGATTCATTCTATATATACTTATCATTTTATCATGAGGGCTAAGCTCCATTGATTTCAAACTAATATGATAAGATTTCTAACAAGTGACAGTACATGTAAAGCTCAAACTAAGCATTGACCCTGTAATGTATGAGACTACAAGCCATTTTTAGTGTGTATAACAAACACTTAAAGTCTTATTTGAAAATAAGAGGAGCATGAAGATTCATACAAAATCATTAGTGAATGGTTGTTCTCTTCTAAACAACTCATCCTATTTGTCATCCAACCAAATAATGAAAGATGTTTTCTAGTTTCCCGATATGGTTTTAATTTTTTATATTAAATTACCGTTTCATCCCTGAGGTTTGGTGATTTTAACCATTTGCATCCTACAGTTTAAAAATCCTCATATACCCCCCTAACGTTTTTATTTTTGTTCTTATTTTCATCCAATGACTACGACGTTAATAATTCAGTTAACATTTCATGAAATGACAAAATTACCCTTAACTCACATCCTCTTTTTAACTCTTTTTCTCTCCCATCCACACACACACACACACACACACACCCCCACTCCTTCTCTCTTTATCTCTCTCTACCAGAGATCTCATCGAAAATGGTTCACAGGCGTTAGAGGGGAGGCGTGTGGATTGTGATGGGCGCGGCGGTGGAGGCGGTGTGGTTGTGGTAGCGGGCGGCGATGGAGGCGTTGTAGGTTTTGGTGAAGCTTGATGGTGGAGTGGTGTCAGAAATGGGTACTTACCGTGCTCCAGCACTCAGTCTCACCAGAAATGGGTTCCCGGCGTCAAGATCTTGAAATCCACAACAGCAATCTCCCGATAACGGCTTCATCCCTCTAATTGCTCTTTGTTCATACACAACACCCCTTGTCTATTTGCATTTGTAATCAAATTAAACCCTTTAATATATACAGAAATCAAATCAAAACCCTTTAAAACTTAAAGCTTAACAACACCAAATCTAAACCAATCCACCAGGAAGAACCCCAAACCTAAGAATTCGAGATCATACTAGCAAAAAGAAGACAGATTTGCAGCAAATTGAAAAGGTATGATTATTTCAGGTAAAAGAAAAGGGATTGACCTTTCTGGACCAGCATGTCCCAAATCTGAGCTTTGATGAGCTTCCCATCAACATTAAGACTCCTGGTGCGAACTCGACACTAATGGTGGATTTTGTTTCTAATTAAACTCGTTTCTAGTGAATCTGGAGAGAAGATTAGATGTACCGTCACCAAAATCACCGATTAGAACCATTTTGAACAAGTAATCATACTCATCTTCCCTCTGTATCCAGACACCACTCTGTTTTTTGAATGTTTATTCTTGAAATCACAGTGACTTTGTGTGTTTGAGAGGGAGAGAAGAGGGAAGAGAGCGAAGATAAGGGCTTCGGTGGTGGTGATAGGCTGCTGCGGTGGTGGTGCTGATAAGGGCTTCGCGGTGGTGGTGATGGGTTGCTAGATGCTGCGGTAGTGGTGATAGGGTGTTATAGTGGTGGTGGTTTGAAGAAGATGTTGTTTGATAGATGGAGCACAAATACTCGAAGAGCTTGGTTTCGAGCTCCGAAATCGGAGAGTGGGATTCCAACAGTCGTGGTGCTTCTGATTCTGATTCCTATACTGCCATTTTCAATAAAGGGGGTGGTCATGGTGAAGGAGAGGTGTGGTGGTAACTGGTAACAGCCTAACAGAAAGGGGTGGTCAGATGAGGGTAGTTTAGCCTTTTAACAATATTTTAACAGAATAATTAACGGTGTTAGTGTTTTGGATTCAAATGGGAATAAAAATAAAACGTTAGGGGGTATATGAAGATTTTTAAACTGTAGGGATGCAAATGGTTAAAAACACCAAACCTCAAAGATGCAAATGGTAGTTTACTCAATTTTTTATCATGTAAGGGTACACGCTGTGATCATACCGCTCGGCTAAAAAGAACCCAAACTTAAAACTCACGTCAAAAAAAAATAAACCTCACAATTACCTTCTCAACAAAATCAATCATTTGACACTCCGACATATTATTGCAGTTACAACCGCCATACACACACTTTCTCTAGTGAAGAGGTCCCGAAGGAGGATGGGGATGAAGAGGAGGAACCGACAAAACGCAAAATCCTATCGATAATTTCCTAAACACCTCCATAACAAAGTCATACTTATGTTTATGTTATTATTTATCCATTACCTATAACATATGATAAAAGAAATACAAACAACATATGCAATCCAATCATATTAAATTGCCTTTCAAGTATAGGGCAGAAAACTAACATACCTTGGTTTTTTATATACTATTTTATAAATATATAAATCTTCAAAGTACAAAATTACACTTAAAATTACATTTTTGTGTTTATTACTTATTTTATGAAACTTATATTTTGTCAAACATGTTTTTTTAATTAAAAATATAATATTTTATTAATGAAACATTTACTACATCAATTTAGTATACGGTTTTCGCTATTTTTTAAAAAATTGTGATGGTGTTGTGGATCTTTTGATTCCATTTCACAACTACTCGATTCTCATATTTTTTAATATATCGCAATCCCAGATGGTTCAATCTTGAAAACACGTGGTCCTAGCTTTACACTTCCTTCTAAAAACCATAATTTATATGTTTCTGTATTTTTGGAACAAACAAATTTATATGATCTGTGAAAACAAAATATGTGAATTAATATTAAGATACCCACAGGAGATATCCACTGCTGAATTATAGTAAAAGAATGTTTTGTCACACTTATTTGTGGTGTTGAATCGTTTAGTTATGCAATGTTAAACATAATAGTGAGGAGTATGGTTCATGAAGATTTCTTTGAATTATTACCATTGATTCATTTGCTACAGAACCTATTCATTTGAATGTCGATTGCGTGGATGCCGGAGATGATTTGATTTTAGTAAATGTTAAATTTCGGAACACAATGCAAGGTTTATTTTGAAGATTGCTTTGTATTTGTTCAATATTATTTTTCTTGTGTTGTAAAATTGGTAATTGTTTCATAATCAAGAATACATACGACAGAGCTTGTACAAAAAGCTTTTAGCATACAAATCATACAAATGATTCATCATATACATGAGTTAAACGAACCACTAAAAATAAGTTAGACTTATCATTGTAACATAATGTGATGCACCATTTATTGCATTGTGTATATGTCTTAAAATGTCATTTTATTTGATATAGCAACATTATGCTCAAACTAAAATAACTAAAAATTATTACGTTAGATATGATATGCTTAAAAGTTTATCTTCGTCTTCGTCTTCATCTTCATCTATCAATCTATCTATACTATAAAATAAGATTTTTTGATGTCACATGTCATAATTATATGGCTCCTAAATTCTATTTTATCTTTTCTCTCTTCTAATAAATAGCACATTACATATAAATGATATTAATTAATTCTTTCATATTAAAAATTTTTTATTAATTGAAAAAGTAGATCTTTCTACAAATACAATTTATAAAAAATAGTTTTTTATAAAATAAGAAAGTTTTTCAAAAAAAATATCAAACTTTAAAAAACAATATATTTTAAAACCTATGGTTTTTAAAAAAATAAAGTTCTTATGAAACAAAAATAATTAATTTTAAAGTTATAATAAAAAAATTATTAAAAATGACACTTTTTTAAACATGGTTTTGTTTTGAAACAATTTGTTTTAAAAACCAATTTTTTTGAAAAAAACAAAATAATTAAACAAAAGCATAAAAAATGATATCGTCCTTTTATCATTCGCACTTAATGTCAATCATATCTTATATCAATGGATTGTTTTATAATTAATAATTTTTGTTAATAAATATTTAATATTTTATTTATCCAACCCGTATAATACACGTGGTACTAACCTAGTACTCTAATAAAAAGTAATTTGAGATAACACGTGACAGGATCACAATCATTCTTATCAAAATTTCCCGCCCCTTTCTCTTATTAAATAATTATCTTAGTTAACGATAATATTATTTAACACTTTTTTAGATTTAATAAATTAAGAAAGAAATCTATTTATTAATGTTATTTATAAATAAATAATTTTTTATAAATAATTATTATTCTAAAGAATAAATCTTTTCTAAAATACAAAATATTTTAAACTTGGCATTTTAAAAAGTCGATTTTTTTAAAAACCAAAAATAATCAAATTTGGGAGTTATAATAAGAAAAATTTAAAAATGATATTTTATGCGGTTTGTTTTAGAACAAAATGTTTATCTTTTTGAAAAAAATAAAATTTTTTTAAAAGTTGATATCACTGTTTTATAATTTATAGTATTTTCTCATATATATAATTTCAGTCATATCATATGTTATAATATTATTTTATAAATTAATAAATTTTATTATATATTAATATTTTATTTAGTTAACCCGTATAATACACGAGTATACTAAAGCTAGTTAGGTATATAAAAGTTATTTGAGATCAAAAATATTGATAGAAATCTATTTTTAAAAAAGTTAACAGTGACATCAAAGTTATTTTTTCCCCTTCATTCAATTTAACTTCTTAATTAAGAGTTGAGATGTCGTCAAGACCTTGATCTATTTATTGGAATAGTAGATTATTGATGTTCTAAAATCTTACCTAACTTTCCACGGTATTTTTCCTTTGCATTTAATCATCTATATATCGAAGAAGATTCAATTGAACAAGGAATAATAGCAACTACCAACTTATTATTTAGTTCCACCATTTTTTTAACTCAAATAATTTTACATACACTTCAGTACTTAAAAAATATATCCTAAAATCAAGAATTTATTCGTTTAATTAGTGTATAACATTGTTATAATTAAAAAAATAATTCTTTTAAAGAGGTTATGCACTATGTTAACTAAGGTGCGTCAAGAACCATTTACACAATGTGTCTACCTTAAGCTCCCACATAGTACAGTACGTCTAAGCTAAACAACGATGCATCAAGCCCATGTGTCTTTATCATAAAACTTTTACATTTTGACAATAGAGTTACTTCCCATCCTATAGTACACAAGTTGTATCATGGTGGTTTTTCACAATTTTAACCCTTTTTATCACACACCACATGTACACACAAACCTATGATGTTAAAAAAAATGGCTACATACGAAGAAACCATGAAACACGACAAAATGAGTCTAAAACAAAAATGCAAACATCCGAGGGTGAAGACACATGAGTTGATGTATCGAAATATGTGTTAGACTCACAGCATACTAGGTGTGTTTGAGTTAGATACGATGTGAATGGTTCCTATTGTACCAACGCGCTAATCTATTAACACAATTTAAAAATAAACGTTTATTAAAAATAGACAAAATTACAGTAAACGTCCTTTATGTTTATCAACTCTTGCATATATCCCTTTATCTTTAAAACGCTCACTTACTGTCCTTTATGTATAGAAAATGTTGCCCGTTACGTCCTTTATACAAACGCCCGTTAGTTTTTTGGGTTAAGTCACAACACGTGCGAAGCACACGAGGGCAAAATGGACTTTTCATCACCCATCCTTATTTATATATATTGATTGTGTTGACTACATTGAAAACCCAACCCACACCTCCCCTTCGCACACCACCACCGACTACCATCGCGCCAGCTAATTCCCACCGAACGCCACCACCACATTCACCATGCACCATCTCACAGCCGCATCAACGCACCATCGTCATCATCACCATCATCGTCGATGATTGCCGCCGCCGGTGACATCATCTCTATATATATAGATACACACACCATATCTTCAATGTCGTTTCGGCCACCGGAGAAAGATTAGAGGTTTCAATTTGTTGCAATTAGAGGTTTCAATTTGTGCTCTGTGCAGTCATCTGACTCAATTAGAAGCGGAAGGTGTGAGTACGAGTCGGTGTTCACTGTAATACACAGGCGTAGGCTGAATTGGATCCCGATTCTGCAGATGCAGAAGTATTATTCGATCGCTGACGTTGTTATGAGCTGCAGAAAGTTGTTGAGGAGAAGACGAGAGGTGAAACGATGATGGAATTGAAGATGTTGATGTTGCTTCGAGAAGAAAGTAGATGTTGCGTTTGAGTGCAGTGATAGCTGTGGTAATGGTGATGCAGAGTTTGTTAATGTTGATTTCAATAGAGATGATTCACGAAGCAGTGAGATCACCGATTGATGTACATTGATTTCATTGATTAGATCTATTTCTCGTGTTTCTCGTGGTTCACATGATCTTCGTTAATTAGGGCTTTAATCGAGCAATGATTGGGACCAGTTGCTTTTGTTGATGGTCGGTGGTGGAGGTGCGGGTTTTGATGGTGGTACGTGGGTGGTGGTGCGCTAGGCAGTGGTGTGCATAGGCAGTGGTGTGTTGGATGTGGAGAAGAAGACGAAGAGTGACGATGGATGTGCGGTGATGGAGGTGTGACGTGGAGGTGCGGGTATGATGGTGGTGTGAAGGCAGTAGATGGAGGTTCGTTGCCCACCTGTAATCATGTGCGTGTGTGTATATATATATATGAGTAACGGGCGTTTGTGACTTAACCCAAAAACTATTTTGCCCTCGTGGGTGGTGAAAAGTCCATTTTGCCCTCGTGTGCTTCGCACGTGTTGTGACTTAACCCAAAAAACTAACGGGCGTTGTATAAAGGACGTAACGGGCAACATTTTCTATACATAAAGGACAGTAAGTGAGCGTTTTAAAGATAAAGGACGATATATGCAAGAGTTGATAAACATAAAGGACGTTTACTGTAATTTTGTCTAAAAAATATAGCACTATATTTGAATCAAACATAACAATTTATTTATTTCACTGTATATATTTTTTAAAAATAAGAAAATACGTAAAAGCTAGTTTAGTTTAAAAATAGTTGAACTTGAAAAAAAATTAACAATGATTAGTTTTTTTCACATCACAGTAAAACTTCGAGCTTATTTCCGGTTTGTTATTACCTCAAATTCCAGTTTTTTGGTCGAAGGTTACTTCTCATATTTTTATTATTTTTATTTGAATCTATCCCATTATATAAAAGTTAATAACACAAATGGTCCATGTTGTAAGATCATTTTTCAAATTTAGTCCCTGCGTATCATGCATTACAAGTTAGCTCATTAAATATCAGGTTATAACAAAATCGTCCCTCACTCTAACTCATGTTAGTTTTTACCGTTAAGTTCATGTAATTGACAAAGTGTCCTTGATAAAGGAAATCAAATCGAAATTAAATTGTCTTCATATCTACCCACAAGCTCACCACCACCGCCCATCCCATCACTGTCAACCACCATCTAGATCTGCACTTAGGAAATGGTGAGTCCTATCCCTGGCAATGGTGATGCAAGTGTTGTGGTGGTAGTGGTGGGTTGTCGGCGGTGGGTGTGGTTGATGGTGATGCTGACATATATATTAATTTATATTTTATATATTTTGTCTTTTAGTAAAGAGGTAAATAAGTCTTTTCATATTTATTTTACTAAGAAACTTAACGTAAGCTAATGATAAGGACCAATGGGGTTACGGTTTAGCAAACAATTAGAACCAATAATTTAATTTTTCAAAAGTTGAAACTAATAATATGATACGGACATACCACATGGATCAATCATGTAATTAACTCTTAATAAAAATTTCTCAGGAAAACATTAACTAAGAAAAAGAAACAACGAATTGCACTAAATACCAATGTTATCATGACCGGATCGGACCGGCCGGTCCGACCGGTTCGACCGGGATCGGTCCGGTGTTCGGTCCGGTCTACTATGGTTCGTTTTTGTCTGGTCGAACCGGCCGGTTCTTCCCGAACTGGTGGTCGGACCGGTTCGGACCGATTTTTTTTTTATTTTTATGGGTAAAAAAGGGATGTTGAATCATAAATTAGTGTGTTAGATATACAAATATAGTTAACACATTTATAAATCATATATAAATTACTAAATACACAATGACCAGTAAGGCGTCCGGTTCGACGTCCGATCCGGTTCTGAAAACATTGCTAAATACACAATGACGAGCAGAAATCATATAAGCTCAAAAACAAAAACAAAAATATTTTTATGTAACGATGTTAATTCGTTTTAAAGATGAAAAAACACTTGTTTTATGGTGTATTTTTTATAAAAAGGTAAAGTCATATATAAAAGTTATGAACGCTTAAAAAAATGAAAAAACTTGAAAATGACAACAAAAATAGTCACGTTTAAAAAAATGAAAGAACTTGAAAATGGCAACAAAAATAGTCGTGTTTAAAGTACTTATCTAACAAATTTTTTCCTTATAATTTGATTTCAACCACTAACTAAAACGATTGATATTTGAGATTACTTTTTATCGTTTTCAGATTTAAAATCATATTATTTAAACTTTCCCATATAATATATAAGCAAAGCTGGAAAACTTCATACAAAACATTAAATCTTTTCTTTACAATCCATAAACAGGGGAATCAGAGGATAAAACACGAAATTTTTATATCAGAAACCTTCATAACCAAGGAAATCAATGTTAAAGGGAAACTAATGATGGTGCAAGAAATAGCTGACAGCAATGATATTAGGGATAATAGTAGGACAATGTTGAAGAAAGTGATGATGGTGTCAAATTGAAGTTTTAGAATTCCCGTTTGAAAGGCAGAGGTCATGACAGATTCAGGTATTGCAAAACAATTAAATTTCAGTGTTAATATATACTTGACACTTTAATTATATTTAGGCCCTTTTAATTCTAATGGTTAGATTTAAAAAGTAAAAAAAATCTTGATTAACACACTAGTTATTTGATACTTTACATATATGATCATGCAATGTAACTATATATTTAAAGCACCCCATCAAAAAAATATTATTAATATTAAGATATATATTGAACTCAAGAAACATGTAAACCAACTAAATTACACCATTACAAGAGTCTTTTTCATTGATTTGTTAAACCATTTTCCAAACAATTAACAACTAAATTACATGTGAACCGATAGTGAGTTCATATGTACGTGATTAACACTGAGTTGATGTAAACTCCCATGTAACGAATTTTTATGCTTAGTTTCTTCACTAATTTTTCTTTTACTAGCATATCTTTAATAAACCAGTTGATGATCTTAAGACATTATGAAGACTAAATTGTTCACTTGAGCAATGCGTCGTAATGCCGTATGGGTTGAAATGTTTGCACTAGCAATAGCAGTGGAAACTTTTAATTATTGAAAAGAAACCAAACAACACATGGGTGGTGAGTGTCGTTGCCTTTATGTGGGTTTTAGTACTGGAAAATCTAATTATTGAAATATTCCATTTGATCCGACGTACTTTACTAGAAAATTCTCTAAAAGCTTCCGCAAGCACGCATTGTTGCAATTTTAATATCTCCAGGTGTTAAAAATTTTAATTAGTGATAATTCCCATATATTAAGATAGGAATAAAATTAATCAATGGATCATCTTAGAGATTAAAATAAAACCATGGGATAAAAAGTGTTCTTGTGTTTTCTACCTTTTAGGCTATGTGTTGCCGGAGCCATGAACCAGGCGCATGCCACATGGTCGGCCACCTTGGGACGTCGCGCACACCGAAATTAACGGGCGCGATCGCGAAGGCGTGAGGGAGGTCGTGAAGGCGTGAGTGAGCCCCTGATCACTTGATCCACCCAGGGTCAGGCTACTTGATCAGATTTTCTATCCATTGTCCGGCTAGTCAGCGTTCAGTCAGCTCACATATCACAATATTACATGATAACCCCACATGAGTAGCTACCCACCACTCCCAGCCTTAGTGTTTAGTGGTTCACTAATGAACCTCCATCTCTCTCTCATATCACTCATATTAGAGTCATTATAATATTTTTTATTTTTAAAGTATAAGAAATTCATACAAAAAGCTCACTACATCTCATTATTTAAAACTTTGTTATCATAAATTATAAATATATATATAAGTTGAATAGTGAGTTTTTTATATTTATCAATTACTATTCCTCCGTTATATATCTTTATGAGGAAAACTAGTAAAAATTGGTTAAAGTAGTCTTTTTTTAATTGAATAAACATAAAGATAAGTAATGTAATGTAGGAGGCTTTTAAGAAATAAACAAAATTTAAAAAAAAAGTTTATTTATAGAAAAAATATAAGAATAAAAAAAATTCTCTGCTATGAATGTTTTCACACAACAAACCCACTATGTCGAAGAAATTGCATTGAGAATGTTAAAGAAATTCACAAATTAAAATCATTATTAGGGCCACCATGTTGATTTGCCAGAAGCCCACAAAGCAATAAGAAAGCAATAAGAAAGCAATAAGAAAACAATAAGAGCATTTATAGTGGAGTCCTTAAAAATATGTGTGTGTTTGGTATATTATATGGAATGATTTTGAGTGCTTGTGAGTGAAGGAGAGAGAAAATGTTATTATGGATTGGTATATTTGAAGAATCACTGTACAATCCTTATAAATTTTTTAATATTTTTTAAAGTGGTTGTGAGTGAATGACAGATAAAAAAGTAATGATAAGAGTATAAAAAGTATTATTTAATTGAAAAGGAGAGAGAAAATATAGTGATTTTTAGTGTAATTATATGGATAAAGATAAGGAACCCACTGTGGATGCTCTAAGAAACTTGTAGAACCGTCATATGAATGGCAAATATAGGTAACCTAATATAAAAAGAGTGTCCAAATATTAATACATCCGCTATTATAAGTCGACACTTTTTTATACATCACGTAAAGACACTAAAAAGAGAAAAAATCAAGATGGGCTTTCAGAGGGATATGCGCCTCATATATCCCTATACGACTCCCTATGTGAAACATAGGTCTATATAACACGTATAGCAAAATTCGACACTGGATAGGAGAGGAAATTTACGGGGCTGTCAGATGGGTTAATTATACGCCTCGTGTAGGACTATGCGACCCCATATAAGACGTGTATAGGGTTATACTATCCGTATAGAATTTTGGATGTTGATATATAATTGGGTGTCTAGATATCGGGGCCTTATAATAAGACTTTGTTTGATTATAATAATTTTTGTATAGCTTTGCATATGTTGGCTTTTAGTGATTAGATATCTCAATGACAGTGTATTAAACAGCATGGATCAGTTTATAAACATACCTTTGGTCCTAAAGCGTTTGTAATTGCATCAGACTTTATTGCGCCCAAAATGTTCTACATGAAAATTGCATATTAGTATGATAAGGTGCGATTTTGAGTTATCGTGTTTTTAAGTCTGGACATTGAAAATTTTTCAATGCAAAATCTATTGTTTGTGACTTTGCCCCATGCAATGATGGCAAATATTAGCAATTACAACCTATTTGCTTACGTTTGATTTTGGTTATATGTTATAACCAACATATCAAATGGATAATTTTAAAATTCTAAAATAAAAATGAAACGCACAGTTATCTATACATCCCCGAAAACTAATATTGTGTTGGTGTCTTGTAAATTTAAATTATACATACTAGGGATATTGCCCCGACGCGCTTTTGTTCTAAATTGAACCAAAGCTCGGATAAATGCAAATTGTTTCTACCATCATAGTCTTTTTTTAAGTGAAGCTGAGTTTGTTCTAAATAACAGACATAAGCGAACATGATTATTGATCTCAAGTTAAATTTTGGTTTCCAAAAAAATAAAGTTTTTGGCTCAGATATGGGTTTTCGGTTACCATGACTGCAACACAGGTTGCACGTGCAGAACACCACTCTTGCCTTCCCCGAGTATGCCACGCCAATCAACCACTCAGCCACAGTCATCATAGCAACAACCAAGAAACCAGAAGTATACGAAAATAAGACCCCGAACAATTTCGAACCATCAACTAAAAGTAACAGAGGTACACAGGTCTCAGATGACGGGTCGCCATCATCTGATCAAGTGTATTATTGATAAATGATGTGGATGGAAAAAGGTTTAGCCTACCTGCCCCTCCTTCTCCGCCGAGAACCACCGCCATAAGTCGGGTCTTGGAAAGGGGAACACCAACCGAGCACCGCTCGATTTGGGCAAACAAACCTCAACAACCACCATGTAGCATTATGGCGGCGGGGCCGTCACCAGTTCACCGGTATGACAGAGCCTAGTGTCACGGACTGAATTGTTCAGTTCTCGTACGGCACTTAGATCCATTCTAAGTCAGCCTTCTTGATCTTGAATGGATGGATTTCAGTAGCGGAAGTCTTTGTAAGGGAACGTTAGATTTGTAGTGCGCAAGTAGACGCTTGTTGTGTATGTTTACAACACAAGTAATAAGCTTGTATTACTACAAATACAAGTACAAGACTTTGATGTACAAGGAGCTTAGGTGTGTGCAAATGATGCACCACCAACCTATTTATACTAGTAACATACATTCTAGATTGTTCTATTTCTAGACATGTCTTTGCATAATATCTAACACTAGATATTTACAATGATTTCTCTAGATGCATCATGGACTTTCAAGGTTGCTTCCATGGCTGATTTTTGTAGTCTTTTCTAGAGAGTTCCGGGGTCTTTTAGGGCTGCACAAGTTGCTCCTTTATAGCAGCCTTTTATGCTCGGTTTCTAGCTCGTCCTGGGACGTTCTAGAGTCTTCCATGACTGCAATGTTGCTGCAGAATTATATGGGCTATTTCGGAGTTTTCCGGGCAGCCTTGCTTGCTTCGTAAGTGACCCTAATCGATAAAAATTAGGGTGTTGTGACATGCGTATTGGCGGGTCGTGACACTAGGGTTTCCCTTCCCCAAACAAACCCTAACAACCACCGCCCACACACTGCGGCACAAACCCTAACTACGACCGTGCACACGCTGCGGGTATCGTACAATCATTACGGACAGAGGCCAAACGGAGGTCGGTTGGCACACCGACGTCCCCTGCGACGACCGACGGCGGCGGAGGCGGCAACGGCTCCCCTCTCCCTCCACAACAACCCAAAACCCCTCTCGCATAGACGGTAGAAGAAGGGGTCGGATGCTCGGAGTTCATCGTAGCAAAACAGAAACCAACTAAAGTGCATGCAGAAGCACCGGTCGCGTCATCGCCTCCACCGGCAACAACAGCCGAGACACACCGCCCACCCTGGTCGAACATCGTCGGCGGCGTCTCCGGGTAACACATAATCCCTCTCCATTCGTAGACAGCAACAGATTGGGGGTTGTCCCACCATTAGATGACGTCAGCGGTAACGACGGTCGACAAGAGCATGGGAGAAGCCGGCCGCCGACTTCCACCGGCAACACACGAACCATCCGTGTAACTGTACGCAGCGTCGGACCGCCGCTCATCTCGCCACCAGGCACCCCCGGTGACAACCAGGACACCAAACCACAAACTCTCTCTCTCTCTCTAGGTCCCTCAAAATCGAAAACCTCTCTCTCTAAGCGAACATGTGGATGTAAGAGTGGGACGATAAACAGGAACCTCATGAAGAGGTGCCAGACGCCACGAAAGGCGGTCCACTAGGACCACCGGCGGCATCCAACTCCTCGTCAACTCAGATCAGCCGAAGAGCTGAGGCCACCAAACTAAGTTGCTGAGAAAATAAAGGAACTGTTCTCTATAAACACATTTGGGAAGAGGATTAAAATGAAAACCCCTCAAACCTTTGTGATTAAACCACTAAAAAACCAAAGAAGACTGATGATGCCATTCCTTTATTCATATACAGGGTAATTATTTTTAAACCTCGATCTTTTAACCCATTGAGACGCATATCATATTTTATTAAAATTTATATTATGCAGGGAGTTCTTGTAGACATTCTGGAATCTGGAACCATATGTGGGAAAGAGATTGATTCCAGCTGACGTAAGCAATTTATTAAGAGTTAAATATTTCAATAGTTTTCTCTTAACGAGTGAATAATGATGGAACTTGCTAGCAGTAGCATAAATCTTCTCAAATTTACTTAATATTCAAATTGATATGAATATATGTTAAATTATGCTTATATTATTAATATACCCGATCACCGTACGAATATATAACTAGTTAATCATTGATCAACAAATTTTTGGACCTGGATACATAACCAAAATTGTACTAAAGATAAATATTGAGTTTCAAAATGATTCATTAAATAAAGACAAACTGATTACGGATTAGAGAAATTAAAGGATTTAATATTAAAAGATGGGAGAGGATATGCTACAAAGTATATATTTCCTAAAAAGGGTGAGAAGTAATTCTGACCATTGGATCAACTCATTAAAATAGATCAATGGTTCAAAAAAACGCGGTGGCAAAAATGTAAATAAGTGGAAAACTGCTAACAGGCGGAGGGGCAAAACGTAATTTGACACAATGGTTGTTTGACACAATGGTTGTTTGACACAATGGTTGTTTGACACAATGGTTGTTTGACACAATGGTTGTTTGACACAATGGTTGTTTGACACAATGGTTGTTTGACACAATGGTTGTTTGACACAATGGTTGTTTGACACAATGGTTGTTTGACACAATGGTTGTTTGACACAATTGTTGTTTGACACAATGGTTGTTTGAAACAATGGTAATTTAACACAATCGTAGTTTGACACAATCTTAGTTTGACACAATGGTAATTTAAAACAATAGTAATTTGGTATGTTGGCATGTTATTATATTTTGCTATATGTTGACATGTTAAAATTTGTTGCTATATGTTGCTTTACATTACACAATAATATTTTGGTAACTTTTTTTATCGTTAAAATCAAACGTAAATAAAATTCTTCAAACATGACACAATGAGTCTTATGACACAATGAATATAATGTCACAATAAATATAATGACACAATGAGTATATGACACAATAAATCTTATGACACAATAAATCTTATGACACAATGAATCCTATTCTTGGAGGTGGGGCGACCATTTGAACTTTATCAGCCTTAAACTTGTAACTATTTAAATAATCAAGATAAAAACACAACTCGTATTTGTTCGTAACCAATTGATTAAGAATAATTGTTTTATTCAGACACAATTACAATACAAAAGACACAATGACAAACAAAAATACACAATGATGATATCTAAGACACAATGATGATATGTAAGACACAATGATGATGTCAATCAATAACAAAATTCATATAAAAAACATAACAACATAAAAGACACAACATAGAGAGACTCACCTGATATTTATAAAATATGTTCAACAACATATTGATAATGCCCAGAGTAATCTAACACTATAGACACAATAACTGTTTTATTCAGACACAATGACAATACAAAAGACACAATGACGAACAAAAAGACACAATGATGATACCTATGACACAATGATGATACCTATGACACAATGATGATACCTATGACACAATGATGATACCTATGACACAATGATGATGTCAATCAATAACAAAATTCACAGAAATCAGACAGTATAGACACAATGATGATCTAAACGACAAAATTATTAACATACTATTTCAATTACAGTATATAATCGTCTTCATACGTATCAAACTGATGAAATCAAATAGATCAACATAACTCAACGATCTTCAACCGAAACAACATAAAACAATCTTCAACAGAAATCAACGATCTTCAACAGAACTTAACAAACTTCAACAGAACTAGCATAAAAGCAATCTTCAACAGCTGAAATCGATCGTTTGAATCTTCAATGATTGAATTGATGTAAGCTGAGAATCTTCAACCGTTTGACTCGATCAAAGAGAATTTCCAGTTGATTTCATATGGAAAAAGTCAATATATATATCCCCACCTTTGTAACAATAAAGTAGACTTCCTAAAATACCCCTCCTTCTATTTTAAAAAATATGCCACATGTCACTCCCTGATTGTTTCTCACACTTTTTACATAATATTCCCTTTGTATTTGAACTTTTCTCTTAAAAGATATAATATTTTTTAAAACCATAAATCTACCTACTCCTGCTCTTACTTTTAAAATAATTTAAATTAATTTACACCATACTTGAATTTCAACCAAATATCTCTTTTGAAGAGGTAAAACCTTTAACAAGTGGACTAGTCGCATATTAGCAAAAGATATAATTACTTAAACCAACTTTTTTTTAAACTTAAATATTCTTTTAACAACAAAAATAAAAATAATTATTATATCTTATGTGATTGATAGAATTTTCTTGGTTTCTTTACCTAAAAGAGGTTTCTTTCAATCTCTTCCTTATACGGCTGTATGTATGTGTGCATTTATTTATGTGTCAATATGTATATTTATGTATATATGTATCTATGTACGTATGAACAAACATACATTTTTTCTTTGATTATCTATCCTAGAATTTGTATAAGTGAAACTTATCTTGGTCAAGGCCATAACCCACAACCTCTTCTGTCAGTAGATTTTTGGTTTTTAATTTTTAGATTTTTTGTTTTTTGAATAAATAAAATTTTATTTTGATTGAAAAATTTTCTGGTTTGTCGTTTTTACAAAAAAGTTAGATTACATATACAGTATGTAATTAGTTATATAAAATATCTGTAGTTGTTATTTTTATATTACACAAGAAGAATTTACATATATGTTTGTATTACATGTATGTAATTGTTTCTTACACAACACAAAAAGATTGTACGCAGAACACTATATATAACAGGTATACGTAGAAGAAAATGAATATTATAAAAATACATTGTTTATTCGTCTCTTACGAGTTCTAAAAAATACATACACAAACTTTATTTTTATATAAGCTACATTTGTGTAAACCATATGTAAATTCTATTAACGATACACCATTATAAAAAAAAAATTGGTTTGATGGACTTTTATATATATACATAAGCTAGTAATTTGTATGTAAGGGCATTCACATATCATTTCTTATATTAATCATATCCATATAATATAAAGAAAAATATATTCTTTTCATGCAAGCTAGCATTTCATTCATTTTCTTAAAATATTGACCAACTTCTCACTCTATATATCTAATAAACTACTATTTATCACTTATTATCATTCCATATAGAAACAATATAAAAAACGAATAAACAAGCATTATCTAATTTATTTGGGTTAAGTATAAGGATTGAGATAGAGAGTTCTATAATGATGAACAATATTATGGATATTTGTGTTTTTTTTAATTATATTACAAGGTTAAGGGTAATAAATAAGATGTGAATGCGCTAAGAAGTGTCACGTTTAAATATATATATATATATATATATATATATATATATATATATGAACTGTTGTTCAAATATATATATATATATATATATATAGATATATATATATATATAGGATTAAGATCATTACAGAACTATTTTTTATTTTCAGAACTAAAAGAACCATTGATTTCCATAAATGTAAATTATAAACCATTGATTTACATAGATGTAAGTTAAACCTACTGATATTTAGTTGTTTTATATAGTTTATTGTTCATATCTGATATACACATATGTAAAACAACTCAAGTATTACGAGACTTAATATACATTTATGTAAATCAATGGTTCTGTAGTTCTGAAAATAAAAAGTGGTTCTGTAATGATCCTAACCCTATATATATATATATATATATATATGAACTGTTGTTCAAAAAATATATATAACTTTTGTTTTTTTTGTTATCATAATATTTTAATGCTTTGTAATTAACCTCGCCCCATATATACCTCCCAAATTCATCAAAATAAGAGTTTGTTTGTGAGAAACGTATAAAATCATCAGAAGAAAACACATGTTTTTTTTTTGCAAAGTAAACTTCATTCACAAAAAACGCCAACAGGTGGTCCTTAAGCAAGGACCCCCGGGCAAGAAAACAAACCACCAATTACATCAAGTCTAACGGATAAGTACACCATTTTTTCCAGTCTATAGATTTTAATCTAGCTCTATGACGTATCCAAAAGAAAGCAATCGACTTGATATTCTCCAAAAGCTCACTAGGTCTCCGATATTTGCGATTAAAAATCCGGTTATTTCGCTCATTCCAAATCGCCCACAACGTGGTATAAACAATACATCTCAAAATGTATTTTTGATTCTTCGACATTGGATGCGAGTCCATACTCTGAAGAATGTCAGCAACATCAAACGCGAAAAAAGGCCCAAGACGGCACCAAGAGCTAAGACGACTCCATACCTCAACTGCATACGCACAGCCGGAGAATAAATGCAGCGCTGTTTCTGCATCTGAATCACAGCAGGCGCACGAGACATCTTGAACAGGAACGCCTCTTTTTTGTAGCTCAATGCGTGTCGGCAACCGGTCACGAACAGCGCGCCAAACCATCACTTTGCATTTGACTGGAACCCAAACCTTCCATTTGATGGACGCTGAACTGGATGCATTAGAGGGCGTATACATCAATTGTTTAGCCGATTTGACGGAGAACAAACCATTATTATCATTTTGCCACTGCCAACGATCCTCTCCTCCTGTCCATTGGAAATTATAAATATCCTGCAGGAGCTGAAACAGCTTTGCAACATCATCTTGAGTGGACGGATGAGACCTCCATGCCCAATGCAGCTCCTTTTCCCCATTCACCACTGAAAGCCGATCCTGAACTGAAACCCATTTGGCTAATTCTAACCTGGATAGGTTGGGATATAATACTCGTAAGGGAGCCTTTCGCAGCCATATATCTCCCCAGAAAGAAGTGTGAGCGCCGTTCCCAACTTTACAAACAAAAAGCTGTTAAGATTTCTACCGTTCGGTAAGAGTTTTTCGCCCGTTTTGACAATATTCTTCCAACAGTTACTAGCCGAAGAAGAGCATGGCATCGCTGACCACGCTCGAGTCGACCCTACTTTCTCCACTATTTGGAAAGGTCCAATAAAACGTGGACTTAGTTTGCCCCTCTTTCTAAATCGAATAATACCTTTCCATGGAGAAACTTTCAACAAAGCGAAATCCCCAACTTTAAATCCAATGGTTTTCTTCTACGATCTGCATACGATTTCTGCCTGCTTTTCGCTTCTTTAATACGATTTCTGACTACTTCAAACTTTGCCATTGTTTCTTTAACTATTTCACTATTCCCCAATTCCCGTTGCCCTATATCTCCCCAATACAGTGGAGTTCTACACTTTCTTCCGTACAACATCTCAAATGGAGACATCTGAAGGGTAGCTTGATAACTGTTGTTATATGCAAATTCAGCTAAAGGAAGATGACTATCCCAACTACCTCCAAAATCAATACTACATGCCCGTAGCATATCCTTTAATGTCTGAATAGTTCTTTCACTCTGGCCATCTGTTTGGGGATGATAGGCTGTAATAAAATAAAGTTTAGTCCCCATGGCTTCGTGAAATTTTCTCCAATACCTAGAAGTAAATCTAGCATCTCTATCAGACGTGATACTTTTCGGAACTTCATGCAATCTAATTATTTCCTTAGTAAAGATATCAGCTAACTTTTTCACCGAATAAGTTTCCCGTATTGGTAAAAATAAAGCACTTTTGGTTAGCTGATCTACCACTACCCAAATAGTATCATAACCTCTTGGTGTACGGGGCAACTTCGTTATAAAATCCATAGTCAGATCGTCCCACTTCCAAACTGGAATAGCTAATGGTTGCAACAATCCATAAGGTTTCTGATGTTCAGCTTTTACTTGGGCACAAGTCAGACATTTATTTACATACTGCATCACATTAAATTTCATTCCTGGCCACCAGTAATCATGCTTTAAATCTTGATACATTTTAGTCATGCCTGGGTGAATGGAATACCTAGATTTGTGAGCTTCATCAAGTACCATATCACGTAAAGCCAACGGAACCCACATTCGACCAAATCTGATTTTAACACCATAACTATTTTCTTCTAAATATTTTTCTTGACCAACCATTCTTTCTCTCTTAATATTTTCTTCTTTTAATGCTTCCAGTTGGGCTTCTTTCAATTGTTGCATAAAATCAGGAGTAATCACAAGTTTATACGCCTTAACCTTAATTGGTTCGTACTTCTCCTTTCTGCTCAATGCATCAGCCACCACATTTGCTTTCCCGGGGTGATACAAAATTTCACAATCATAATCTTTGATTAACTCCAACCATCGCCTTTGTCTCATATTCAAATCTTTTTGCTCAAAGAAATACTTCAGGCTCTTATGATCAGTAAAGATGGTACACCTCACTCCATATAAGTAGTGTCGCCATATTTTAAGAGCAAAAACTATAGCTGCTAATTCTAAATCGTGGGTTGGTAATTAACTTCATGGGTTTTCAGTTGTCTAGAAGCATAAGCAATAACTCTCCCACGTTGCATCAAAACACACCCCAATCCCTGATATGATGCATCAGAATATATTACTAAATCATCTACACCTTCTGGTATTGCTAATACTGGGGCTTGTGTCAATCGATTCTTCAATTCCTGAAAAGCAGCTTCCTGTTCCTTACTCCATTCATACTTAACATCCTTTCGAGTTAACTTTGTCAATGGAGAAGCAATTTTGGCAAAGTCTTGAATAAATCTTCTATAGTATCCTGCCAGTCCTAAGGAACTACGAATTTCTGAAGGACTTTTAGGAATTCCCCAGTTTACCACAGCTTCAATCTTTGCAGGGTCCACCAATATTCCATCCGCATTCACCACATGACCCAAAAATTGCACTTCCCTTAACCAAAATTCACACTTCGAGAATTTTGCGTACAACTTATTCTTTCTTAAGGTTTCTAATACTTCTCGAATGTGACAAGCATGATCTCCTTCATTCTTAGAATAGATCAAAATATCATCTATAAACACAATTACCGATTTATCCAACATCGGTTTACATACTCTGTTCATCAAATCCATGAATGCAGCAGGAGCATTCGTCAATCCAAATGACATCACCAAAAATTCATAATGCCCATATCGCGTACGAAAAGCTGTCTTTGGTATGTCTTCTTCTCTTACCTTCAACTGATGATACCCGGATCTAAGATCTATTTTTGAGAACCAATTAGCACCTTGGAGTTGATCAAACAAATCGTCTATACGAGGTAATGGGTATTTATTCTTGACAGTTAATTTATTTAGTTCTCTATAATCTATACACATCCTTAAACTGTCATCCTTCTTCTTTACAAATAGAACAGGAGCACCCCACGGCGAAGAGCTGGGTCGGATAAAACCCTTGTCTAATAATTCCTGTAATTGCTTCAGGAGTTCCTTTAACTCAGCCGGTGCAAGTCCATAAGGGGTCTTAGCGACAGGTTTTGCCTCAGGTATTAAATCAATTCTAAACTCAATTTCTCCATCAGGAGGTATACCCGGTAGATCCTCAGGAAATACATCGGGGAAATTACAAACTACTGGAACATCTTCTAATTTCCTCGTCTCCTTAGCAGTATTAACTACATATGCTAAGAACGACTCACAACCCCTATTCAATAATTTCTCAGCTTTAATCATAGATACGACCTTCACCCCACTATCATGATCATCCCAAAAACCGTTACCGAATTACCATCTGGTGCTCGCAACACAATCATCTTTCTTTTGCATATTATCTGGGCCTCAAATGTAGATAACCAGTCCATTCCCATACTACATCAAAACCTCCTAATTTCATCATATGTAACCTAGCAGGAAATTTTACACCTTCTAGTTCGACAAAACAATCATCTATTACCTCACTAACAACTATAAATTCATTAGAGGCAGTTTCTACTGAAAAGGCAACATCTAGCTTTGATGGTTTAACTTTTATTAAGGCATGGAATTTTATTGATATGAGACTTCTATTAGCCCCTGAATCAAATAAAACTCTAGAAGGTACATCATTAACAAGAAACGTACCCGACACAACATCTGGTAATGCCTTAGCCTCCTCCGTAGTCATCGTAAATGCTCTCCCCACTGTACCGCTACTACCACTCACGCTGCCTTTACTCGGTCCTCCCACTGCACGAATAGGAACCGGTCCAGGTCTAAGTTTTGGACATTCAGATTTCATGTGTCCCATCTCCCCGCATCCATAACACCGAAGTTCTGGACATCTGGAAACGAAATGTCCAGGCTTCCCGTATTTACGACATGCCGGGTGATTCAATCTACATTCCCCTCTATGAAACTTCCCGCACCTATTACACCGAGGAGGGGGACCTACAAAACCCCTAGCATTAAACTTTCTCTTCTGCGGCCCACCTTGTCCATACATAGGCCTAGAACTCAGTGAAGCTTCCTGATGACTAACCACTTCTTCTTTTACCACAGGTTTCTCAGACTCAGCGACTTCCTCATACATGTCCGCAGCCAAATTTACCGTGGCTTGGTAAGTAGAAGGAGAATTAGACTTTACCAACATTCTTACCTTAGGGGGTAATCCCTGGATATATCTAGTAATCCTCTTTGTCTCAGGAGTTACTAAATGAGGTACCAAGCGCGCCATTTCTTCAAATCTAGAAGTATACTCTTTATGACTTAAACTGCCTGCTTGAAACTGCAAAAACTTGATCTCAATTCTGTCCATCTCGCCCTTCGGACAGAACTTTTCTATCACCAGTTCTTTAAAAGTTTCCCACGTCATCTGACTTACGGCGGCCTCACCCATGGCCTGTTCCACTGTATCCCACCAGTACAAAGCTTCTGCTTGAAAAGAATGCACTGCAAAGCCCACCTTCTGATCTTCCTTGCATCTACTAAGTTTAAACGCTGCTTCCATCTCTCGTAACCATTTATAAGTTACTACTACATCCTTCTGGCCTTCAAACTTAGGCGGGTCACATTCCTTAAAATGCTTATATGATATTGGTTTCTCCACTACAGGCTCAACAATAACAGGTGGAGGAGTTGGTTGGGAAGATGATTCACCACCTTTCCTAAGGTCACTCAACATTTCAGGTAAGGTAGTACGCAACACTCGGGCGACTTCATCACCTATAGCTGCCTTAAGTTCATCACCTGAAATCCTAGCTTCAAGTCTAGTATTTGTATTACTGGTTTCCTCCATCTACGATCAGAAATAAACCATAATCAAATAATGAGTGATACCAGGATGCTGCATATAATGTAAACTCATAACATTGGCCAGGTGTTATCAATTATTTACTTATTCACACCATCCTGCCTCTTCTCATTATCCTTTCACAGTTTATTTCTAACCCTATCTTACCCACAAAATCATGCATACACATAATACTAGTCTTTATCTTAAACAATTACTTTCATTCAACAATTGAATAAATTATCACAAATAATTAAGTACTCATCCACACAATAATTCACCCCACCTCCGGTTGTAGATACTGGCACTTCCTATATTTTCAGTTAAAGCTTGAAACAATCAAATGTTCAAATCTCTTTAACCAAGGCTCTGATACCAACTTGTAACACCCTCAAATTCCATAACAATATAATATAGTAAGGAGGGTGCTACTAGTTGGATTATTATAATAACTCAGAGACTACAAATGCAACGGAATTGTACATATATTAAAAACTGTTTACATCGTTAACAACATTTACAATATTTTAACCGACATTTCAAACTTTGTTAAACTTCAAATACATCATTCCCAAAACCCAACATTTATGGCCAGTATCATACACCATAACCGGAAGCTAACTTTATGGGGGACCATCACGAGCACCTCTATTACTACCTGGCATGCATTAGAAAACAAACACAAAATCAGATAAACTGGTGAGTTCTAACATACACCACATTTGCATGGTAACAGTTCATCAACTGTTATCACACCGAATGATCCACACACACATTCATCAGTCCATTTATTTATCCCAGTATTGATATGCATATCGAATACCCACAAGGTATTTATGGATATTTTTGTTCAATTTTAATTTGGTGGGTGAAACCTCCACCTCGCGCGTTGACGGGTCAAACCTCCGTCTATAAGTTGGTGGGTGAAACCTCCACCTCGCGCGTTGACGGGTCAAACCTCCGTCTATAATTGGCGTTGACGGGTCAAACCTCCGTCTATAGTTGGTGGGTCAAACATCCACCTCGCCATTTACCACAATTTACCACTTTCAACTCATTTTCACATCTTTGTTTATTTATATGCATGCCAGTGCCCGATTTTATCAAACAACATTTATCAAACGGCATTAACACATAAAAGGCAATTAGAACTCACCTTAATGTTTCCAACAAGTGGTTATCAATCCAAATATGCTAGGGCAGCTAAAACTTCTCTTTCTCAAAGCAATTCTAAAACAATAACCCTAACTTAGTCAAATTTCCCCTAGCTGACCACTTCACACGACTAAGGCTATGCGACTGGACTCATTCGTACGATTGAACATGCGACTGAGCTTAATCGTACGAATGGACCATACGACAGAGGTGCGAATGAGCTATAACAGGGTTTGTGCGAATGACCTCCATTCGTGCGATTGGTTCATGCGACTGAACTTCAGTCGCACGTTTGAACAATGCGATTGACTCAGTCGCACGAATGGGTCATGCGACTGGGCTCATTCGCTTGAAACGGATTAGCAGCTGTGTTCTTGACATATTTGATCCAAAAACTCGAGTTTTAACCGTTCAAATTATACCATATTCATAACAGAACCTGTACACTTCATTTACAACCGTTTCGGGTCCTTATTTCATCAAATTTCACAAAAACTAGGGCCCGAACCTTCACTTTTCAGTTTAACAGAAAGATTGAACAGGAACTCTGATTAAAACATGTTTTTGGATCTATTCCCACCACCCACACAGCTTAACATATTCAAAAATTGATCCGTACCAAGCAAAATTTACCTAAACGGAGCTAGTTTGATCGATTGGGCAAGAACAGGGTGTTTGGGGTTCGTGAGGAGCAAGAGGATGAGGTTACAGCAGATAAAATCTGCCTTCAACACCCTTTAACCGCCCTACTTATCCTACGTGCCTATTTTTAGCCGACATACTCAATCGCACGACTGGCTTATTCGCACGACTCAATCGTACGACTGAGCCCATACGCCCGTCATTCGTGCGATTGAGCTTCATTCGCACGTATGGCATGCGACTGAACACTAATTTTAATTAAATAAATAAAATTTTGAACTTTTGGATGTTACAACATGAGTGTGCTCCACCTCCCTTATTGATTTATCTTGCCAATGATTAATCAGGGAGGAGGGGGCACCACTTCTGGTGACTTTTGAAGTGACATTTTTGTCTTTTTACCCCTCCAAAAAGTCAGAAGTTGTTTTAAAAAGTAATCCCAAACACCCACTATGACAAGATCAAGAAAAAGATTATAGAAACACAGTTTAAAAATCATAAGATCTTATTAATGTTGATTAAAACATTGAGTGTATTATGTATAGATCATTAGATCATGAAACTTGAAAGTGAGAGGCTACCAGAAGCATTTAACTTCTTGATTTTTATAAGTACAAGAAAAGTACCAAAACAAGAATATGTCGAGTACGACTGTACGATGTCTCTTACTCTCTTAATGTCATCTTATACTAGTACGTACAACCTTAAAAACAATCATAATAATTGGTTAACTGGTGATCAATGTAACTGTTTTGGACATGCACAAGGCTGTTGAGGAGAACGACACCTGCGCAGAACACGAGAATGACTGCAAGTATCGATCATAATTTTACAGTGTTTGTGTTTCTAGAACTAAGTTAAAAACTATAATATTATTTGTTGACAACGTTATAATCATATAACTTACGTCATAAAAAAGAAAAAACTAATTAACTACGGGAATTTTAGGCGCACCGTAGGTAATTTGAAAAAAAACTGATTCAAACCGTGACATATTGGTCAAACCGTGACATATTGAAGCCTAAAGGTCACGGTTTGGTCAAACCGTGACAAATTGGGCTTCAGAAAAAGTTTTGCACATCGGGATTGGGTTAATTATTGGGAGTGTGTTTCTTGGTTTTGGTGGTGTATATGTCGCGGTTTGGCCAAACCGTGACATATTGGGTATAATATTTAATTTTTTTAATATTTTTTATAATATAAATGTAAGATATTTTATTCAATTTATAACTTCTATTATTTTTATAGGATTCAAATTTTCTTTTATTTAAATTTTTAGTATTACGTACATATATAACAAATAAACTAACACTTAAAAACTAACTTATAAACATCAATTTTTATTAAGTATATATGACTCGTAGTCCTCAAAAATTGATTTATTCAATAACATAACGCATGATTTGTTTACCAAAATTTAATTAATTTATGTAAATATTAAGAATACAATATTTTAGTTTATTCTAGTTTACAAAAAAAAATTAATGAATTAATGTATTTTAGATTTCAAGAATAACTTTTAATGTATTTTAATTTTCAAGAAATATGAATTAATGTATTTTAGCTTTCAAAAAGTAACTTTTAATGTATTTCAATTCTGAAAAAATATCATTTAATTTATTTCATTACTCAAAAAAATATCTCAAAAATATCTCAAACCGTGACCTTTTGGGCAAATCGTGACCTTTTGATTCAAAAAAGTATCTCAAAATGTCACGGTTTGGCCAAACCGTGACCTTTTGATCCGATTTCTTTCTAAAAACACTTGCGGTGTCCCCAGCAGGACCCACTTGTGACCCACTCTCAAATCACATTATGAATCTAGACAGGCATCTACCCTCATGCCAACGTTCGAATGTCAAGTTGTTAGACATTTTTATTAAATTAAATATTTCTAGTACAACACGCCCAAATAATGAATGGCTACAATCTATTTACCGATCCAACATCATCCAACATGTCCATGTGTGGTTAAAATAAGTCAAAGTTTGATCTCTTTCGACTTTATGTACGAATAAAATGTTTTAGTATCAATAATCCTTAGCGTAAGTGGTTAAGATAATTAGCTACCCAAGATATGTAAATATTGAGATGTTTTGTGTCTAAGTCTTACTTTGAGAAAAAAGATCAGGGTTAAGCCATGGGTTTTTTCAATTGTGAGTTTTCTCATGAGGAGGTTGAGAGTGTAGTCCCGAGTAATAAACGAATAAATAAGCCCGATTAAAATAATGTCTATCATCCGAAGTAGGGTCATATGTTTTTCGTTAAAAAAATAAATGTTGGTACAATAATAAATAATGAGGGATTGATGGATTTGTCGCCAGATCTCGGTATGGAATATTTCAGTACTATATTTGGTTGGTGTAACAATTTATTTATTTGTTGGTAGATATATTGGAGTATTAAAAGCTTTATTATTGTTTTTTCAATCACTTCCTCACTAGTCTTATGATTAGAACACCATTTTATGTATGTCTTGTTCATTAAAACCATAGCTATAATGCATGAATGTATTGGGGTCCTAATATGACATCATACGTGGCGTACGTGGCGTATAAGGTCGAAGACACTAAAAACAAGAAAAATTCAAGAGGACTGTCAGAGAGTTATACTATAACCTCATACGACCCCCTATAGGACACATATAGGGCTATAGGACGCGTATAGCAAATATCAACACTGGCTACGAGGAAAAATTCAGGGGGCTGTCAGAGGGTTATATGCCCGTGTAGTCCCCCTATACGAAACGTATGAAGCTATACAACCCGTATAGAAATTTGAGGTGTTAATTTATAAATTTGGGGTGTCCCAAAATCCACACGCATGTATTGAGTTAATCATATAATGCAGGTTAGATGTTCTTTAAATTATATAGTAAGTTTATGATATGTGATACATATTTTATGACTTACACATTTAGACTAACCAATATACAGTGATCATTTATATACTTTTACAATTTTTGTAATAAAATAATAAACAAAAAGTTAAAAGAAATTACAAATGTTAAAGTCTGGGTAGTTTAATGGTAATTTAAAAAATAACGTAAGATGTTAAACAATAAAATAGAGTAAATTATGTTGTTTGGGTCTAATTACAAATTTGATGGTCATGACTTTTCAGTTTGGCACCTCTGGACAGTGTTTACTTTAAAGATCATCTCTAATCTTATAGGAGCTATTAAAGATGGGTTTTTTTTCGAAAAGGAAACTTCATTAACACAACTCGCAAGGCTTCAAAGCAAAGACTTACGAGAATACAAACGAAAAAAAAACATCACCCCAAAGGAAAAGTACACCAATTATTCCAATCTATAGCTTTCCACCTAGTCCTATTCCGTAACAAAAAATAATCCGTTGATTTAATGTTCTCCACAATCTGAATGGGACTTCGCTTCTTGTTGTGGAAGATTCGATCATTACGTTCAAGCCATATCACCCACATATAAGTATAGACAATACCCCTTATGATGAGCTTTTTATCTTTAGGTAATAACTGTGACTCCGGCATCCGAAGAAGGTCCGCAACATCAAAGATAAACGTATGACTCACTCGGCACCAGTTTTCGATTCGAATCCAAACTTCATTTGAGACAGCGCATCCAGTGAATAGATGCAAGGTTGTCTCCAATCATTCTGACACAATGAGCAGGTGGTATGAGGGACAAACACTCCACGTTTGAGAAGCTCTGCAACAGTCGGAATCCGATTAAGCATGGCTCTCCAAACAAGAATTTTACACTTTAAAGGCGGCCACCCCTTCCACTTAACCACCGGCCTATAAGCACCCGGAGAGTTGTTGGACAATAAGCTTTTAGCTGAGGAAACATTGAACAAACCATCCTTCGTCTCTTTCCATGTCCATCGGTCTTCTCCACCACGCCACTCTAGATTGTAAATGTCATCAAGCAATTGAAACAATTCCGAAACCTCCATCGGAGAAGAGGGCGTAGATCTCCAATCCCAAATCATAGTTTTGACATCGTCCACGCAAAGGATCCGACCCGCCACCTTAATCCATTTATACTTTTCAAGTCTAAAAAGATTAGGGTATATTATGCGGAGCGGAGCATCACGTAACCAAACATCCCCCCAAAAGTAAATCGATCTCCCATCACCAAGATTTCCAACGAAAAACGATTTAAGAGTCATACTGTTAGAAACTTTAGTATCTCCAACTCTAACTATATATTTCCAACATCCACTCGACGCCGCATTACAAGGCAACATGGTCCAAGGTCTACTCGAACCATGACACCCCATAATAACCTTCTTCCACAAGCAATTATCTTTGTTTTTGAATCTCCAAGTCCATTTTAATAGTAAAGCATCATTCACCTTTTGTAGTTTAGAAATACCCAAACCACCGTGCTTCTTTGGTAACGTGACAACATCCCACGCCACCCAAGAAATTTTCTTCTCAACAATAGAACCGGACCAAAGAAAACGCTTCATAATCATCTCTATATAGTCTATCACGGCTTTAGGGGCTTTATACAAGGATAAATAATACACCGGAATACTTTCAAGGACCGATTTGATAAGTATCAAACGTCCGCCTATCGATAGATGTTTAGCTTTCCAAGAGGCTAGACGCCCTTTGATGACTTCAACAACCGGTTCCCAGTTATTAATTCGTGTCATCTTAGCCCCAACTTTAATTCCTAGGTACGTGAATGGAAAATCACCATGCTTGCAACCTAGGAATTCCATCATGTTGTCCACCTCACAATCTTCCGTACAAACACCATAAATATTAGATTTATGGAGATTTATCTGGAGGCCCGAGCATAAGTAAAAAATGCGGAGAACACGTGCAATGCTCTTAATATTATCACAAGTCCACTCCCCCAAAATAAGAGCATCATCCGCATAAAAAAGATGGGTCAAAGCTGGTTCGTCTTTAGAAAAATTAATACCTTTAAAAACTCCAAGATCCTTGGCTTTGTTAATCATCCAAGAGAGAGCTTCCGTAACAATCAAGAAAAGAAAAGGCGACAATGGATTGCCTTGACGCAGACCCTTCTCACACCGAAAATCAAAAGTAGGAGACCCATTAACGAAAACCGCAGCTCTAGAAGAGAGGCAAATTCCTCGAATCCAATCACACCACCTCTTTGGAAAACCCATTTGAGACATAATAGAGATAAAAAAATTCCAGTTGACATTATCGTATGCCTTTTCAAAATCAATTTTTAACAAAAACGATTTCTTTTTATTTTTCTTCAACTATGCCAGGATCTCATTAACCATGAGGGGCCCGTCAAGAATAAAGCGGTCAGACAAAAAGCTGATTGGGCCTCAGAAATCACCTGACCCATTACTCTTTTGAGACGATTAACCAGAATTTTGGAAATAACTTTACTAATCATACCAATAAGAGTAATAGGCCTATAATCTTTAAGCCCCAAAGGAGTCTTAACCTTTGGAATCAAAGTAATAAAAGAAGACCCACATCCAGAGTTAATAGTACCTGATGCGTGAAATTCCTTCATAATGTTATAAAAATCATCCTCTAACAAACACCAAAATCGTTTGACAAAACGGAAGTTAAACCCGTCGGGACCAGGCGCCTTATTAGAACCACACTCAAAAACCGCTTCTTTAATCTCTTGTTTTGAAAACGAACCAACTAGATAATCCCGCCCCTGATCATCGATAGACTTCAAACCCGAACAAACCAAAGCCGGCCGAACTGGAGCCGTTTCCTTAAAATGATTTCTAAAAAATCGAAAAACCTCTTTCTTGACAAGCGCCGGTTTTGTAACCCATTCGCCATTAATCATTAAGCTCGGAATAGAATTGCGCGCCTTTCTGCCGTTAACCACACCATGGAAAAAGCTAGAATTTTCATCTCCCAAAGAGGCCCATTTGATACGAGACTTTTGTCTAAGATCACGCGCCTTATGACTCTCAATATTTTCCAACGCTACCTTACATTCTGACCAAATCCATAAATCTGTTTCATCAAAATCCTTATTTTCCATACGACTTTCAAATTCTTCTTTTTCTAACCTTAATCGTGCCTCCTCAGCATGTTCCGAAGCACTATATGAGTGATACCAATTTTTAATTTCCCACGCAAGGTTCCCAGCTTACTCAACAAATTATTGTCAGGTGGATCAAAATTAATCCAATTTTCAAAAACAGATTTAACCACTTCAATACACCCGGGACGGTCAAGCCAAGAATTAAACATCCGGAAAGGCTTAGGCCCAAAATTAGAGTCTACTACCGTGAAAAGCAAAGGAGAATGATCCGAAAAGTTCCTATCCAAGGCCCGAACACACGCATTTGGCCACTTATTAAAGACGTTTTCGCAAACCAAAAATCTATCGATTCTACTCCAAGTACAAACACCTCTTCTCCGAGACATATAAGTATATCTCATCCCTCGTTGATTATATTCGTACAAGTCCGCATTGTCAATGAAATCATTGAAGTCCCGTGTACAAACCGGATCAAATCTAGAGTTCTTTCTATCACCCCGATCACGCACCGCATTAAAGTCGCCAAAAATAATACACCACCCCTGGTTAGATTGGATAAGATTTTCAATCCTGGCCCACAAATACCTTTTCTGAACGTTCATTTGGGGAGCATACACATTCAATACATTAACACGAACGGCTCCCGCCAAGAACGTACCCGCAACATGTAAATAATTACTGTCCTTAGTAACCATGTCTTTAACAAAAACTTTAGGATCCCAAATACTCACTATGCCTCCGAGTTACCATTCGCATTCACAAACTCAAAATCAAAACCCGTACCTCCCCAATAACTAGAAACCAAAGCCGAATGAACATCACTAACCATCGATTCTTGCAACCCAATAAAAGAAACTCCATAATCATTTTTAATTTTCTTAATCCAAACCGATTTACCACAACCCCCTATCCCTCGAATATTAATCGAGAGACAATTCATTTCGTCACCCCTTGTAACCCTTCAATAACAATAGAATCCTGGATCAAAACATGTGACTCGGATAAATTGGCACCCAACTTTTCCCCCAAAGCAATAGTTTCCGCTATTTCACATTCAAATGGACGAGCAATAGTCTCATCCAAATTGTTAACAGAATGATCATCAGATGTAGGTTCAATCCGCATGTCTTCACAGGGGTTAGAGTTAAGGTCAAACTTAAGATTATTCTCAATATCCACATTAGGACCTACCTTAAAATGACCTGGGCCCGTAAGCACTTCGACATCATTATTCTCTCCCAAGCCCAGTAATGGGTCCAATCCAAATAAATCATCAACACCTTTGGGCTTTTTCCCCATTCTAGTCTTTTCCAGACTACTAGAGTAAGCTGGATTAGATTGACCCAATAAATCCAAGCCTTTTTTCTTTCTTTTGTTAATCGAATAAGTATTGTTCTCTAAGTCAACATCATCATTCAAACCTTGGTCAAAATCAAAAAGGTTTCCTGGAGTAAAATCCACATTTTCGGGAAAGTCTTCCAGAGTTTCAAGAAATTCTTCCACATATAATGGGGAATTATTAGCAGCATTTAAAGCAATACTCGTTTCCTTAATAGGAACATCATTGATTGTTACCGCCTCACCCCTGCCGGAATCCGAAACACATTCCGGCGTCTTCATCAAAGGCTCATTACCACCTGAATCCTCCTGCGTAGGTAGAACTTCTTCCATGTCACCATTTCCCGGAACCGATGACGCCTCAGAAGCCTTGTAAAACTCAGGAACCCATACCCCAACTTCTTCCGAAACCCATATACGAAATTTCTTATCCTTCCAAGTTAATGATACTTCTTCCTCAATTCTTTTCCCGTCTCCGACCAAAACGCCGATATAGTCATATGATAAGTCATCATCCGCATCGGATCTAGACGCCCTATGCACTACCTTCCCATATGACCCTCCAACAACATCAATGACTTCACCAGCCAGAAGATGTAGCGGTAATCCAACTATTTTAATCCAAGCTAACCGATCAAAACCAAAAATCTGACCCTCCCAGACATCAACCGATGAAAACATGCCTACTATTTCCTTGGCTGCATCACGAACTTTGTTTGCCACCGAGTTATCCTCAAACGACACAAGGACCGACAAACCACCAAGATATTGGACCTTTCCCATTCCTGGACATAAATCATTAAGAATAATGTAAATATTCTTAAGAGCTTCCAAGTCTAACATTCTCAGCACCAAAGCCTTCCCATGCAACTTAGAAAAGGCTTCCACTCGATCGTCCACGACCACCGACTTACTCTCGTTCATTGTACGTTGTCTACCCAAAAGGGTATCCGTGTAGGATCGGGTTCCATTGAAAAAGGACGATGATGGCCTAAACTCTTTCCGAACAGCATCCGCAAAAACCGGTTTTTTCTGAACTTTGATCGGTTCTAGGCGGATTTCACCTTCTTCAAGGGTGAACCTTGCAATATTGGCCTTCAACCGGAAATCCCCAATGCGGGTGTTAGAGATCTTCTGGATCAACTCCGTAGGATCTTTAACATCAAGAAAGGAAATGAGTCCAAACCGTTTTCCTGCTTTATCCCTTTTACGAGCTATGTACAGATCGTAAATAACCCCAAAACCTCGGATGAACTTTGAAAGATCATTGCCGCTGCACTTATCTGGAAGATTCGTGACGAAAACCTTGGTGATTCTGCACAGAATATTCGCCGGAATAGATGGTTTCCGGCCTGACATTATTCGTGTGTGTTAAACCTGGGTTAAGTGACATATTTACCTTTTTAGAAATTAAACTTTAATCCTTTTAACTTTTAGAAACTTTTGTTTTTATTCATATAATCACATGGACCATTTGCATTATTTATTTAAAAAAATACAAAAAAATTAAATAAAAGTAAAAAAAAAATAAAAAATAAAAATCCAACCACCCTAAATTTCTAAACTTTTCGATTTTCATCCACATGCACCATTTGTGTACTTTATCTAAAAAGTAAAAAATAAAATAAAATAAAATTCAACTCTCCCAAGACACCAACCACCCCATCTTGTGATGCCCTTAACCTATACATACTTCTTTGGTGACTCCCTATGCTGCTATCCAACAATAAATCAATTCCCTTCATCCTTTCGTCCCTGATGATACAAGTTTTTCGTCGCCAAGGATCTCGTCGATGCAATCTGCTTTACTATAAAAGTGTGGTTAATTTCGGTTTTGAGAGCACACTTGAACCCGCACATCTATCCATCTTTCTCACTCTCTGCTTCCCATTTGTTTTTTCAATGACCTCAAAATCTAACTGGTAGACGCTCATGGTCCGCCCTATGGGCGTGTCAGGTGGGTGACTACTCAAGGCACAAACTTTTGAAGGCCCGTGTTCTTTCTTTATTTTGGTTTAGATATTTGGTGCCTACTGAAAAAATTAGATAAATTAAAAATTTTTTTCTGAATATATATTCAAGAGGGTTCAAATAAATTGATACAAAGTTTAAAACATAAATATTCTGGATATGGCATGATTTACCCGATTAATTTAAACATAAAAATCCTATTTTATTTAGGTTTGTATCTAACACTTGTAACCCAATGGATTACACCAAGTCACATGCACCCCATTGATTCACCTAAGGATTGAGCAATTTGGCCCTACGTTCCCCATATGCCATATAAAAGCTTCCATTTTAATGAGCCTACTTTTACTTGTCACGCAAAACGTCTGAAATGTATGGATCGGGCTTGACCATATTGTGAAATGAGCATACCAACCTTTATCTCCACCTTCGGTCGCCTCCTCTTTACCCCTTTTGTTCTATTGATCTATTGGAACCACTTATTGCAAGAAACGATCACCATATCCTTGTTTTGGAAAGCTTGTCTACTTGTTTCGGAAGCCTTTGTAACTAGAACTCAAGCCATGATATCCTTTGGAGTAGGGACGAATAATGATGGTTTAAGTTTGCTCATTAGGTGCTAGAGACCGATAGTGTAAGTTTGTCAAAACATCATATGACGGGGGTGAGTGGGAGGGGTTGTGTGTAATTTGTATTATAACTACTTTTTATTTCTAAAATTATTAAAATGATCAAAACACTGCTTACAATCAATTGATCACATTAAACAAACAAACAAACATACTCAGTAAATCCCATTTAAAAGCAGAGTCTGAGAGGACTAGATGGTGACAAGTCTTTTCTCTCTATTTAGAGAGATATAGAGACTGCTTACGATTAATATGATCAATTAATTGATCACATTAATACCATTAAACCAATAACCATCTTTAAAAGCAAACAATACTAGAATCTAGAATGGACCAAGCCCATAAAAAATCATAACCAACAAATAAATCTAGCCCAAACCACCAAAAAGCTAATTTACTCATATAAAAAGTAAGCAAGTTTTATAAAACTAAGGTGACGAGCATTAACTTTACGATAATGAGTTACCTATTGTAGTTTTTTATTTTTAGTTAAATATAGTCAATCATACTAGTGGTACGTTACTACGTTAGTACTGTAGTTCTGCTTTTCTTTTCAGAAGTCATGAATGAGATGTTCTTACTTCTTTCTTTTCAGAGTAGCAGTAATAGTATAAACTCAAGCTATTAAACTATTATTTTTATAATATATCGCAAGAAACAAACCATTGTATACTATTATAATAATATATTGTACTCAATTGTCGCAACGATAAAAACAATAATTTCGACCTTTATAACCAGTGTCTTTTCCCCTTTATGCTCACCCCTCCATCTTTCTCATTGCTCTGTTTCTTCCTCTGTTTTTTCTGATTACAAAAACAACACATAGCTTCCACTTTACGTATAAATGTCCTCATGGTCTAACAATGAAATGTTATTGCTTTAAATTCGACATTTTGGGCTATTTTTAAAGCAAAATTTAACCCAAAACAGAAAACAGAGCATCCTCTGTTTCACTGTAATCAAATCTTCTTTTTAATGCTCTGTTCTGTAAAAAAAATAAACATCAGAGCAAATGGAGAAGCTTTCGACGATGGAATTTCTTCAAGATTTGTTTTTGGGTGCACAAGACGACATTGCAGGGCAAATTATGGTGATCTGGGGCCAAATCAAGATGACATTAGTGGTGCCATTTCTGATAGTCTTTATGTACATTAATCTGGTGATGTCGATCATGTTGTTCACCGAAAAGGTTTACATGGCTATGGTGGTTGCAATTAACCGATTGTTGGGGAAAAAACCCGAACAACGATACAAATGGGAGCCATTTGAAGATGATATTGAGCTGGGTAGCTCTGTTTATCCTCTGGTTCTTGTTCAAGTTCCAATGTTCAATGAAAGAGAGGTATTTTCTTCACAAATGCTCTGTTTCCTCTGTTTATCTGTTTTGGTATTAACTATTTAGTGTTTAATTGTTCATTGATTTGATTGTTTAAACAGGTTTATCAGCTTTCAATTGGAGCTGCATGTGGGCTTTCATGGCCATCTGATAGAATTGTGATTCAAGTGCTTGATGATTCTACAGATCCATTGATCAAGGTGGTTACATTATAATATTTTACTGTAGATAAGTTGAATATTATAAATTTTGGACATCATAATGATAACTTTTTCTATATTTTATGGTGGGGTTTTCAATTGGGGATGTAGGGTATGGTGGAAATGGAGTGTCAAAGTTGGGCTAGTAAAGGTGTGAACATACACTATCAAGTTAGGGACAACCGAAAGGGGTACAAAGCCGGGGCGCTTAAAGAAGGGCTAAAACATCAGTACGCAAAGCAGTGCGAGTATGTGGTCATCTTTGATGCTGATTTCCAACCCGAGCCTGATTTTCTCACTCAGACCATCCCGTTTCTTCATCATAATGCTGAACTTGGTCTCGTTCAAGCTCGTTGGAAATTTGGTAAAAATACTCCTCTAAGACTCTCTTTATATATGTTTTATGTTATTCCTTTTGTTTAGTACTTATATTATATGATCTTTAACTACAAATGGGATAATCTATGTAAGTATATTAGTAGGTGGAAATTGATATGATCAAGTGGTCCGATGGTACTTAGGCATATTATTATATAGAAATTTGCTAAAATGAACAAATACATTCTGTATTATTTAAAAGTGAAAAGTGCAGTGTGACAGTGTCATATCAACAAATCCTGATCTACATAGCTGGTAAAGTTTAATAAAAATAAAACAAAATATAAGTACAAGTGGATCTGTAATCCATTGAGAGGGCTCCATATCATCCTCACCCCATTGTAGTGGGTGACTGGGTGGTGTCTGCCCAAATGATAACATTATTGTTAGTCTCTAATATCTTTTTGGCTTTGATATTGTTATTTGAATATTTGTATTTAGATTTAAAAACTTATGTTTATTTAAGTTCTTGTTTTTGTATACAATATATAGTTTCTATAGTAAAATGTATATCTATCATACTGATTTGTATCTCTATTTGTAATTACTAGTGTGAATTTGAATTTGAATATGTTTATATATAAATGATTAATGATAATTAATTTGAAAAGAATGACATGGTGATTCTCTAATTTATTGAACTAAGCTGATTTTGTATTTCAACTGATTATTAGAGTGTCACTTAGGTTGAAAGCGTATCGACAATAATTAGTACTCTTTAAACAAGACTACTGTTTGGTGACGTAGGATGGATTAGAAATTAGTTTAATTTATAAAACAGAGTATATGTGTGTGTCCTCATTTTAAAAAAATATATAAAAAAACTAATTATTAGAGTGATATATAAATATATTATCATTTGACCTAGTTTAGAGTTTTGTATTTTTCCAAATATTATTCTGGACTTTTTCGACAAAGATTGTATGATTGGAGGAGAAGCTGGGATTTGATTGACAACCACACACCCCAATCAAATTTGAACTTTTTCAAATAAATTTCTATACTATTTTAACTATTTAAACTATATTTAATATTAGTATAATAAGTATAAACTATGGCTAACACAGTGACACCGGTACAACAAAAGGGTGAAAGTCATAATCTAGGTATTATTTTATTAAATTTATTTAAACTTTTTTTAACTGTAAAACCAAATAAGCATCTTTAACACTGTTTCAGTTTTATAAAAATCAAACTAGTTAAAGTGAATATCTTATATGAAACATGACTAGTCATGAAGCTTCTTAAGTATTAACTATTCTTACACACACTAAGAACTACCATTTGTAGTCGGCTTTAAACTTTCAAAGTCATATAAAGGAACACCTTAATTACACTTGTTGATTACTATAGGTAACATATTCCTCCTAATAAAATATAACATGTAAAACTGGTCCTGATTCATAGTTTTAAATTTATCGTATTTAATGGTATTTTAATTTTCCAGTCATGGACTCATAAATAATTAAATACACAATTTGTCATTCATTAAAACATTATTTAATTTGGCATGTGCAATGTGTCATAGATGAAAGTGACATGTCGTTGATTATTTACCAAAAAGCAAGGGTGACGGTTCTGTGTGGCGGTAATTGCGCATGTGCTGAGTCCTCACCAATTAGATCGTAGATTCAGTGGGATTATTTTGTATATATTCTTTTTTGTATTATTAATGATATTAATGAGTCAAACTATATGATTTTATTATAACTAGAAGGGTGTTCGCGTAATGCAGCGGGATGATTTGACATTTTACATTTGACACGTGCATTTAATATTTTGTTTATTCTTGTAGTAGTTTTACAAAAATTTATTATGTTTTTTCTAAACTAAAATTTAAAACAACAGATAAATGAGTTCTGCATGACGATTTGTATATACGCATTAACTTATTGTACCTCATAAAATACAGATCGTTTCAGCAAAACGTTTACACCAAAATGATTAAAAATAAAAATAAGTTAAGTTGTAGTCTCAAAACATTTTTTAATGTAATAGATTAAAAGATAGAGCTGAAATCTTAAAACATATTAAGTTTTTTTGATGTATGGGTAGATAATATAAAATTTTATGCAAAGATTAGTAAGTGTAAGGTTATTGTGTAACTAATTATAAGGGGTAATGTGTAAATAATGTTATAAATACTATTTTACCCTTAAAAGTGGTTGTATCTAATGCATTGAATATACTAAGTGTTCTTAATTTTATGGTATCTTAAAATACCCCTCTCATATGCTTTATATATAGTATAGATAGAGTAAGGTTTTGAGTTAAAGTTTCATTTATAATATAAAAAAAAGTTTCAAGTTAAATCAGAGGGTTTGTTCTTACATATGATGAGTTCCCTTCTGAGGATGGGTTCGGTTTGCTATTCGAATAATGAACATGATCAGGTGGGCAATTTACCCATTAGTAAACCTATTAGCCGTTAAAAAAAAATTATTTTTGCATACACGTATATTAATTAATAATATTTAATCAAAAGTTTTTTAGTCTATTATTATCTTTATACATAATGATGCTTCCTGTATCATATTAAGAGTTTAAATTTTATGATAAACAATAACGTGTGTTTAAGAACAAGATTAAATGGATGTATGTGATTATCTTTCTAAAAACTACTTTATTTCAATAAAATTTGAAAAATAAAAAGAAAGACACGTGATTGTGAATGACGACAATTGGTGCGCACTAAATTGCCCCCACAATTGCAGGCGCATCTTGTGATGCCCTTACGTTAGACTCTAGTAAGCGGGGGCATACTTGTCATTTAACTATCTTTGGCTGGTGCTAGTAGTTTAGTTATAGTTTAAACCAATATTGATTGATCTCACGTGCCTCTTGGTGTTATCTTGAGTTTGTTTTATTACTTTCAGAACATTCACAACTCGTTCGTCATTTATTTATATTAACGAGTGGATGATTTATATCGTGAGGATGGTTGTGAGTGAAAAATAGATAGAAAGCTTATGAAGATAAACACGTTACATTTCATAATTTTTTAATATATTTGTAACTGGTTGTGAGTGGATGAAAGAGAAAATATAATAATAAATGTATAAAAATATTATTTAATTAAAAATATAAAGAAATATATTGATGTTTAATGTAATTATAAGTATGGGGATAAGGGATGGATTGTGAATGCTCTTACTCGACAAAACACCGGCACAGGTTTATTATTATTTTTACAAACGGTAAGTAATGGTTAGTAAATTAGCAACATCAAGTTAGTAAGTTAGTAAAATTAAGTTAGTAATTATTTTATAAGTTATAAAATATATTTTAATTCTATAACTAAATATGTAAATCATATTAAATAACCAAAAATTATAATATTACGAAAAGTAGTAAAATGAAAGGAAAAGAAAAAAAAAAAAAAAAAAAAGTGGAGCATGTGATCCCCGGTGTTCCCATAAATACCAATACCAATTAATATATACTTCTATCTTCCAACGACGACTTGCAACGTAAAGTAGCGACAGTTTTGGACCCGTTAATTAAACTAACAGCTCACTAACTATATTTAGACTTTGCTAATATAGTAATATGACATTTAGGTCCCTCGACTTGAATGAAAATTTGAATGTTTAACTAACTAACTGATATGTTAATTTTATGGTAATTGATGTTGCAGTGAACTCAAATGATTGTTTGATGACAAGAATGCAAGAGATGTCACTTGACTATCATTTTAAAATAGAACAAGAATCCGGTTCTCTTACTTATGCATTCTTTGGATTCAATGGTAAGTAAACTTCTACTTAGCAAGCGTACACATTGATTTCGGGGGTTCTAAGTTGATTGTTACATGTACGTCATCATCAAAAAATGATTGATGCATTTTATTTTTATATCTGAAAAACCGCTTGTATTAACTTTTTTTCAATGTATTCAAGTGGTATAGTACTTGTTTAGATTGGAAATTAAATTTTTAGTTGTTGTATGATTGTTTTACTCAGGAACTGCTGGAGTTTGGCGGATGGCGGCACTTGACGAAGCAGGGGGATGGAAGGACCGCACGACAGTAGAAGATATGGATTTGGCAGTTCGGGCTAGTCTTAAAGGATGGAAGTTTTTGTACATAGGTTCATTAATGGTAAGCAGTACGTCGATCTTAATTAATATTTTAGAGCATTTATATAAAAGCTAGCTAGTGACATATAACCATTTGAATATTGTTTCTAATTTGTACTTTGATGTATAGGTTAAAAATGAACTGCCAGGTGTATTGAAAGCATATCGTTACCAACAACATCGTTGGTCTTGCGGTCCAGCTAACCTTTTTAGAAAAATGTTCTTCGAGATCTTGAGAAATAAGGTGTGATTTTAATACTTCAACTAATGTATTATTACTTTATTCGATCATTGGATGTTGTTATGAATTAATATAGATTTGTTGTTGTCCGTACGTCCAGAGAGTGACATGGTGGAAGAAGTTATATGTGTTGTACAGTTTCTTCTTTGTAAGAAAGATCGTAGCTCACATCGTTACATTTACGCTCTACTGTGTTGTGATTCCTGTAACTGTATTGGTACCGGAAGTCATGATTCCGAGGTGGGGCACGATATATATCCCAACCATCATCACACTTCTAAATGCAGTTGGAACTCCCAGGTTTTTATTTATATCATCATTCTTCCTAACTAGTCTTTTCACGACTATATTAGTTAAGACTGACTTTAATTTATGTTCTTTTTATAGGTCTTTCTATTTGGTGGTGTTTTGGGTTCTCTTTGAAAACGTCATGTCCTTCCATAGAACTAAGGCAACATTCATCGGACTCTTTGAGACTCAAAGAGTAAACGAATGGGTCGTCACGGAGAAGCAAGGAGACGCTTCAAAGGCTAAGGCATCAACACAACAAAAACGATCTCGGTTCACAATAGGTGACAGGTACATTTTACAACTATAACTCAAAGGTACATACATACATGGGTTCCATCAAGATATATAGCTAGTAGGTCAAACATGCATGGGTTCCACTAACGTACTAATATACATTGAAGAATTACACTTGTAAACTAAATACAAAGTATTCGGGTTGCAGAATTCTTATGTTAGAGCTTTGCGTCGGGATTATCATCTTCGGATGTGCTTGCTATGATCTTGCATACGGGAAGTACCACTACTACGTTTTCCTTTATCTACAAGCTATAGCCTTCATAACAATGGGTTGTGGTTACATTGGCACTCAAGTCCCCAACTCTTAGACAACATTCTTCTTCAATTCTTGCATCACTTTTCACTTGCACGAACATATGGATCAACAAACAATCATTTTTCGACGCTTGTGTGGCAAGTTTTCATCATTTGCTACTCCGTACAAGCGTTGCTTGAGGACATTCAACTCAATTCTCATATGTATATTTTCAAGAAAACGAAAATGAGAATGGTACAATATTGGTGCAAATAAGGACAGAACATTATGGTGAAGAAAGAGGAAAATGTTGGGTGTCGCATTTATATACAAGTCCATGTATGTAATGTAGACATGTAGTATTTATTTATTAAGAATTTGTTTTGTATGTAACATCTTATTCGTGTATGCTTTCTATGTAATTCTTTAGTTGTAATAATAACTTTCTTTTGTAATTCTTTAGAATAATAATTTCATTGTAATTCTTTAGTTCGAATAATAACTTCATTGTAATTCTTTAGTTCGAAAAATTACTTTCTCTGTAATTGTACAGTTCAGATGATAACTTCATTGTGCTTCTTTGCTTCAAATAATTACTTTGTGTATAATTCTTTAGTTCGAATAATAAGAAAGATAATTACATGAAATACATGTTTCATCCTCTTTAACGTTCATATAGAAAAAGAAATTGTGTCATGTTGTGATCTGTTTAGTGATAGAACTTGATCCTTGTGATTCCATTATAGAAACATTTTGCTACTCTTTGATAACATGTTTCATCCTCTTTAGTAGTTGTTTGCTTATGAAAGAAAGAGACTACATATATAATAAAAACATTTGCCCTTATATTACTCTCTGTTCTTTTCTGATGCCCAGCCCAGCAGATTAATCTAAGCCCAATAGAGCTTTAGTTACAGTTTATCACTCTTTTAACTATTGGCCCAATTACAAAGTATTTATCCGATATGTGTCCAGGAGACCAAAACCAATCGTAAACTTGTATCATAATTAAATTCCAATACATGTGACGTTTACAATTGAATTGATGCTTGACAAAACACTTTAGTTCGTAGCAAAATAAGCTAATTAATCCTTTGTCGTATTCGAAACATATAAAGCAAAGCCAACTTGAACGTAATATCATCTTCATGTAATCATATTCACAGTCATGACGATAATGTTAAATCATATTCACAGTCATGACGATAATGTTAAAGCGTGCGAATAATATATAAAATGACTAATGACCGCATCTTTGGTATCTTTTTATTCATATAACTATTTTCTAGGGACAATTAATAGTGTAGTGTATTGCCTTTATCATAAATATCAAGTGCTCAAATATTTCTATTAAATTAAAAAAGTAATTAAGAACGACACATGTCATCACCATATTTCTTATTACCAATTCCTCCCCCTCCCTCTCTCCTATCAAATAATCTCGTTAATTATTAATATTATCATTTAATTTTTTTATATTAAAATATTTTTAATGAATTAAGAAATAGTTTTTTTCATTAATGTTATTTCTAAAGAAATAACTTTTTATAAAATAATATTTTTTCTAAAACATCCAACTTTTTTACGAATACGATATATTTTAAAATTAGTTTTAGAAAGTAAAATTTTTTATGAACCAAATTAATTAAAATTAAGAGTTATAATAATAAAGTTTTTTAAAAAAAAACATTTCTTTAAAACGTTTATAATAAACATGATTTCAATCATATCTTATTTTTAAATAGTTGGACTTTAATAATCCAAACTATTAATATTTGGCCAATATTAATCACAATTAACAATTTGAACATTATTAACCTTAACTTTTAATTTTGTTTTCAACAATAGTCTCATGCTAATTGTTTGTTAACTCCGATAGTTTTGGTGATGTGGCACGCGATATTACTCGTAACGTGCCATATGACATAGCGTATTACATAATTAAAATAAAAAATTAAGTATATCACTCAATTTTTGTGTCTCTTTATCTTCAAGCTACTAAACTAGCGACGAGCTTCATGTTGGATAACTTCAGAAACTGATTTTTTAAAAAGAAACTAATTGAGTAATATATTTATATTTCTAATTGTAACTATGTAATACATCACGTCATGACATGTCATAAAAAACTAATGGAATCTTTCTACTCTAATAAAAAGGTATCTGTAATGACACGTGTCAACACCATAATCATTCTCACCAAAATTTTCCCGTATCTCTCTCCTATCAAATAATTACCTTAATTACTAATAATACTATTTAACACTTTTTTAGATTTAATAAATTAATAAAGAGATCTATTTATTAATATTATTTCTAAATAAACAATTTTTTTATAAAATAATAAATTTATTTAAAGCATAAAACTATTTTAAAAAATACGAAGTATTTAAAATTGGTATTTTTAAAAAGTTATTTTTTTAAAACCAAAAATAATTAAATTTAAGAGTTATAATAAGAAAATTTTTAAAAATGACATTTTTATACCGTTTGTTTTAGAACAAAACGTTTATTTTTTTTGAAAAAAATAAAGTTTTAAAAAGTTGATATCACTATTTTATAACTTACAGTCATTTCTAAGACATAATTTCAGTGATATTATATCTTAAAATATTATTTTATAATTAATAAATTTTATTATATTAATTTTTATTTATTCAATCCGTGTAACACACGGGTTACTATAGCTAGTTAACAAATAGTTACACTGAAACTATTATTAGTAACAATTGAAATTTGAGATTAGTACCGATTAAATTGTTAGTTGTAATTAATATTAACCAATAACTAATAATTTATATTATTAAAATCTAATTTTCTTTTAAAATATTAACTTATAATTAAGAAATTTTTATTTAATTTATTCAATACGTGTGATACATATGATTCATTCATTAACGTCAGTCTCATGATAAATAGATAACAAAATAAATTATGAAAAGATTAAAAGTCATTTAAAAATTAAATAAAGTTATCACATATCTAACATCTTACCGGAATCAATTTGAATAAGATTATGAATCAATCATATCCATATTAAGATAAGATTTTGAAATATATCCCATATATAAAATACCGATAAAAGCAAAATAAACTATATATATAACAACTACAACAAGGTTTATTCTAAATTATACGAATCTTGCTCGGATCTAGAAGACCTCGATACAATAAACAAAATATATTTCGTGCACAACTCTTCGACTTCATCATCTTCATCTTCTTCATCATTCATCAATCTTCTGTTTACAGTTACCCATAACATCAATCTCCGATTAATGGCTTCTTCAGCCCTCAATTCCGCCATCGATAAACTCGCGAACCTTCAACTGAATGAACTATCCACTTCTTCATCACCCAATTTACAGAAAAACCTCTCGATTTTATCCCCCGATCAGGTATCTTCATCAATGTTTACGTTTATCTGTGTTTATGTGGAGTTAATGATGTTTAAAGGGGCTGATTTCAGTTTTATTGTGATGTGTGTACAGATAGAGCTTGGGAAGATGCTGCTGGAGTTAGGGCAGGGGCATTTGTTTGAGCATTGGCCCGATCCTGGTGTTGACGATGATGATAAGAGGGCGTTGATTGATCAGGTGAGTGTTAATTGCGTGTTATGATTGTTAATCGTGGGTTTTAGGTTAACTCTGTAATTGCGTATTTGGTAACCCTAATTTGGGAATTTTGAATTGAATGACATTTGGGTGGTTGTTTTAGGTTTCAGTTCTTAATTCGAGTTACCCTGGGGGTTTGTCGTCCTATATCAAGACTGCTAGAGAACTGTTAGCGGATTCAAAGGCTGGGAAGAATCCTTTTGATGGGTTTACGCCTTCTGTAAGTTAGTTTACGTCGTCTTTTTGGCATTCGATCACCGCGGTCTGGTTTTTGCTTATTAAAGACTGGAACTTTGCAGGTGCCATCAGGGGAAGTGCTAACGTTTGGTGATGATAACTTTATACAATATGAAGAGGTTGGTGTGAAGCAGGTGCAGGATGCTGCATTTGTTCTTGTTGCCGGTGGGCTTGGGGAACGTCTCGGGTACAGAGGAATAAAGGTTGTCGCATCGTATTGTTATGGTTATTGACTTATTGTTATGTTTTGATTTGTGGGGGTTTGTTTGATTGTGTTTCTGTAATTTAGTAAAGTTTGTTTCATCTTCAGGTTGCACTTCCCATGGAAACAACTACTGGAACTTGTTTCCTACAGCATTACATTGAGTCCATATTATCGTTATCTGAAGCTAGCTTCAAGCAGACTCAAGGTTGTTATAGAAACTGGTATTTCATAAGAACATGGATGTTTGATATTTGTTGTGTGGGCTAATGTGATAATGTTGCTATTTTTTTTTAATTACAGGTGAATGTAGAAGAGACGTGCCTCTTGTGATAATGACATCAGATGATACGCATGAGCGTACATTACAACTTCTAGAATCAAACGATTATTTTGGAATGAAACCTACACAAGTAAAACTTTTGAAACAGGTAATGTCGTGTTAAATTTGATAGTAATTGCAATGTTAAGATGGTCTTTATAACTCACCTTAATCATGTTGCAGGAAAAAGTTGCTTGCTTGGCTGATAATGATGCTAGGCTTGCTTTAGACCCAAACAATAAATACAAGATACAGGTGACTTTAGGGTATCAAATTTCGTATTTTAATTCAAAAAATGTTAGTTTTTTCTTCTTTCCATAATTGCATATGTTGTTTTCTTATTAGACAAAACCTCATGGCCATGGTGATGTTCATGCTCTTCTTTATTCAAGTGGCCTTCTTAAAGAATGGTATATAAAGCCTCTTGTTTCTTAATTTTCTATAATAGTGGAATATTGTGTCCGACAAAGTATATACTGTAATTGTTTTATTTGACTTCATATAATCTTTTGCAGGAAAGATACTGGTTTGAGATGGGTGTTGTTTTTCCAAGATACAAATGGACTTCTTTTCAAGGTGCACCAAATTGATAGCATAATTCCTATTTCACACTTTCAGTAATTTAAATATAAATGATTTGTTTCCATTGTTTTAGGCCATTCCTGCAGCATTAGGAGTTAGTGCCACTAAGGAATACCATGTCAATTCTATTGCTGTTCCTAGAAAGGCCAAAGAAGCTATTGGAGGCATTACTAAGCTTACTCATACAGATGGTACACTGTATTGATCACTTATCAATATTTTTTTTCTTTTCATCGCTTAATTATTATTTATGTTCAATTTACATGCTATTAGGTAGGGAAATGGTGATTAATGTGGAATACAATCAACTTGATCCTCTTCTTAGAGCAACAGGTCATCCTGATGGCGATGTCAATTGTGAAACTGGCTATTCTCCATACCCAGGAAACATAAACCAAGTATGATTCCTAATTATTTCTTACTTTCATATTCCCAAGCATGGTTGTCAATAGCGAATTGTGGTAGATAGCTACAAGCTAACCTATATGCTACGTAGCGAATAGCGGTAATAGCGAACGCTACTTCATTTTTAGTGATCCACTAGTAGAAACAAAAAAACATGTACACCACCAAAATAGCTAATAAAGCACTAAGTCCCGCTTCTTTAGAGCTGAAATAAACATTCATTATTTAGATTTATAAAGTTAAAATTTTAAAAAGTTTAAAAAGTAAAAAAAATAAAAATAAAAATAAAAATAAAAATAAAAATAAAAAATTCGTTATTTAAATGCTACAACCAAATTGCGACAAATGACCGATATGCTACACAACGTGCTATAGCGAGCGCTATTATCGCTATTGACAACTATGTTCCCAAGGTTTAAAATTGCAGCATTTTTACTTTGTGAATATTGATTTGGGATATGTATTTAAAATTTTAAAGTCTTTATTTGATGATTATGGTCCTTTGCAGTTGATTATTGAACTTGGCCCTTACATTGATGAGCTCTCAGAAACTGGTGGTGCTATAAAGGAATTTGTTAATCCAAAGTAATTCTTCTCTCTCTTTTGTTCCTTCTTTTTTATTTTTAATAAATACTTCTTATTCTTTTTTACTCATCGACTAATCTGTATTTTGTATTGCAGATACAAGGACTCAACAAAAACTGAATTCAAATCCTCTACTAGATTGGAATGTATGATGCAAGATTATCCTAAAACATTGCCTCCATCAGCCAGGGTTGGATTCACAGTAAGTAAAACATCATATTGAGCCATTATATAGCAAGTTTAAGTAACTCTTTTTTTTAACTATTTACCATGTTTTTGTTTTTGTTTTTTTTCTACTTTATTAGGTGACAGACACATGGCTTGCTTACGCACCTGTGAAAAACAATCCTGAGGATGCTGCAAAGGTACCTAAAGGGAATCCATATCATAGTGCCACTTCTGGAGAAATGGCTATTTATCGAGCAAACAGCATGATTCTTCAAAAGGTTAGCAAATCTTAATCAGCTAATTACATTTTTGTCTCTTACTCTCTTGCTTATTTTTTGTGCGTCTCTCCAGGCAGGTGTTAAGGTAGATGATCCAGTTACACAAGTTTTTAATGGTCAAGAGGTAGAAGTATGGTCCCGTACTGTGTGGAAACCAAAATGGGCAGTTACTTTTGCTGATGTCAAAAGCAAAGTGAGTGGAAACAACTCGATTTCTCAAAAATCTACATTGGTAGTCAAGGGCCGTGACATTTTTATCGAGGCTCTCTCGTTAGATGGAGCTCTTATTGTTGATTCAGTTGATGATGCAGAGGTGAGTTAACTCTACTAAGCATTTATAACAACTTTCTGATTTTTTCAAAACTGTGATAAATGCTGCATATTACTCGGCTCATTATTTGAGTAACGGTTCACTGTCAGAACAAGTAAATGTCATCAAACAGCAAACAATATTTAGGCTGTTTATGCAATTTCTATTAGAAAATTTACCAAATATTTACTCCATCTGCAGGTGAAAGTGGGTGGTACTGTGTGTAACTGTGGCTGGACGGTTGAAAGCATCGACAAAGATTCTAGCGAATTGCCTGAAGAAGTGAGAATCAGAGGCTTTAAAATAATAAAGACTGAGCAGGTGCAACAATTTTTTGGTGAACCTGGGAAGTTCTCCTTGAAGCCTTGAGGTTTAATTTTATGAACATACACGGTCCTGTTGTGTCTTTTATGTTTTGTATTTTATTGTTTCACATTAGTTTGACTCCATTAGTTTCCAGTTACAGCTGTTTGAGAATAAACTAACTTATCATGATTAACGATTGTAACCATTTTATTTCAATAAAGTCTTTCGACACTTTGTTTATTGATGATCAAATAGAGCCATGCAATCCAAATTTTTGATGTAATATCTGAAGGAAGAAAGAGGGTTGAATCGAAACATCCTTTATGATTCTGTTGTATTCATGAATTCTACAAGAAGTTTTAGGTTTTTTGAATGGTTCTTTATAGAGAAATGGTGTAGATTTACACGTGAATTTATCGAGTGTGTGATTTTGACGTTTGAAAAAAAGCATCTGCAAAATGCTGAGTTTTTACAATATAAGATTATGCGTAAAACACACAATAAAGCAATATGGATCCCTACTAAAAGTACAAAAGGTTTATCAATTTGAATTTTAGACTATGATATGATTATGTTGGAAGACTACCCTTTATAGACTTGATTTGAATTATAAAAATGTTTTAGTGTGTAAAATACATTTTTGCAAGTTCTATACCAATTTACTTATATTTAAGTGATTAAATGTTCGGCTTTTACACATATTCTTAAATTTAATGTAACACATCACATATTCTTAAATTTAATGTTGTTGACTTATATATCAAAGTTTATCTCGTTTGGTTTTCTGAAACCAGACACAATTAATGTAGGTTCGTACCATGCATCGATCGTCCTCCCCTTGTCTCTCACTTCAATGCTTGATCTATCGACAAATGTTATTGGTGTCTTAAAGTATTATGAATAAGTTAGTACTTTTATTTAACTTAATATTAGATCTTCATATTTGTATTGTTGACTAATTAAAGAAAGAAAGGGTGAATAAAAGAAATAAGTTTACACTTAAATAAATATTAATATGTTACTCAAACACTTATACCCAAAAAATCTTGCTATTATTTTTTTCATCAATAATTCCTAGATCTTGTTGGACAAATACTATGCAACTTGCATCCGATTTGACCCTAAGATTTTGGTTTTGGGCACATTGTTTAATCAACAACATGTCCTCTAGGTCCTTACTATTTTCTCTTAGACGCAATCAAACAACAAGCACACAAGAGCCAAGAAGGTAGATCAAACTGTAGATAGTGTAAAGGATTTTGAGAATCCAAAAGCATCGTTTGACTTTTGGTTTAAGTTCATCCAAATCTTGGTTTAATAATTATTTTTTTAATAAACACGTATACTATATGAGTTTTAAATATATGGAAAAAAGATAACATATATACTTAATATTGACGCATACAATTAATACTTCATGTTAGCACATTAGTTACTTATCTAAAACTAAAATGGTTGTTGGGTCGCAACACTGCCAATTTTAATATCTATTATAAAATCTTTCATTCAAATAGGTTCCCTATCTATTAATTTCGATTACTTGAGTTCTAAACTTCGTATTATGAGATAATTTACAAGAACAAATTGAATATATATTGATGATTTTTAAAATTCCGCTTTCCAAATAAACATACAAGGGTTTGTTGGTATCCCGTGGTTCGATACGACTTCAAAGGTCAAACCATGCACATCACATGCTCTACAAGTACGATGAATCAAAGTCCAATAATTATATTTTAAAACCCGTGACCCTTTTCGGGATGCGATCCCTCCTGCCCATACCTGTGGAAAGGATTAGTACCAAAATATGTTTTAGCAAAAGGATTGTTGTGTAACGGTAGGATATATAGTAAATGTGTTTTACTTTAATCGGTTAAAGTTTATAGTTTTATGGTAGACAATTAAATAAATTAAGAAGTAGGTTTAAGGGTGTGCGAGTTAGTCGTTGTATAAAATTATATTGATTAGTAATCAACAATTTGTATTGGAGTCATCTTCAAGTCGTAGGCAATGTGAAGAAACTCAACTTGCAAAACTACAATTATTGGTTGTATTAGCTCGTACTTGCAAGGTCAAGATCTATAGGCAATGGTGAACGAAGCTGAGATGGTACAAACGCTAGCAGTAGACGACACCATTATCTCGTAAAATCATGAAACATGCAAGCTTCTACTGTGGGTCACATAGCCTCAAGTTGTAATGCGGTAGTACTTAAGATTTTCACAATCTTGATCACAATTAAGTTCTCAAAGTTTTGTCCTGCAATTTGTGCACGTCTTATCGTCAAATTGAGAACCATATACAGGTCCACTGAAATTTAATCCTGGTGTTACAAATTAAGCTTCTGCATGTGTGGGTCTAAAAAAGTGTCAGGCACACTTAGGTTTAATGTTACAACCTAACTCTACATTTATATGGTTTTTTTACGACTCAAACACACAACTCTTAGGCCACATAACATCAACTAAAAGTTCAAACGAAGCTCTAAGATTGATGGGCATATATACTTTTCACTTTTTAAATATTACCTATTGTCATATCAGTGACACGTCATTATTCACTCCCGGCCGCCACTTCCTTATGAAAACGTTTTTCACTCCCAACACTATTCGCTCCACCAATTCTTTTATGATCTAGATGTATATATGTGAGAAATAGAGATGATTGAAAGGGATATTCCTCACCTAGAGGCGAGTCGAAGAAAGAGCAGTGCAAGGGGGTGACTCACTCGGTTCAGGTTCATCCCATAGGTCACATAGCTTCATTTATCCTTTGCTAAACATACGAGCTGCAACCACAGAAAGCTCGTTAGAGGGCCCTGGAGCTTAAGCTCCGAGGGCACTCCGACGCTCAAGTCAGTATGTGTATGAGATATGATAAACATAAACATAGATGTGGGAGGATAAGAATGAAAATGACGAATATGAGATGTTAAAGTTGAAGAAGATAAGTAAATGCATCCTCTGAGAAGAGTAGTGGGTTATGAATGATTCTCCTTTACCTGTCCAATGAGGATGGTATTTATAGTTGTTATTGACCCAAAGGAGCTGAGGTTTGATTCTATCTTAGGTAACCTGTAGTCAACAATCCAAACCTGAACTCTCTTGGACAGAAGGTTCTATACCATTTTGGTGCAAATGGTCTCTAACATAGAATTAATGTTTCTTGTCTCTATAGTTGACTTGGGTTTCTGACATATCTGGCTGCAACTTGCTCTTATGTCATTATCTCGTTCAGAGCTTAACTTATACATTTTGTTGTTTTGTGTTATAGTTATATGCCTTGATGGCCAATAAGTGTCTTTCTTCTTTGTTAAGATATCTTCTCGTTTATTCTTGTTTTCTCCGAATCATAAGTGTTGAGCCTGGATGTTTGTGAAGGGAGTATTGTTATGGCTTGGACTAGAAGTCAGCCCAGCCGCGGCCTGCTCCATATCAGTCGCGGCCTGCTCCATGTCAGCCGCGGCCTGCCTATGTTCTCTTGCGACCAGCCGAATGTTGGCCCAGCCGAATGTTAGCCCAGCCGAATGTTGGCCCAGCCGCGGCCCGCCGTGTAACCCTTGCCGCGGCCCGCCGAGTGACCCTAGCCGCGACTTTGCCTTGTTCAGGAAAACTAGCCGCGGTGTTTACTTCTTTCATGACTCTACCTTTTGCATAATCCGGGACTACACCCCTTTTCCTTTTTATAATTATTTATATTGTATTTGGGGTGGTACCCCATCATGTCCCCCCAGTCCAATGCTATGGTTTCACCATAACATTGGAATAATAAAAAGAAAAGGTTTAGTAACTCACGACTTTCCTTTGTCCTTCTTACATCATTCGCACTGTTTATATTCATCACAATAGTTGGAAAGACAACACATCGCCCTTTCTGATTAGTTTGAACACCATTGTTGCTATGTCTGATTCGAGTCTCGCAGAGATATACAAGCCTTCCTCACTCGTATTGAAGTTTGTTTAGTTTTACTTGAGGATCCTCATATTCACTTCACTTTCATTTTCCTCCATTATTTTTTACTTATGTGCTACTGAACTCTTGTCAGTTTGTGTTCTTCTTTGGAATCAACTTTTGTCATCCATTTTCGTACTAACGTATGAACATGGCAAGTAATGGTATTTTTAGGATAGTAATTACCTGTTAAACGTCCGAACACGCCTTGAGCTATTGTGACGTCGATCTCGACTAATATGCCAAGATTATCATCTCAGATGCAACTAGCAACACGTAGGATCTCGGCCAAGGCTATTGGCTCATCTATAACCAACACTTGAAGATCGCGTATCATTTTCTTCTTCTTCACATTTTTTCTCATTTCTTTAAGACGCTATTGCTTTTAGCTCGAAATGTATGCCAAAACTTGACACTTGAAGGGATTATTTTGATGCGTTGAAAGATTGATCTATAGCTGATATGAGCATCCGTCATGTTGTGATTAGTTAGGTTTCCTCATGCTTGGTGCAGCCACGTGATGATTGTTATCCGGCTAAATAACCTATTTGCATACGACATTATCTGCCCAAGTAGTTTAATTGATTTTAATACTGTCTACTCAAACATAGTTGAGCAACTAATCAGCTTGTAGTTCTTTCTACCCATACATGGTAGGATGGTTTGGATAATTCAGATATGGTTGCGAAATTGGCATTGATATTATCGACTCAAACATGGTTGATTTAAATGATTTCAATTTATCGACTCGAACATGGTTGAGTGATTTAGATGAATTCAAACTTATCTACCCCAAAAATGGTTGGTTGTTTCAATCATTTCCATGGTTATTGACTTAGACCTGGGTGAGTTTTTGATTACGTTATCTACCCAAGCATCATTGGGTGATTCAACTGATATCATGATTGCAACTCTAGCATTCATTTGGTTGCTTTCAATATCATCTACCCAAGCTTGGTTAATTGCTTGATCTCATGGTTACTAACTCAAACATGAGTGTGATTGCTTTTATCGTCATCTACTCAAGCCTGGTTACTTGCTTGGTCTCATGATTATAAACTCAAAACGTGAGTGTGATTGTTTTTATCATCATCTACCGAAGTCTGGTTACCTGCTTGGTCTTATGGTTACAAAATTTGAACATGATTGAGTTACTTGGTTGCTTGTAACATCATATACTCAAGCTTGGTTACTTGCTTGCTTTCATGGTTATTTACACAAATATGATTGAGTTACTTGGTTACTTGTAACATCGTATACTCAAGCTTGGTTACTTGCTTGCTTTCATGGTTACTAAACTTTATGATTGAGTTACTTGGTTTCTCGTAACCTCATCTACCCAAGCTTGGTTACTTGCTTGATTTCATAGTTATTAACATAGATATGATTGAGTTACTTGGTTGCTTGTAACATCATCTAGTCAAGCTTGGCTACTTGCTTGATTTCATGGTTACTAAACTCAAATCTTGATTAAGTTACTTGGTTGCTTGTAACATCATCTACCCAAGCTTGATTATTTGCTTAGGTTTACGGTTACTAAGTTCTAACAACACTGTTGGCTAATCATTTAAGTGCAAAGTATGGTGCTCGTTTGCACCTTTTAAGGAAAGCGGGATTACATTCCTTGGTTACACTTGACTATACTTGGGTACATGTATCATTTACGGAGCTGAGATCCAATCCATGTTCTTGGGATGATTGTTCCATCCGGCCGACAAAGCTCTTTGCTTGGGGTTTTATAATGGTCAAGCGTCAGGATAAGTGTTTACCTGAGGTTAAAGCCCATAAGTTGACATGTTACCTCGTGTTAACATTTTTAAAGACGGTGACACGTCCAATTTATTTCGTTCTGACATCGTTTAATGAAAATGTTATCGAGATCGTGGAGGTGGTGTAAATTCAAGCCAACCACACGACGCCTGGCAACCATTGGTCCATTTCATATTAGATCGTAGTGAAATGTTTGAGAATCGACCGCTTGCTATTTGCGTTAAACAAAGCGACAACTGGCCAACTTAGACAATTGGGTTGCGGTTAGCTAGAGTTGTGGTTAGAAACTATAGGCGTAACTAGGTTATGACTTGAGATGGGAAACGAGAGCCACAAGTGAAGGTGGGCATATCATGAGGCCAAGCTCATCTTAAGCTAGGGTGGGATACAAGCCCTAACATGGTAAGTCACGGCTAGTGTAGGGCTATACCACAAGGTGGGTAATCTACTTTCTAGATCCATAATTCAAGGACTCTAGGTTTGGACATGGGGGAGTGCCAAGTCAAGTCACCAATCACGGGCTTAAGAAAGATAATTGTTGGTTCCTTAGGAGGCAGAAACAACTAGAGAATAACCCACGAGATTAAGACTAAGACGCAACACGTGACCCAAACTAGGGAAAGAATTTATATAGTATGCTAAGGCATAATATAACCATGGCTATTCGATTCACCACTATATAACCGCAACTAAGATGAATTGCTACTGTCAATAAGTTAATTGAACACATGAGGGTTGGTTCATATCCACTGAGGTATAACTTCGGTTGGTCACGATGAGTTAAATGGACTTTACATCAAATATTAAGTTTTAGCTTGAACATAGTATGGGAATCACAATGTCTACTCTGTTTAATTGCTAACTTACATGTGAAATTAAGATACTTGGAAACATAAAACAGAAAATCCATGCTATCACATGTCTATTTACCAAAAATTAACCACCTCTCCAACCCACCTGTATGTAAGAAAATATTCAGATTGACGGTGGATTTTGTTGTTTATTTTGTAATCCTAAGAAGTGGAAACCTAGGATGCGGCTGACCGCCAGGCTCCAGCCGGAGTAGGGATGCGACTGGACTTGAGCCAAAGCACGGGTACGACCCATTTCAGCCGCAACTAAAGATTGAATCCGACATAAACGATTGCACAAGCTAGCACGACTCCTTTTTTTTTAATGAGAGCTGTGAAGAAACGCAATACACTTGTCTCAATCATGTATTTATACCAGCTAACTAGGTTAAACAAGTCATGAAAATTAAATCAGCTCAAACACTTAAAATAAACAAACAATCCCACTCCATCTACTCTGTATCTGTAGGAAACTTAGAACAAACTTAAAATTGAGTTACAATCAAGTTAGTGTGAAATAATATACTTGAGTAAAGATGTTACATATAATCGGCATACCTTCATGTTAGAGATTAACACGTCTTCGTATTATCTTCGTTTCTTTTTAAAATCTGAACTTTATTCTACTATTTTACTATATTTTTTATTTTTATATTATATATATATATATATATATGTTTTTTGTAAATTCCAAAGGCCAAAGGGATTACCACCGTCTTCCATCTATGTTATCTAAACTTCATAAATATGAAGGGGTATCACCCCAAAATTAGACAAAACTCGAAGCGATAAAAGACGATGACGAATGCTACGCCTAAAGAATAGCAATGTTGCCGCGGTTTCGGGATTAGCATGCAAGGCTGCTGTGGCCGGAAGAAAACAAGCAGCCATGCCGCGGCTGGGGAAAGAAAACAAGCATGCAAACCGCGGCTGGGGGAAGAAAACAACATGCAAGCCGCGGCTGGGGGAAGAAAACAGCATGCAAGCCGCGGCTGGGGGAAGAAACAAGCATGGCCGCGGCTGGTAAGAAACAAGCAAGGCTACCGCGGCATAGGCAGTGATGCCATGGCTTGGAGAGAAGCTGGCAACGTCAGCTTTGAAGAAAAGTCAGTAACGCATGAGTTCTTCTTTGTGAGTTGTTTAGGTTAACGGATGAGGAACCCCTCTTAGCCCCAGCTCGTAACCTTCAGCTGCGGCAAATCGCCTCTCATCCGGAACTTGTAACCCTCAACCGCATCTCGTAACCTTCAACCGCATCTCGTAACCCTTTAGCCGCGACTCGTAACATTCAGCCGCGGCAAATCGCCTCACATCTTATTAGATCTGAGTTCGACTAAGGAACCGGGTTTAGCTCAACAGAACTATGTTTGGAAGAAAGGATACGGGTCTCAGTGTTGAGTGTTGACGCAGGTGAGAAAGTGTGTGTGTGTTTCAAAGATATTTAGGTTGGATGGTTGTTCGACGCAATAGGCGAAATGGTTACATAGAATAAAGTCTAATAATTCCCATTTGTTTTCTAAAAATTTTGTGATGAGAAAACGTAGCCATTATCTTTCACATCTTTTGTTTTGTATATTTTGCGCTTTTATTATGTATGATATAGGCAAAGCAATCAAACAAGTTGTTAAGTTGTACATGAGCTGAGCTATAATCTAGTTATCATGAGGCAAACAATTCAGTTGAATTGTTATTTCTACCAACTCAAGTACAAGGAAGAAGTGGTCATATTAAGTTTTCAAAGAAAGAAAATGTGATGAGTCTTTCCTAAAAAATATATTTAACATATCTGTGAATCCAAGGATCGCAATTCAGGATTTATCAGTATTAAAATAAATCAATTTAATGATCGCGGAATTATCACTAATTGACGTTTAATTGTTTATAATGATCAATGATGAACACAACCACAGAAACATAATAAACACGAAATCTATAATAATTCAAATGTATTTCATTAACTATAATGTAATGATTACAAAAGAATAATGAATAACTATGAACAATCGAATTCTGTGAATCGAATGATGTTTGATGTTGATGTGACGGCTGCTAGGGTTGCACAATGAACTCTTGATCGCCGTAATATTGATTGATTGTGTTCCCGAGATGTGAAACCTAGGACTCATATTTATAGATGATTTGAGTCGGTTAAGGAAACACCGGATCTCTCGGGATTTGTTATTGATTGAGTTGACTTGTTTGACTTCTTGGTATTTGCAATCGCACAAGTATAATGTTCTTCCGCAGCAATCTTCATGTCCGCAGAACATTTGTTCTTTCGTAGATGATTTAGTCTTCCGTAGCAAAGTTGTTCTTCCGTAGGAAATTCTTCTTCCGTAGGAGACTTCCCTTCTTGACACTTGATCATCCGCAGAAACATGTACTTGGTCATTTGGTCAAGAAACATATCTACGGATTAACAAAGTTGTTCATCCGTAGATGTTTCCTACACTTGGTCAATTTCAGTAAATCCATCCAAGTATATTGTTTTTCCTGTCAAGTCACAAATCAACACACATACATATATGGGGTTAACCTATAGATTCAAATCACATATATATATTTTGATTGTTACAAATGTTAATTACAAGACTTGATTTTCAAGTACTAAGCCTATACAAAATTGATCTAGCCCTATACAATCTAGACCTAACAATACTCCCCCTTAGGCTTAGCTCCTTGTAATCAGTCCTTCAAAACAGCAAGCTCCTTGACTCTTGCTATCATCTTGTTATAAAAGTAAGATACAGCAGTCTTCTGATCATCATACTTGTACTTGATCTTCATCCTGCTGATCTTCTTCAGCGTGTCATAACTCAGACCCAAAACATCTTCTTCCGTAGTGAGTGTTTCCACTACACTATCATTGTGCATAATCTCTAATTCATCTTCTTCTGAGATTCTGAGTTCAGACACTTCAGCTATGGTATTACCCTTCAGTAGCCCAGCCTCATGTTTCCTTCTCTTGTGTGCCTTGGCATGCAGTTTATCAATGACTTGTATCATGTGCACGTACAGGCAGAGATCATTTTGGGCTTTTTCATCTGTTAGCTTTGGGAAGAATTTGTCGTGAAGGTATGAAGTGTAACTGGGATGCAGCATCTTTATCTCTACTGGATCAAAGATTCTGATCTTATCAGCCTTCTTCCCATCAGCATTTCTCAGCAATACCATTTCTTTTGTCTTTTCAACATATCCCCATTCTGTGATGGGATAAGTGAACTGATTTCCTTTTATGCTTTTGATGGTATCTGAGTGTTTATCACATCCAACTCTCTTTAGCATGTCTTCATCTACAAGGGATGAGACTTCAGCTGTTCCTCTTTTCCGGCTTTGTTTGATTCTGTTGTGCTCTTTATCATCTTTCTTTGCTTGTGTCAGCACATCATCAATGAATCTGGTCTTCATACCATTTACAGCTGCAGAGAAGTCTCTCCCCCTGAGATGGATTGGATAGTTGGTTATTTGGATGCTCTGCAAGTCCCTTATGTCTTGCTCCGGAAGACTCAACAGAGCTTCCACATCATGGAAGTATTGAATTCTTCCAGATGTTCTCTTAATTACTGCACAATCCCAGTCTGGATCATATTTCCAGGCCATAATCCTGTTTTCTTCCACAGAGCTGGGAGTTGTGATGTGATCATACAGTTCAATGAGAGAGGATTTCTTCTCAGTAATCTCTCGAACTGTTGTTCCCAGAGGCCATACCTTTCCTGGGATTACAGCCCTTGGCTCTCTGATTAGTTTTTCTTTTTCTTTGTGCTGATCTTTTGATTCAACAGTTACTGGATCAGCAACAAGTTTGCTTTGTTCTTTTGGATATGGAGCAGTGGTTCTGAACTTAACTCCAGTTTCCAGTTCCACTTTCATCACATGCTCCATCATCCTCCGCAGTTCTCCTGTGGTTCTGCCTTTGAGCTCATGCGGTTTGTAGTTGTGACCCTGTAACCAGCAAGTCATATTATACTTGTTGAGTTTGGCTGTGTCACAGTGGCCCAAATCTTTCCTTATTTTCTCCAATGATTGAAAAGTTGTAAAGGCTTCATAATCACAATTTGGGATTATGAACCTTGCAAATTCAAATTCTTTCAATGCATTAGCCATTTCTGTTCTGTTCATCCTCTCAACCATGTCATACGGAAACCCATGGTTGATGAGGGTCATAAACATGCTGGAGTCAGGCCTCTCTTCCAAGATATCAGCAGTTGTTAGAAGGTCATCGGCCTTTCCACCCTTATCAGCAATGGGAGACTCCATCCTTGTTAATTCTTCCCACTCTTTATCACTTTCTTCTTCTTCTCCGGAGGATACCTTCACAGCAGAAACTTCTACTGAAGGTGTAGGAGCAGGAGATGGAACTTTTGATTTCTTTGGGGAGCTTTCTTCTTCTGGTTTCTTTTGTGTGGCTCCAAAGTATTTTCTTTTTCGGGTGTATGAGATCAGCGGCTTAGTAGCTCTACCCGATTGTTTTTCTGGTTCAGCACTTGAATCCACTTTTGTTTTCAAATCAGAGAGTTTTCTTTTCAGGCTTTCTATCTCTAAATCTTTTTGCTTGATTTGCTCAGCCTTTTCATTTTGCTCAAGTTTTAAAGCAGCCTCCAACTCTCGTTTTGTTTGCAACAGTAGATCAATAACTTCATTGTTGGACAGTGCATCTTCTCTCAGTCTTTTTAGACTGGCATCCTTCTTCGTCAGTTCTTCATCCTTTTCTTGGATAACACCGTACAGCTTCACAATTCTTTGTTTTCGCTTATTGGATTTAAGTACCAACTTGTTGTACTTAGCAACCAGAAAGCTTTTGCTCACAGGAATGTCACTGTCACTTAAGTCATCTTCATGGTATGCAGTGACATCCTGAGCAGATTCTTGAACTTCCCCATGTTCATCAGCAGGTTGTTCATCTTTCAATGAAGATATTGGCTCGGTATGTGTTGAGGAAGGTTGTTCATCGTGTGTGTTGGTGAGAAAGGAACAGTGCTGGCTTCAGATAATAATTCTGTGTCTCCTGAGTGTACGGAGTGTACAGACTCAGTTACCTCAATAGGTTCAGTCCCAGCACTTTCCGGAGATTGATGTTTGGAAGATTCTGGTGGTGGTTGTATGGGGGATTGGATTTGTTGTGGAGAGAATGGTTGAGTGAGATGAGATGATGATTGAGAGGATGATGATGATATTGGTACTGGTGATTGATGGTGGTGAATTGGGGAAATTGGTTGGGTGTTTAGGCTTGATGGTGATTGGCTGGGTGAATGATGTTGTAGTGGTGGTGTTTGGAGTGGTGATTGTTGTTGGTGTTGTGGTGTTTGGTGTGGAGAGTGAGAAGATTGTGCAGAATCAGCAGATGATTCTGCTTCATCTGCCCATGCCAACTCTTGTGGCAGGTCAGCTTGCGGATCTATAACATGAGCGAACATTGGCATATCCGGTCCTTCATACTTTCCACTAAGTTTGTTCAGCACTGATTTGCTCAGATGTGCTTGAACAAACACATCGCCAACTCTATTCAACCCCGGAAGTTCTGAGTTGATTATCAGTTGTAGGAATCTTGGGAACATATACATCTTGTCATTCTTCTGCAATTTGACTTGTTCACTCATGCAGTTGAAGATGTATTTGGCATAGTTGTAAGTTCTCCCCTCGAACACCCCAATGATTCCGGATGATATATGCCGAGAGAATCTGTCTAGTCCCGATTTCCTGTTCGACATGCATTTCAGGTAGGTGTGACACAGGAATCTGTATGGTTTGCACAACCTACCCTTCTTGATTTCACCTTTCTCGTAATCACCATCGTAACCCATGAGGTTAAATACCTTTTCAATGTATTCATTCTCGAATACATCTGGGTGCCCCATTTCTCTATCTCCCAGTTCTAGACATCTTCGTATTGTGCTTTCTGTGATTCGAAGACGTCGATTCAGAATGTCAGCCACAATTACTTCCTCATCATCTTGTTCTTCCACTCGTGCTGAGTTCCAGAATCCGATTATGTGCGCCTGATGGATCACAGGCTCAGCCGTCAAGGCGTAGTAGAGCCTGGATCGTCGCAGATATCTGATGATATCTCGACATCCTTCCGCTGCTGGATCATCAGCGTTCAAGAATGCGCACACATTGTGCTCCTTAGCAAATCTATTTGCCATCTGCAAAGAAAATCAAGTTAGAAACCACGCAGTTGAATCGTTTGAATGACAATAATCGATTAACCAGTTCCGTATTGATGTTTAAGACATGATTTACCTTTGCAGTAACAGTAATCGGTTACTGGATAATGTTGATATTTTGAAATTTTGAAAAGGGGGAAAAAGTGCGATTTTCTAGGTTAATCTGAAAAAGTGCTCTGTAAAAGTGATAAATGAATTTTAAGAGTCAGAAACCTTATTTATAGTCCAACATATTAACTTCTTTTATTAATTATGCTGGGCTCACATTATGTTGGGCCCACTTTCATTTATTCCTATGTTGGGCCCACTTTCATTTATTCCTTTCCGTATTCCAAGTGTTTAGAATGCATTCTCTTCCGCAGAACATCTGCGGAACCTTGACATCTGCGGATGTCAACATCTGCGGAACCTTAACTTCTGCGGATGTCAACATCTGCGGAACCTTACATCGGATGTAAGTTCAAATAATGCATTTGTTTTGTTTTGCTGGTGAATCAGAAACCACATAATACTTCTACGGATGGGAGGTATTACTGTGACTTCTGCGGATGCAGAAATTTCACTGTTACTTCTACGGATGAGAAATATTACTGAAACTTCTGCGGAACTTAAAGTTTGAAAACTTTAAATGTATGATGTCTACAGAGTAGAATCAAATGTTGATGTTGGACATTGTTGACTTTATTTGCATGGCAATTAAGTACAGGGAAGCAAGTTTCCTGTATCCTGCATTCAAGTTAGTGCTCAAGTTCCAATTCCTTCAAAGTAATTGTTTTTCATGCATGAACTACTCCCCCTAAATTTGTGATTAATGTGAAACTGTGGCATTCATCATAAATTTAAGTTGTGAACAGGCATGACAGGCATATGACAGTCTAAATGAGAGAAAGTCGGTTGAGATAACAATTAAACATCTGACAAACAGTTACATGCAGGCATATATATATAGAGGGATCATACTATGACTTGGCTTCTGCGGATGTGGATTAGGTGATTCAACACATATCTGATTGCAAGTATATAGATCCACTTAAATTCAAACAAGAGTATTGTATCAACTAGGCATGCGATTTATCATGTTGTGAAGTTTGTTATTCAGTAGCAATCATGAGTCCCACATTCAATTATCATTAGAGTATGCCTTCCGTAGGTGAGGCAAATCACTACATTCCACACGTAATGACTATGTACATTAAGTTATAAGTTCTATCTTGAGACAATTTTCAGTCTCATGAATGCTTTGATGTTAAAGCTCGTTGACTTGATGTTCAATGGATCACAAGTGATTCCTTTTTAGAGCTGACATATGATCTTCATAGTCACCAGGTCTTTACTTTCGTAAAACAGAGGTGAACTTTAACCCAGGTCTTTGTTTACACAAAACAGAGGGAGAATGAAGATCACACTTATTAATCACATTCCCAGGTCTTTGTTCACACAAAACAGAGGGAATAGGACTTTGCAAAGATAGAATATTATAAAGTATTTTACATAGAGTGCTTGTGTAAGTGATTTGATCACATCAGGAGAGAACATACCTTCCTGATTCTCAAATGGGATCCTCACAGACAGTTACCTCATGCTTTTAGTTTGGCATGCTCTTAGATTTGTTTCCACTCAAGTTGAACCTACTCACATATCAGTATGATATAAGTCAGATTGAGTTTTTGTTTAATAGCCAAGTATAGTCTACTATCATTTCCCATATATAATGCATGTATAGATGTTCTAACAGACACTTAAGTTATCCGTGATGATTACGCTTCACAAAGTCAATCATATGCTATTGTTAATTTATTCTAAGTTAATCATCCCTAAAGATTCTATCAGAAAATTAAATCTAACAGAATCAAATGCTTTAGTAAACAAATTAGCAAGCTGATTGGTTGTGTCTACTTTGACTAACTTAATTAGACCCTTTTCAGAGCAATCTCTCAGAAAATGGTATCTGATTTCTATATGTTTTGTTTTACTATGTTGAACTGGGTTAGCAGTTATAAACATAGCAGCTGAATTATCAATATGAATTGGTGTATGAAAGAAATTGTAACCATAATCAAGTAATTGGTTTTGCAACCAAAGTACTTGAGAGCAACCTGCTGAAGCAGCTATGTACTCTGCTTCAGCTGTGGATACAGATACATTTGTTTGCTTCTTGCACTGCCATGAAACAAGTCTTGGTCCTAAAAATTAACATCCACCAGTTGTGGATTTTCTGTTGTTGTTGCACCCTCCATAGTCACTATCTGAATAGGAGTAAAGGCTAAAGTCTCCATCTTTGGGATACCAAAGTCCCAATGCAGGTTTGCCTTTCAGATATCTGAAAATTCTCTTTACAGCATTCAAATGTGACTCCTTTGGGTCTGATTGATACCTGGCACAAACACAAACAGCAAACATTATGTCAGGTCTACTAGCAGTTAGATACATTAAAGAACCGATCATAGATCTGTACAATCTTTGATCTACGGATTTGCCAGCAGGGTCAGGCACAATCTTGTCTATTGTAGATCCTGGTGTCTTGCATGAAGTGGAATCAGCAAGATTGTACTTCTTCAAAATTTGATGAATGTACTTCTCTTGATTAATGAAAATGCCATCTGGTTTCTGATGAACTTGTAAGCCAAGGAAGAAAGTCAATTCTCCCATGGAGCTTATCTGAAATTCAGATTTCATTAAGTCTTCAAAGCTTTGACACAGCTTCTTGTTGGTTGACCCAAATATGATGTCATCAACATATATTTGAACCACCAAAAGATCTTGATGTTCTTGTTTGAGGAAGAGTGTCTGATCAATAGTTCCTCTCTTGTAGCCATTCTTCAGCAGGAATGATGATAGAGTGTCATACCACTTTCTGGGTGCTTGATGAAGACCATACAAAGCTTTATCAAGCTTGTATACTCTATGTGGATAATCAGGGTCTTCAAAACCAGGGGGTTGAGCCACATAGACTTCTTCATCAATTTTCCCATAAAGGAAAGCACACTTCACATCCATCTGATAGACTGTGAACCTCTTGAATGCTGCATAAGCGAGGAAGACTCGTATAGCTTCAATCCTTGCAACGGGTGCAAAGACTTCATCATAGTCTATGCCCTCTTCCTGAGTATATCCTTGAGCAATAAGTCTTGCCTTGTTTCTCACTATGATACCTCTGTCATCCAGCTTGTTCTTGAAAAGCCATCTTGTGCCAATTGGATGTTGACCTGTAGGCAAATCTACAAGAGTCCACACTTTCTGTTTTCTGAATTGTTGTAGCTCTTCTTGCATAGCATCAATCCAGCTGTTGTCTTTTAATGCAGCTGTAATGTTTGCAGGAACTGTTTGGGACAAAAAGCAGGTGAACAAACAAATGTTTGCCACACCTCCTTTGCTCCTTGTGGTTCTGGCATGCAAGTCCCCAATGATATTGTCTGTTGGGTGAGACTTGTGTACTCTGCTTGTTGAGACAGCATCGACGTGAACTGTGGAGTCTAAGTTAGTGAAATCCATTGAAGCAGATGGTGTCAGCTGAGAAGTTGAGTCGATGAAATAATCAAAAGGCTCATGATCGTTCGGATCAGCTTGTGTTTGATTGGCTGCTTTGTCTTCTTCCGCAGGAAGTTCTACGGAAGCAGGATTTTGTTCTTCCGCAGGAGGTTCTACGGAAGCAGGATTTTGATCTTCCGCAGGAGGTTCTACGGAAGCAGGATTTTGATCTTCCGTAGGAGGAACTGCAGCATCGACGGAGGCATTTTGTACTTCCGTAGGAGATGCATCACCATCTACGGATGAACAATGTTGGTCAGCTGGCAATGGTTGTTGAATGACTACCTCCTCTCCATCTCTAGCATTGGTAGTTGCACCAGTATTTATATCTGCGGATGAGGGAACATCTACGGATGAATTGACATGTGCTGGGGATGAAGAGTTTGCTTCTCCGGAAGTAGCTTCATGCTGCTGACTTGATCTTTGCTGTGGTCCAGATGACACTTGTGCTCTTGGTGGGTCAGCTGTTAAAGGCACTTCATTCACACTTGGGGGCACAAAGGGATAACATGTATCCGCAGCACCTGCGTTGATCAAATAACCAGTGTTAAATGATTCAGTTAATGCATCTATATCAAATAACCAAGATGATCCTTTTACATTGGTAGTAAACATGGATTCATCAAAAGAATCATTGGGAGTCTCTTCAACTATGTTATGTTCTGGAATGTACACCCTATATGATTTAGAAGTGGATGAATATCCAACAAAGAAACCATCATAGGCTTTTTCAGAAAATTTTCCCAATTGTTCTTTAGTATTTAAAACAGACACATGACACCCAAAAGCTCTAAGATATCCTATAAAAGGTTTTCTTTTAAATAAGAGTTCGTAAGGTGTTTTATTATGTTCTTTGACTATCAAAGTTCTGTTTTGAACATTGCAAGTTGTATTCACAGCTTCTGCCCAGAATGTAATGGGCAGCTGAGAATCAGCTAGCATTGTTCTGGCTGCTTCTATCAGTGTTCTATTTCTCCTTTCAGCCACTCCATTTTGTTGTGGAGTTCTTGGGGCACTGAATTGTCTAGCTATTCCTTTAGTCCTGCAAAAAGAATTCAAATCAGCATTAACAAATTCAGTTCCATTGTCACTCCTAAAAATTTTAACTTTTAAATCAAGTTGATTCTCAATCTTGATCACAAAGTCCATTAATGTTTCAGATGTTTCACTCTTATGTTTTAAGAAAAAGACCCATGTAAATCTAGTGAAATCATCAACTATCACCAAACAATATTGCCTTTTTCCAATGCTCAGCACATTGGTTGGACCAAAGAGATCCATGTGAAGCAATTTGAGTGGTGTAGTGTTAGTGTTGATTGTTTTGGATTTATGAGACACTCTGTGTTGTTTTCCTTTATAACATGAAGAACAGTGATTAGAACAATGAAATTCTTTGTTTGGTAATCCAATGACTAAGTCATTTTTCACCAATTTATTCATGTTCTTCATGTTGGAATGGACAAGTCTTCTATGCCACAATTGAGATTCATCTTCGGACGATTTGGACAGCAGGCATGTCTCATGTTGTGTGAGTGTTGTGTTGTTCATATCCAAGATATATGTGTTGCCTTTTCTTGATGCTTTAAGAAGTATCCAGTCTGCTGGAACTGTAAAACCTGGCTTAAGAATGTAACAGTTAGTGTTATCAAATAGTGTTAAATAATTTTGATCACAAATTTGGGAAACACTAAGTAAATTATACTGCAAATTTTCACAGTAATTTACTTTTTCAAATGTTAAAACACTGTTAGTTACCATTCCCTCACCAACAATTTTACCTCCCTTCTTATCCCCACCAAATGCCACATAAGAGGCATGTTTATGTTTGAAGTCATGGAGAAGTGCACAGTTGCCTGTCATATGTCTGGAACAACCACTGTCAACATACCACTTGTTGTCAGCTCTCCTTGATTGTTCCTGCACACAAAAAGAAATTAGTTAGTCTTGACAACCCAAGGCTTAATTGTCTTGGGTTTGCCAGTTGTGTCAACAATAGTTACTCCTTCATGAATTAATCTTGAAGTTTCACTATTAGTTGTTTCTTTTTGATCTGATGGTGGTGAGGATGATTCTGTTGAAGATGATTCAGGTTTCTGATTATCTTCATGCTTATCCGAGTCATTCTTCAACTTGGCTTGTTTTGGTTGGTATCTTAACTTTGAAGAGGATCCTGTAGACTTGAAAGTTTCTTCATCTTTCTGCTTTGATTGAGACACAGGAGTTCCTTTAGCAAAGTTATCAAAGAAGCCATCCGCTGCTTCACTTTGTTTATCTGTCAAATCCACCTTTTTGTGAGGCGTCTTAGACTGTATTGGTGCTTTCTTCTTCAAAGTTTTGTCCGCAGCAGAGGGTCTTTTCTTTGACTTTTGTTGTTCTTTCTGAATCTTTGTCTCTTTGTCACTTTCTGAGGCTTGAGAATCTGATTCAGATGTTGTATCTTGTGACTTCTTTTTGCTCTTTTTCTTGTTCTTCTTATTAAAATAACATTCCTGAGTGGAATGGTTATTTTTGTCACAAATGGCACAATGTTTGTTGAAGAAGCAATCATCAGTCATGTGATTGTTCATGTTGCAAATGGAACAGTAGCTACTGAAATAGCATCATCAGTGTTGTGATTCTTCATATCACACCATTTGCAATATTTCTCAGAAGTGTCTTCGGATTCAGTCTTCTTTTTGTTGGTTTTGTTCTCACTTGCTGAAACATCAGATGATTTCTTCTTGTTTTTGATTTGTGCTTCATTAGCTGTTGTTTCTTTGTCTTTAGCTCCCTTTTGTTGCTTGATATTGACCTTTTTCTGAGCATGTTTGTTTGTTTCTCTTGTTACCTTGTCTGCAGAATCAGATTCTTTCTTCCGTGGCTTGTCTGCGGATTCAGTAATTTTTGCCTTCCGCAGATGATCTACGGGCTTGACAGTTTTTGCTTTCCGCAGATGTTCTACGGATTCTTCAGTTGGTGCTTTCTTAGGATTCTTGTTTGATTGTTTCTTACCTTTATCAGGAGTTGACAAAGGTACTTTTGTGCTTGATCCGCAGCTATCAACCTTGTGAAGATGCAGTTCTTGTAATCCTTCATTAAGTTCAGCAATCCTCTTGCAAATGGTCTTCAGCATATTCCGTTGCTTTGGCGGGTACTGCAACTTTGATTCTTCAAGGACTCGCGGAAGACCAGTTTCAACTTGAACATTCTTACCAATGTTCAGTTGATCAGTATCATGTTCATCAGAATCATCCAGGTCATCATAGTTATCAAAATCTGATGCATTATGTTTAAGTGATTCTGATTCAGTAGATTCAGTTTCACTCATCTCAGTTTTATTATTATTTATTTGACTATCTTTGATGTCAATTTTGGTGCTTTGCACAAAATGATTTGACAAATTGTTAGTCATTGTTTCAGGTAATGGTGTGTAGTTATCATTAATAGGTGGTGCAACAACATTATAACCCAACCCGCACCTGTTCTTTGATTCAATATGAGAATTTAGCAACTTCTCATATTGCTGAGATGATAGTTGAAACTTCTGAAGTTTCACTTCAGTGGATGCATGATCAGCCATGGATTTTGTTAAGGAAGTGGTCAGATGCTCAACTTGGGCTTTTAGGCTGTAGTTTTCAGAAACATATTTTTCTAAATCTTTTTGTAAAGAGTTTATTTTGATTTGATATAGTTTTTGTTCTCTTAAGTGTGATTCATTTAAAACCATAGTTTCTTTTACTTTGTCAGCCAATTGTTGAGCATGGACTCTATATCTCTCAACTTCCTCAACATATGTTGATGAACATAACCTGTCTTTTACCTCTCTGGCCATAGGAGGAACTTTGTTTTCCATATGTGCCATCAGTGCTTGATTCTCCTCGATCACTTCCTTCTCATACAGGCTCCAGTCACATGTTCCATCCTGAAGTATGATCAGACCTGTCTCCTTAGAGTTGCTTGGTCCTGCTGATGTATTTGTGGCTGGTGGGGATGTGAGCTGAGGTTGTTTAGGCAGAGATCTTTGAGAGGTTGGCTGCTGATTCTGATAGTGTTGTTGCTGATGATGTTGTTGTTGCTGCTGCTGATGCTGTGGAGTTGATTGTTGATTGCATTCTCTAGAAAAATGACCATACAGATTGCACTTGTAACATCTGACCTTAGACTTATCAACTCCAATCTTCGATGTTTTGCTTGCTGCTGCCAGATTTTTATTTCGTCGAAGATATTGCTTGGCTCTGTAAGCAATCATCGCCATCTGCCATTGTAGATCCATCTCTTCTACAACATCAGGAGGGAGTTCCTCCAAATCTTGCTGGCAGATGTTTGCTGCTGTAAGGGAACTTCCAAGATAAGCTTGAAAGCTAGAACTAAAAGCTGCAAAGGCTGCTTTTTATTCTTCAGAATCCAATATCACAGTTATTGGTTCTGAGTTTGCTGTTGCTGATGATTCTCTTTTCTCTGAAGATTTAGCCTTTTCCTTTTGAGTTTTGCTTTGAGATGACTTCTTAGTGGGTTTGGATGCATAGAAACTTACTTCCTCTTCATCATCACTCAAAGCACAAGAGTTATCATCTTCATTATTAGAGATAAATGCACTTCCAGCATTCTTTGTTTCCTTGAAGTGATAAGGTGAGACATGAGTTCTCACACTCTTGTTTCTTGATTGTTCATCCAGTTCAAGTGCTTCAACTTTAGCAACCAAAGTATCTAGACCAGTTGTCTTGAGATCTATGGTGTTCTTGAACATAGAGACTGTTTGCTTCCAACTTTCAGGTAAAGTGTGGAGCATCTTCTTGTTCAGTTCCTCAGTAGTATATTTTAACTCCAAGATGTTCATCTCAGTAACGAGTTGCATGAATCTATGGAGTTGCTGAGGAATTGACTCACCCTCAATATGATGAAAAGTTTCATATTGTGATCTAAGGGTGTCTTTCCTTATGCTTCTGATCTCGTCACTCCCTTCACATAGAGTGTGAAGTATCTTCCACAGGGAATTGGCTGTTTTATAGTTCTCGCACCTGATCAAGATTTCTTCAGGCAAAGCCATACTAAGCAAGCTGTATGCTTTAATATCGACTTTGACCTTCTTGACATCATCAGGTGGCAAGTCCTTAGTGCTGATAGGCTGATTTTTGTCATTATAATCCGGTCCAAGAGTGGGTGGAATATAAGGACCTTGTGTGATGGACTCCCACAAGTCAGAATCTGTGTAGTTCACATGATTCCTGAACTTGATCTTCCAGGATTTAAAATCAGTTTTTGTTTCTAACTTTGGTGGTTGATAAGATCCTCCTCCAAAAGTACTCATGTTTAAAGTAAACGAATGAATAAAACTTAAACACGAAAATTGACAGATCTATCAAAGACCCAGATCTAGTCTTCAATTGATTTGAATATAGATCTAAATCAAACAAGCAATGCGAGAGTGCTTGCTGAAAAATCAGTCGTTGATTGAATTGTTTGAAAATCAATTAAACAATTTTAATACTGATAGATCAATTGATCTAAATCAATGAGCACCAACAGCTCTGATACCACCTGTGAATCCAAGGATCGCAATTCAGGAATTATCAGTATTAAAATAAATCAATTTAATGATCGCGGAATTATCACTAATTGACGTTTAATTGTTTATAATGATCAATGATGAACACAACCACAGAAACACAATAAACACGAAATCTATAATAATTCAAATGTATTTCATTAACTATAATGTAATGATTACAAAAGAATAATGAATAACTATGAACAATCGAATTCTGTGAATCGAATGATGTTTGATGTTGATGTGACGGCTGCTAGGGTTGCACAATGAACTCTTGATCGCCGTAATATTGATTGATTGTGTTCCCGAGATGTGAAACCTAGGACTCATATTTATAGATGATTTGAGTCGGTTAAGGAAACACCGGATCTCTCGGGATTTGTTATTGATTGAGTTGACTTGTTTGACTTCTTGGTATTTGCAATCGCACAAGTATAATGTTCTTCCGCAGCAATCTTCATGTCCGCAGAACATTTGTTCTTCCGTAGATGATTTAGTCTTCCGTAGCAAAGTTGTTCTTCCGTAGGAAATTCTTCTTCCGTAGGAGACTTCCCTTCTTGACACTTGATCATCCGCAGAAACATGTACTTGGTCATTTGGTCAAGAAACATATCTACGGATTAACAAAGTTGTTCATCCGTAGATGTTTCCTACACTTGGTCAATTTCAGTAAATCCATCCAAGTATATTGTTTTTCCTGTCAAGTCATAAATCAACACACATACATATATGGGGTTAACCTATAGATTCAAATCACATATATATATATATTTGATTGTTACAAATGTTAATTACAAGACTTGATTTTCAAGTACTAAGCCTATACAAAATTGATCTAGCCCTATACAATCTAGACCTAACAATATCTATTTTCTTGCTGTCTTAAATGCTTTCCATGTATTCATTCATTTCAAACCTATGTACCTACATGAAATGAAACTTAAATGCATTATCCAAGTTGTTTTTACATTCCTTTTGTGTTTTTACCCAAACGAGGAATACAAGTGATATGAGTAAGATATGACATGTAGAATATAACCATTAAATTATTCCGGATATGCATTGGTATGCTAAATTTAAAGATTTAGAGCATTCATAGTGAAGAGAATATGAGATTTGAAACCCATTAAAACGAGTCGTGTAGTGTATACGAAATAAACACTATTAAAGTCGTTATGCAGATAGTAAGAGTTTAGAACCTGAAACTTGGAGTCATATCGATAGGTCGCGATGTCTTGTGCAGAACACAAGAACACCAATCTGGCCGTTGTAAGAGAACACGAAACCTGTTTTCTTTCGGTCCCACGGATGGCGCCAAATGTTGCTCCAAATTCCTCACCTAGAGGCGAGTCGAAGAAAGAGCAGTGCAAGGGGGTGACTCACTCGGTTCAGGTTCATCCCATAGGTCACATAGCTTCATTTATCCTTTGCTAAACATACGAGCTGCAACCACAGAAAGCTCGTTAGAGGGCCCTGGAGCTTAAGCTCCGAGGGCACTCCGACGCTCAAGTCAGTATGTGTATGAGATATGATAAACATAAACATAGATGTGGGAGGATAAGAATGAAAATGACGAATATGAGATGTTAAAGTTGAAGAAGATAAGTAAATGCATCCTCTGAGAAGAGTAGTGGGTTATGAATGATTCTCCTTTACCTGTCCAATGAGGATGGTATTTATAGTTGTTATTGACCCAAAGGAGCTGAGGTTTGATTCTATCTTAGGTAACCTGTAGTCAACAATCCAAACCTGAACTCTCTTGGACAGAAGGTTCTATACCATTTTGGTGCAAAGGGTCTCTAACATAGAATTAATGTTTCTTGTCTCTATAGTTGACTTGGGCTTCTGACATATCTGGCTGCAACTTGCTCTTATATCATTATCTCGTTCAGAGCTTAACTTATACATTTTGTTGTTTTGTGTTATAGTCATATGCCTTGATGGCCAATAAGTGTCTTTCTTCTTTGTTAAGATATCTTCTCGTTTATTCTTGTTTTCTCCGAATCATAAGTGTTGAGCCTGGATGTTTGTGAAGGGAGTATTGTTATGGCTTGGACTAGAAGTCAGCCCAGCCGCGGCCTGCTCCATGTCAGTCGCGGCCTGCTCCATGTCAGCCGCGGCCTGCCTATGTTCTCTTGCGACCAGCCGAATGTTGGCCCAGCCGAATGTTAGCCCAGCCGAATGTTGGCCCAGCCGCGGCCCGCCGTGTAACCCTTGCCGCGGCCCGCCGAGTGACCCTAGCCGCGACTTTGCCTTGTTCAGGAAAACTAGCCGCGGTGTTTACTGCTTTCATGACTCTACCTTTTGCACAATCCGGGACTACACTCCTTTTCTTTTTTATAATTATTTATGTTGTATTTGGGGTGGTACCCCATCAGCCACTACCATGCTTGTGAAGCATTGCCCTGAATATATATACCACTCATATGGTCATACACATTGTTTACGCATAAAAAGACACACATTGTTTACGCATAAAAAGACAGCTCTGCGGACCACAATGTGAGCTGTGGTTAGTACGCCGAACACTCTTAAAACCAACATCAAGCTTGCAATCTTTTGGTCATTACAAGTTTTATCTTAACAAGTTTCAACGGGCCAACATAATTATGATCACATGTGTCGCACTAGCAGAAATTAATCTAAGAGCAAATTTAATTTTCACTTATTTTCTTTCTTGCTTTTTTTAACCTTGAAGGCCACGTGTGAAGTTTAAGTTGTTTTTTAGTTGATCACCAAGAAAGTAGGATCTCTTGACCTTATAGCAACAGATTCTAATAGGTACAAAAGGTATGTTTTATCTTTTAACATCCTTTTCACGTGTCGATTTTTTCCTTACAAAAAACATAATTGATTTTGAACTATTATCTTCACATATTTCATGAAAACAACATATTTGAAGTATAACTAACACGTTAAATATATAAGGCTATGTGTTATGAAAGGATTCTATCAATGTGTTTTGTAAGGTTATCTTGTATTGTAACATTTGACACTGACTAGTCACCGGATAAAACCTCTGATCAATTATCCGATCCTGTTGTGAATTAGGTGATCAGTGATTCTCACTCACGCCACGCGATCTCCCTCACGCCCGGGTGATCGTGCCACGCAATATTGCCGGACCAAAATGAAAGGCTATGTGAATAGCGCCTCTGCTCACCCATTCGACAACAACTTGTCTGGTCTAGATACATAAAATATTTCAAAATAAGTACAAAGGGTCAAAAAAATGGAAAAAACAATTACTGCGTCTTTTTATAATAATAAAGACTTATAGATTAATAAATGAAGATTAAAATATACATTGAGAACACAACCAATAATAATTAGCGCAAACCAAACAATAAATTAAATCCAACAAAATGAAAGATGACAAAAGAGCAATTTAATATTGTGAATTATGTATAATACGAACACACTTTACATTTATATCAATGCTTATAATTTTTCAGAAAATAAAAAACAATATAAACCATTATATAAAAAAAACTTACCAGACGTTAACCCACACTAGTACAAAACTAACTTATTGGGGCGGTGATTATGGTTTTCTAAGGCGTTTCTGAACCGCCCTAGAAAATATCGCTTCAAAAGACGAGCACTTTTTTTGGGGCGGTCCTAAAAAACCGCCATTAAAAAGAATTCAATTTAAAATAAAAATAATAAAACTGGCTTCATAGAACGCTTCAAAATTTGTTACTGTTCCGGTCACCGTCACCGTCTCCTCCTAACGGCGATGATCGGGGCAATCAATAGTTCGCCTCTTTTCTTCTACTTCCCGTCAACGTGGGTTCCAACCTCATTTGCTTAAAATCCATACAACGATTCCAAAACAAGTTTGATTTCAATCTATAAAAGAATTAAGATGCACCACAAACATCAAATTGATCAAAACTACAATAAAATTGAAAGACGTGTTTTGAAAACTAATCTTAGATGCACAGAGATTGCAAAGTTAACCTTAAAATTCACTGCAAAAACAAGCAAATGATAGAACAGCTGATTAGTTACAAACAACATGACGCGTCCAGAAACAAATCGACCAAATGGGCAGAGAAGCAGGGGTTAAAGCAACAGGTAAGTAAGTGTAGCATCAGGTACGAAATCGTTACAAGCAGAAGCAGCAGAAGCAGCAGAAGCTCCGCAACCTTGGATTGCACCCGTCTGTAGATCTTGGGTGGTGGGTGTCTTGTTCGTCGACATAAAGGGGGCGATGGTAGTGTTCATGTTCGTCGACAGATCTGTTACGATGGTGGTGGTGTTTTCGTTCGTCGGCAGGAAGGGGCGGTGGTAGTTTTGTTCGTCAGATCTGGGGCGGTGGCGGGGGTGTTTTGGGTGCGGGCAGAATGCAAAAGTTTGAAGATAGTATAGAAAGGGTTGGGAGGAGGTTTTAATTTATGGCTTTTTTGAGGTGATTATTTCTTAACCGCTTCAATAAATTATCTTTTGGGGCGGTTCAAACAAAACCACTTATTTCATCTTTTTTTGAGGCGGTTTTCACTCAAATCCCTTCAAATCTTAAATCTCCACCGCCTCAAAAAAGCAATTGTGTACTAGTGCCAACTATCGCATTGGGCAGACTCTACAAAGACTTACCGATTCACGATATACGTGATTCTTCTCTAAACTACGAAGCAAAATCTATTTTTTTAAATAAAAATACAAACATCAGATCATCATCTACCGTCTGTTGTTCTTTTTTTATCGTTTCTCTTCTTGTAACACATTAGATTTTCTTCATTAACCCTGGCTTGGAAACAAAAAAACACCAGGTACGGGTATCTTTCCCACGCCCCACACCATATGCCCTTGGTATGGAACCGTCACAACGGTGCACAAAACGATTCCCAAACAAATCAACACCCCATTTCTATGGGGTTGCCACTGCAGCGCAGTGGTAAATCCCATGTGGGCTAGTGATGGGCTTGACCTGGGGAACCCAGGTTCGAGTCTTGAAGCAAGCGGGTTTTACCGATTATTCACCGTCGTGCCTTCGGGCGGGTGAGTGGTCGGGTTTTCCCCGGAAATGGTGGTTGGTGGGCTAGGGGCTCCGTGCGTGTGGATCATGGCCACGCTGTGCGTCCTTTGGCCATTGGGGCGCCGCGTACGGAGTACCCGGCAGCTACTTGATTGATCGTTCCAAAAAAAAAAACACCCCATTTCTATAAATAAACAATAAACACACCTCTATCCACTCAACTCCAACTACCCCTCACACTTTCCCCCCTTCAACCGTAAACCATGGGTGAAGCCCCACCACCACCACCACCGCCACCGCAGCACCGCCCTTCATCCCCCACCTCCTCCGCGGCCGGTGGTTCTCCCTCTTCGCGTCATTCCTAGTGATGACCGGCGCCGGAGCCACCTACCTCTTCGGCGTCTACTCCAAAGAGATCAAATCATCACTCGGCTACGACCAAACCACCCTCAACCTCATCGGCTTCTTCAAAGACCTCGGCGCCAACGTCGGCGTCCTCTCCGGCTTAATCGCCGAGATCACGCCCACGTGGTTCGTCCTCCTCCTCGGCTCCACGTTAAACTTCGGCGGCTACTTCATGATCTGGCTAGCCGTCACTGGTAGAATCTCCAAGCCGAAGGTGTGGCAGATGTGTGTGTACATTTGCATCGGCGCCAACTCACAGAACTTCGCTAACACCGGAGCTTTGGTGACCTCGGTGTCGAATTTTCCGGAGAGTAGAGGCGTTGTGTTGGGGTTGTTAAAGGGTTTCACGGGCTTGAGTGGAGCCATTATGACGCAAATCTACTTAGCCGTTTACGGAAACGACTCGAAGTCGCTGATTTTGTTAATAGCTTGGCTTCCGGCGGCTATCTCGATGGTGTTTGTGTACACCATTCGTAAGATGGAGATGATCCGACAGCCGAATGAGCTTCGGATCTTTTATCATTTCTTGTATGTTTCGATCTTTCTGGCGTTGTTCATCATGGGGATGACGATTGCTCAGAATCTTGTGTCGTTTTCGCCGTCTGCGTATGCTGGTAGTGCCACTGTGGTGATTTTGCTGCTGTTTGTGCCACTGTTTATCTCGATTAAAGAGGAATTGACCCTCTGGAAGAAGAAAGATCGAGAATTTATCGGGGACCCAGAGGTTAAAATCGATGATATGATTGTTCATCAACAGGAATCTGCAAATCAAGATCCCAAAACGAAGGTGAAAACATCTTGTTTTGCGAATGTGTTCTTGAATAAGCCTGAAAGAGGTGAAGATTACAACATCTTACAAGCGTTATTAAGCACAGATATGTTGATTCTGTTTGTTGCAACTTTTTGTGGGCTTGGGACAAGCTTAACTGCAGTGGATAATTTGGGTCAAATTGGTGAATCTTTAGGGTACCCTTCGAAGACCATAAAGTCGTTTGTTTCACTCCTAAGTATCTGGAACTACTTCGGTCGGATCTTCTCGGGATTCGTGTCCGAAATCTTGTTGGCAAAGTACAAGTTCCCTAGACCGTTAATGTTCTCGTTGGTTCTGTTTCTGTCGTGTGTCGGGCTGTTGATGATCGCGTTCCCGGTACCGGGGTCGGTCTACGTGGCGTCGATCATCATCGGGTTCTCGTTCGGGGCACAACTGCCGTTAATATTCGCGATCATCTCAGAGGTGTTCGGGTTGAAATATTATTCCACATTGTTTAACTGTGGGCAGTTAGGTAGCCCGTTAGGGTCGTACATATTGAACGTGAGGGTGACGGGACCTTTGTATGATCGCGAAGCGTTGAAGGAGCTCGCGAAGAAAGGGCTAACCCGAAGTGCGGTTAAAGAGTTGGTTTGCATGGGCGCCCACTGTTACAGGCTATCGTTTATTATATTAGCCTGCGTTTGTGGTTTTGGTGGTTTCGCTTCACTGATTTTGGTAGCGAGGACTCGTGAGTTTTACAACGGGGATATTTATAAGAAGTTTAGAGAGGGAGATCGGACGAAACCACAGGCTATGACGCACAAATAGGCGTAAAAATGTAAAATCACACGTTATGAAACATTGAGATGATAGTAACATTTACGAGGTTGCAAATGCTAAAAGTTCAAATTAAACTTTGTGTGAACTTAAGTTTTACTATGTAGTGTATTAATTATTTGACATCTTTTTGTGATGTTCATACTTCTTGCACATCGCCATATCCTTATAAACGATTATCACTAGCGTTTCAACTGTAATACATAAGAGAGTTACGTAAGCGCGTATGATACTATAAAAATATTGGGTGGCAGGTCATGTCTTTTGGCTTAATATGCTCTTGTGTATTTCAATTTTCCATTTATTATTAGAAAAGTTAAAAAAACTCCCCCAAAACTTATCCGTGACACCAGGGATATTTATGGCAGTTTGCAGATTTATAGTACGACTTTTTGGCTTTTATTAAGCATTGATTGAAGCTTTGGTGGGATGGACTTTACTCATTCACGGATACCAAACTTATCCTATCTTTTATTCTTTTTACTGTATTATTACATGTGAGTTTAGGAATGTTTTGAAAAGAACGTAATTATTGAATATCTTTTTTTTTTTTGAACAGCGAAGATTTTATTAAAATGTAGCAAGGAGCTAGAAACAAGGATGATACAAGATTACAACATAAACTTACACCATAATTCCCAGCTCAAATTTACTAATTATTTTTAAAGAACGTAATTATTGAATATCTATCATTGGTGTTGTTGGATGTACATATGTGCATGTTTCAGTGTTTCTATATAATTACTTTTTTAAAATTCTCTCATTTTTTTGGATCTTTAATTTTGTCGATGGAATATGAAACAATATAAGATGATTTTAGAATACTCATGTTATTGATTTTGATTTTACTAGTGTTTATCTTTGGACGTGGGTGTTATATGAAAATACAAAAGTAAAGCAAAAAGTGATGGTGGTCAACGGCTTACCCTAGGTCGATCTTCCTGTCCCGTTTGTAACTTTTGCTTTTGAAATAATTTTTTTTATAGAACAACTGCTTAAATTTTGAAATAGATATGTTCACTTTAAAGTTTAAACAAAATCGCTTATTTTCATTTTAGAACTTAGTTTTAAACGTTTTTAAGGATTTATGTGTATTGTGTAACCACCTATATGTTAAGTGAATCCGAGGTCACAAATTATAAATCTACTATAAATTTTAAAAACAAAACCTACTAAAAAATTCAAAAGAGTAATGCAATACGCCAATGCCCACAATTTCACATCTTCTTTTAGTGATAATTATTTCATTCAAAGATTATTTTATGTACATACAATACATGCGAAAGCGAGAACTCAAGAAATACAAAAACCAACAATAAAATCTAATTTTCTGCTATTATGAATTATTATCATAGCAAGTGGATGAACTTTTTGTTAAACTTGTAGATAAGTTTACTATGCTACTTATCTATCAAATAGCTTCACTTGTCTACCAAAATAATAGATCTTTGTAGTATAAATATCACCTCAATGTGGATGAGAATATGCACCTCTTGTATACATTTTTATAAGTTATACATTTCTTTTCTTCTTACTCTTGCAATTCTCTTTAAAATTCTTAAGGTTATATATAACACTAATCTTGTGCTAATTATTGTAATATTATAACATCTGCAATTTTCTCTCCCACGTAATTTTATGAATTTCGCATTGTTACTTCCTACACATCTATCGTTTTGGAACTCTCATGACTTTTTTTTTAATATTGTTAAGAAAATAAACTACACCAAATACAATAATCATAACTTCCTATTTATACTACATCTATACTTATCATAATACAATTCAAACACTATTAAATAATCAAATAAATAAATAAATAAATTCAATACTAGTCTAATTCAAACTCAACCAAATATCAATAAACTAATACTAATTATAATGAGCTCTCATCTTTTTTACTCAATTAATAATACCGACTTTTACATGCAACGTTCCAACCCTCGACTTCTCATTTTAACCATTATAGCTCCTTGTATAATCAAGTATAACATTTTCATTCTCCTTAATCTTGATTTGCGCCTTGAAGACCCTAGTTCATTGGGCTGACTTCTACCGCTATCAACAACAATCCCCTTGAATCAAACCTGCTCCTCTGGACTTCTACTTCTTCATAGGTCGTTCAAACCACCTGCTTATTGTCTCTGACTGCAAAAACCAGCTCCTTGTTTTCTTGTATTTATCTTCGAAACCATTTATTATTTAAATTATTTGCAAGCAAATTAATGTTATCGTATAACTAACAATGCAAATTTGAAATTCGTATGTAACATGACGTCCCAAAAACGTACATCACCCCCGCATCGCCTGTCTAAACCAAGTTTTGGTATGAAACCGACAACACCACAAGCACAAACACGCTAACGTTTGGGATAATTAGCAAATCAATATTGACCCACAACAATATTTGATAAGGACATGCATAAGAAACATATAGGCCCATTTAGCACTAATAAATTACATTTTTGTACATTCCTAACAAGTAACAACCGTATAGGATACGGGTCTCAACATATTTAGGAGCATACCGATGTGTGCCACATCCCAAGTGACCCATGAACATCATGCACACACAACAACCTTCACATGTTGAGTATCTTTGCATAATTACGTGTTAGGGGTCTTAGTGATGTTAGTGTTTATATTACGTTCTTATCATCTTCTTCTTGGTTATGTAAGCCTATATATTAAAGGCCTTTGATGTTTAAGTCTAACTGTTTTGAATGAAACGTGTATATTAACTTCCTGATCCCCGATTATCGATCTCATGTTTCTTTCTATCTTCTCCTACTCAAATTGGACCATATTACAAGTGCGGCTCAACGTATTTAGGAGCATCGACCAATACTGATTATAGCCCTTTACGTAAATAAACACTAGTTAAAATTTATTTTTAAGTTCTTTGTGATGCATATAAACTTTTCATAGCCAGTTTCTACTTTCTACTAATAAATCTTTAAATTATCATCATATGTTAGTGAATAAGAAAACAAATATATACTTCAGTCACAATTTTTCATTTCATATTCACAAGAAAAGAAAGTGGTTAAATTTGCCTACAAAACATGTTAACATGCTTCTTATTCCACTTTTGTGTGATGCAAAAATAAACTTTTTGTTATCAGTTTCTTCTAATAAATTTATAGATTTTGATCCTATGTTGGTAAATAAGAAATAAATGTGAACTTTAAGAAACAAAGAAAAAAACTTTCACCTAGGTTGTTGTTAGTTGTAGGGGTCGGGGTTAGCCAAAGCTCTAGGTTTGCCTTTAGTTGTAAGCATGCTTTAGTTTTAAAATCTTACTCTTGATCTCTATCTTTTGCCTACTTTACTCTTAGAGATTGTTACACCCTTATGTACGTGCTTTTGTTTTGTGATTTATGTGCTTTTATTTTATTTCTCGCTTCTTGTAACCTAGTTTCAAACAAGGAAAAATGAAAAAATTTGGCTTTTTGGACCCGGAAGTCTTTTTAGGAGGTTAAGTTTACACTCATTTCATCCTTATCATACCCTACTATTTGAATGAGATATGTTTGATATGTTCATTTGTTACATAAAAATGTACGTATACATAATCATTTGAAATACAAATGTTTCGCATCAGTTAACCACAAAGGTTACCAATCTAACATGAATTGATAGAATTTTTAATAGTAGTAATTATGCTTACTAGTTTAGTTACTTACTTTCTTATTTCATTCCCTTATATCACTGTTTTTTTTTATCTTTCACTTGAACATTAAAACCATAATGGAGAAATCCTAATGTTAGTTCCATAGAGATAAAAATATCTTTAGATTTTAATAAATTAACATGTCATTTTTAACGTGTTTTAAAACATATTTAATACTATGTAAAAGATGAAAATAAACTGGAACTTATTTCCACCCTAGAGAATCATATATAAATTGTTGATATTATATTAAAATTGAACTCTGAGCTTCAATTTAGAATTCTGTATTACGGGAGTTGACAGATTGTCTGTCAAAATACAATAAAACAACATATCTAGGTGTATTTCCCTTATTTTTGAGGTCGTGGTTCATGCCTCACTTGAGGCATGCCGAGTAAATTTAATATAGAGTAAGATAGAGGTAAATTAGGACGTTTAAAGAAGAAGAAGAAAGAAAGAAAGAAAGAAAAAAAAGAAAACTTCTATGCAATGGCGTATATGCTTTATATATAGTATAGATAAACATTAGAAAATAATCATCCAATGTGCAATGGTGTCACCGAGCAACTGAAGAGGGGTGAATTTTAAAAAAGTACCAAAAGGTAAATCAACATGCAATTAAATAGCAACAAGGGTAATTTTAACAATGCCATCAAATAATTCAAAAAGATACCCTCACAAATCGTTGTAATTACGCTGCTAATGTTTTAAAAGACCTCCTAATCTATTCCTATTAATCACTTATATACGTCTTTTTCGCAATTCAAACCCTCAACCTCTTGGATAGAAGGGAAACACATTACCATAAAAAAACACAAATCGTCTACTGATTTCTTTAATAATTGCCGTTTGTAATCGTCTAATTGATATGTAGTAGTTGCGGATGCTACAACCAAAAATTTGAGTAATAAATCAATGTATCGTCAAGGCATATTTTCAAGATATATTATTGAATTCTCTCATCTATATAAATAACCTCATATTTAGATATCATTGTGTTAATGTTATCGGTTATTATTTATTGTTTAATTCTCTCATCTATATAAATAACATCTTATTTAGATATTATTTTTAAAATTTCTTGAAGTATCACCACCATAGAATATTGGATGGAGATAACAAAGTGATGATGCTGATTAAAGTTGCATAAAGTTGGATTATTCAAACTTTAATCATGAGCCTTGTACTTGAAGTATGAGCAATCAATATCATTAAATTATGGTATGATTCACCCTAATCATTGATATAGTTGAGTATATACAAATACACAAAGGGGTTAAGTGCAATATTTGGAAAAGATATGTGTTAATATGATAAATTTTGGAATTGCTTCAACATCCAATTACCTTCTCATTAACATGTTCACAGTCCCTCTTTACAGTTGATGGAGTATTTTTTACTCTTCAGTCCAACACTCCATGTATTTGACTTTTTGCACCCCTCATTTTCTCACTAACTTGTTAGGATAACATCTTATCATGGTGGTTATAAAAAAACAAACATATCGGGGGATATTAATCAATTCTATAGTGTGGTCTTAATATCAACCACGTAAACTCCTTTATTTTAAATTTCTTATTATTTTTGTTGGCTTGCAAAACAATTTGATTATGCTTTTTCTCTTGGTGTCTTTGACATGATATGTCATGTTGAATAAACTTTAGGAGACGTTTTACATTTTCGTTAAAGTTTGTGAAAGAAAGCAATAAACCACACGTTAAATATTTAAACAGTCCTCCTCAAGACGAACCCTGATCCCCGGCTCTAATTCTTGGAACAAAATGTTCCGACTTGTCAAGATGAGAGTTACCAAAAGGTAACCATCACCAAAAGCCAAATCAAGACGGTTGAACCCACCCTTTTGAGAATAAGGTGTACAAAATGTAGTTAAATCATGATCCTATTAAAACCTATATGTTTAATGAGTTTTAATGTATTGTTGGTTACAATGATGCATCAAATTTTACATTGTTGCATCAAAAATAGAAGAAAAAAACATGGATGAGGGGTCTCCCTCCTAGATGATTTTGATTTACAAGATTTTCCACTTTGCAACATGCATCCAAAACTCGATATAAAAGTGGAACTGACTTTGTAAGTTTGATGTGTTTTTACACCAGATCTTTCGAAAGTGACCTTATAATGTCAAAAACTGTTGGGACACTTATATGAGAATAACAACAGTAATTATATTAATTTTTATAAGTAAAAATTTATTAAGTGACTTTTATTGAAAAGAACAAAAATATAATATTAGTTATTTACGGTATCTGTCTTCTAATATGCATAGAAGTTTTAAAATTCAAAAGTAAAATAAATATTAAACTACTACAAACCCTTTACCACATTTGATTGTCATAATTTGTGGTGGAATCCGAATCTTACAATTAGACAACCAAATAACATGGCTTTTGGTGTTTACCAAATACTCTTTTTAATTTAATACCCCTTTTCATTTTCAATATCCACTTTCTTGATTTTGTTCCATAGAATACAACTCATAATTGCATTTTCCTACTTAAATTATCAAACTTAAAGCACATATTACTCACTTCCATTCACATAATCAACAAACACCCCCAAATCTTCATTCATCTTCATCATCTTTAAACTCAATTCAAATCAACACTCTTCTACTTCTTGTTCTTCACAAGTTCAAGATCACACATTTCAAAAATGAAAATCTTTGAATCCACAAGAAACACAAAGGAATTGTATGTGAAGATGAAGATTTCAAGAAGCAAACAGGGGAAAACAGAGCACCCCTTTTGCATCAAACACTTGAAATGGATCCTCTGGTTTTCACTCTCTCTTTACTTCTTCACTACACCCCTCGGAAACCATCGTCATACGATGATAAAATCGATCGATACCGAAGCTTCTAACTTACAATCAAGATCTTTAAGCGATTTGAAAGTGTACATATACGAATTACCCTCGAAATACAACAGCGATTGGCTATCAATCGATAGATGTAGCACCCATTTATTTGCATCAGAGGTTGCAATACACAAAGCATTGAGTAATAGCAATGTAAGAACATTTGATCCATCAGTTGCAGACTTCTTCTTCGTCCCCGTTTACGTTTCGTGTAAATTCGACATCGTTAACGGCTTTCCAGCGATCGGACACGCACGCGAGCTTCTATCCTCTGCCGTTGAGCTAATATCATCGCAATTTCCTTTCTGGAAGAGAAAAAAATGGCTCTGATCATCTCTTTGTAGCTTCTCACGACTATGGGGCTTGTTTTCATGCAATGGTATGATGTAGTTTACTAGTTTGTTTTAGTTTAAATTGTTTATAAAATCTTTAAATGATGTTGTTTTTATTAATTAAATATTAGGAAGATAGAGCTGTTGCTGAAGGCATACCCGAGTTTATGAAGAATTCTATCGTGTTACAGACGTTCGGTGTTGATTATCGTCACCCATGTCAAGATGTCGAGCATATCGTTATCCCGCCTTACGTGTCACCGGAGAAAGTTCGGTCTATACTGTCGATGTCCCCGATCACTGGTCGCCGGGATATTTTCGCGTTTTTCCGGGGGAAGATGGAAGTACACCCGAAGAACGTCAGCGGGCGATATTATAGCAAGTAATGATAAGTTCTCTTTAGCATCAAATTGACTTGTGAACTTACGAAAATGACTGCAAAAGTGACTAGAGTAACGTGCTTTTTTTTTTAATAACAAGTCGTATGTTTGAAAACAATAAGAACTGTGTACGTAGTATAATGGTAATTTAGTGAAACAGTGGGGTGGATGGTTGTATAAATGGCACGTCTGTCACATTTAAATTAAAATGTAGATGTTAGTTATGTGAATTTATACGTTTTAATATATTATTGGTTCTAAAATGTATTATTGGTTCTAAAATGAAAACTTCTTATTGATTGTGATTTAAATATGCACAATGCCAGGCGCGTGAGGACGGAAATTTATCGGAAATATAGTCATGACCGGCGGTTTTATTTGAGAAGAAACCGGTTCGCCGGATACCTCTCGGAAATCAGGCGGTCGGTGTTTTGCTTGTGCCCACTCGGGTGGGCTCCATGGAGTCCTCGACTCGTGGAGTCAGTGGCGTTGGGTTGTGTCCCGGTGATTATTGCCGATGGCATCATGTTGCCGTTCGGAAACACCGTTCCTTGGTCAGAGATATCTCTCACGGTGGCGGAGAGGGACGTAGGAAAGCTAGGCAAGATACTTGATCACGTGGCGGCAACGAACCTCTCGTCCATCCAACGAAACTTGTGGGACCCGAAGGTGAAGCGGGCCCTACTGTTTAACGATGACGTGGAAACTGGTGATGCGACATGGCAGATTCTGGTTGGGCTATCTGAGAAACTAGATTCCTCAAGGAATCATAGATTTACACGTGGAAATAGTTTATTAACTAGGATGATGTAGGTTTGAAAAAAACAAATTTGTACATTATGTACTTGTTATTTTTGTAAAGGGGTTACATGTAAAGTTTGTAAATAATAATGGGGGCAGATGAGATTAAATGATATAGAAAGGGTAGTTAGTTGAAAATATAAGAGTTTGTCACGTGAAGTCTGTCAAGGGGGGATGTATAATTGGTCACGGGTTCTTGAAATTTTGGTAAGGAGTTGTGGGGAATTTTGGGTGACTTTATTACTTGTCTCCAAATCAGATTTTTATTCCCCATAATGTATTGTAATTATTGTGTTCTTTCTAGAAAAGAGCGTTAAAAATACTATACAGGAGTTGATGAAAATATTTGGGAATATAATGATAATATGTGGTTTTTTTTGAACGAATGGTTAGTTGTTAGTTGTTAGTATCATCAAGTTAATAATAATCACCCATGTCAAGGTTTGAACCTTGGACTTCCAAGAGAGGCAAAGCCTCCCACCTCCCCCTTAACCACTAGGCTAAGAGATCATTGGTAATGATAATATGTAGTACTCCTCAACGAAATGTTAGTGTGTTAAATCTTGCATAACGTAACACAATGAGTTTAAGAGTCGATTGGTCTATAGTAGGGAGTGTACGTTCGGTAGTAAAAAATAATAAAAGATGTCAAAAAATAAGAATCTAGATATCATTATGATCTCAAAGCCGATTTTACCATGAACAAGAAGTAACAAAGCCTAAACAAAAGACCTAATCAATAACAAGAATACGACTACCCTAAGATCATCAACACGACGATCTTAATACTAGATACCAAAGACAAATAGAAAGAAGCCATTGATCGAAGATGACGAAACTCTAAGAATGATTTTGTCATTGAGATGAACCAAAAGATAAAAAGATAAACTCATAGACAACAAAGACTCTATTTCTAGAAAAATGAACAATAATAATCAATCACTCATGACTCAAAATAGAGAGAATAATAGATCAAGAAGATGTGTGAGATGAAGAAGACCACTCCAAGAAGATGTATGTGAGATGAAGAAGACAACTCTGTTTTTTCACTCGAACCCCCTTTGCTCTTCTATTCTACTAAATTTGAGCAACATGCAACAATAGTCCTTCCAAGCTTTAATAAACTGCTACAAGTCCCTCAAGTTTCCAGTACAACAGTATTGGCCCATCAACATATAAAACATACCAAGTTAGAGATGAACCACAATATGTTTGCTATTGAATTAGTATTTTTAACATCCCCCCTTAATTCAAAGGGCAAACATATTTATAAAGCCAAACTTTACACATTTAAAAATATGATACGAAACAAGAAGATAAGAAACTTCCCTGACATTTTCCTGTTTCCCACACTTGAGTTCTGCCGATCCATTTCTCCATATTCCACAACCATAACTTGAAATTTTAACCGCTTTAAATTTGAATTTTTTTTATCAAAACCAATATTAATTGAGCTGATATGTTTAATCCCTTAACTCAATAAAATTTCTTGTTCATTATAGCAGTTTTAGATTGCCAGATTTGTTTCCCTCCAAATAAATCTGAAAATTGGATCAACTCCTAAAAAAAGGATCAAACATTTCCCTGATTGATTAGTAAACTCAGCCAGATCAGACTAACACTTAAAAGACAAAATATTAGTTATAGAACAACATCAGTAACCTGAAAACGTCTCAATATCATTGACCCTAATTTAAATTTTACTAGTTCCAATGAATAAAAAATAATGAAAACAAATTCTAATAACAATTTAGAGCAATTTTTTTCCGTTTCTTTTATCACTAACTCAAGATTGAAAAAAAATTAACCCAGATAAGTTTCAAAAAACATGCTTATAACCACAAAACTTTTTGTAACCTAGAGACTTTTATGATTTAAAAAAACTTGGCAAACTATTGCTTTGACTTTCTTGGATACACAAACAACGTACAACTCAGCGACAACAACCAGAAAATAATACCAGATGACAACTTACAAAACCTTTTCAATTTAGATAAAATTCTCTTTTTTATTAAACATATCTAAGAAACGTCTGGTTGAACAATGGAGTTTAAATTGACATCCAAGAACCATGCCAAACAAACTAATAGAGCAACTTTATGCAATCCCTACTATAAACCAAATCAAAAAACCTATACTGATTGACCAAGAAACTGTATGATTCTATAATCGAGATTAGATTTTAACATATGATGAAACAGGAATCACATGATTCCACAAACTACCTTCTGGTAATACAAAAAACAACACAATTCAAACTTAAAGATTTTGTAGCCATCGAGAATTAAAAAGACAATTTTTACTTTCCAAATTGCAAATTTTAAAAAAAACTTGATGCCAGTTTTTATTTAAAAAACAAACAATTAATCAACAGATTATAATACAAGTAAGTTGTTTTGTTCAATTTCCAATACAACTTTCAAGTACTGAAGACACAAATAACAATGTTTGAGGAGAAAAGATTTTAAACTGATTTTAACTTGATGTCAGTCAAAAATTCTTACATAGCTAGCAATTACCAATCAACTCATAAGAACCGGCTACTAAGAAACGATTTAAAACTGTATAACAGACAAGAACCAACTTTCTCCCAACATAGTTAACCCAATTCCCACGTATATCCTTAACCAACCACTGAACTTTAAGTTCACCATTGATAAGAATACACTTAAAAATTGACATAATCACATCATGATTCCTATAATCATGGCACGATCATCACGAGGAAGAACACTCATACAACATGTTCAAATAACATAGAATTATATGATTGCATAACAGAATCAGATACACATCTGATGAAAACTTAAAGCCACATGACTTTAAAGACTAAAACATGTCACAAGACATATACAAGAAAGAATCATATGATTCTAAAAGATTATCAGAATAAATCTGATAAGAAAGATAAAACCACACGGCTTTTAAGAACTCAGAACAATGTCTGAAGACAAGAATTGTGAAGAACATAAAGACTAATTTGACTTGATAAAAAACTTTTACAACTTTACAAGTAACATATAAGAAGAGAACTTATAAAGAATATAAAGACTAATTTGAATCAAGCAAAAACTTTTACAACTTCACATACAATACTGAATCACACGATTCAAGAAACAAGTCCGATAATAACAAGAATAACATGAATTATATCAGACTAAAACACACAGCCAAAAATATTCTGATTGAACACAAAAAACACAATTTCCAAACAGAAAAGAACATATCTCACACAAGAGAAAACATACAAGGCTGTCAAAGAATACTCAAGAATAATCTTGATGATACTAGTGGTTAAAAATACACGAACCACATGAATCACTCAATCAGACATGAAAGTTTAAGTCTAAGCAATCCTTTAACTGAAAAATATAAGATCCTATGATCACGAAGTAAAAACATGAGGATTAGAGAAACGAACAGCCTTTGGATACGTAAGCACATACCACATTCTAAAACAAAAATGTCTTTCTAAAGATCACATTAAAAATTCAAGGTTCATGACAAGACTATAAGAATGAACTACTTAAATCAAAACTTTACTTATCTAAAAACCGTTAAAAAAAACTGAAGAACTAGGTTTAAACATGAGTGAATTGAACAAGAATATCCACTTTAAACAGAATTTTTATCCTTTTAGAACCATCAGATTGTATGAGAACAAGATTTCTTTTTCAAATATAAGCACAATCCCTTTAAACCTATTCAGATTTAGACAAAACATAAACTATTCAATAGGCATGTAACAGTTAGGATAAACAACACCACCACAATATAAATCTAGTCTTCTAAGCTTTTAAAACAATCAAGAATTTCCCTTTAATTTGATGCTTCCAATTGTTAGAGTACTAGAGTCACTAGTATGCAAATACAATAGGTCACCCATCACTAGCATCTAGTTTACTAATTAGGGTTTCAGTAGCCACTCTAACAAACAGAAACAAAGAAAAGCAACCAATTTCTCACGTAATGTTGTAGAATGATAATAATTAAAAAAGCCATTCATATCTTTAGACAAAAAAACAAAATACATGAAACAAAGATTTTTACTTGAATATTCATTTTTCAACAAAAAAATAAACAAAAAGCCTTTGACCAAAACACTTTTAACATTCTCAGATATGAATCTCATAAAGAACAAACAAAAAAAACAGAAACACATTAGCTTATTATTTTTGAAATGGCAGAGATGAAAATGACTTTAAGAAACACAATTAGAATTATATACTACTCTTATTTAATATCATGTGTGAAAACAATTTCAAAACTACTCACTAAGCCCATGAAACTTGACAACTTTAATTTGGAGTCATGAAATAAACACATGGAAGCTAGAAGGTAGAATTAAGTTGCATTACTAACTTTGAATTACTTTAACATTGTCAGTTGTCACGAAACATGAGTAGTATATAACAAAAACCCATTGATGACAGTTCACGTGGTCACAAAAACAAGCAGTAAACACTCATAGATGCTCATTGCAGATAGAACTTGGTATCGAACAAGAAGACTTAGCAGCTAATGAAGTTTTTTGAATACAATGAACAAGAAGACTTAGCAGCTAATGAATTCTTTGAATACAACAAATATACTGAGAATACAAAGTTAGTAGAAAACTTTAATCATAAATCATTCTCTTTAGGAACAAACCAAGAGTCAGTATTAAAGAACTCATAACATAGTAATCATAAAAACACAATATTAATATGAGTTTAATTCACAAATTATGAAACCAAAGTCCTCATCTTCTTAAACCCAAAAACAATTAAACATAATGCATATTTAGAAGACATGACCAGTTACGAAAAAACAAAAAACCAAGATAAAAAAACTGGCCAGCAACAACACAATATGATAATATGGTAAGCAAACACGTATAATGCACAGATAAAACTAATGGCGTGTCTGTCACCGGTGATCAATACTGGTCCATCTAGCCCAGTCCAGATATGCCTAACAAGTAACACGATGAATCATGAGACAACATTTAGAAGGGACAAGAAAAAACCTCACAGTGCTTTGAACGTCAAGTAATTCCAGTACATTTTCGTTTACAGCTACAAGAAATAGTAGCAGATGACTACCAAAAGTCAGATTACCAGAACACTGAACATGATGGTCGACATTCAGCAGATGATGCAATAGCTAGGGTTTTATCGTGAAATCCCTAATCACCAGATACAGTAGTATCCTCGATCTAGATTCGATACAGAATTATAGACCCAACCAGAGTTGTCAAGTTAAAGGCCAGAGAGATAGGTTTCGCAACTTAGAAAATCCTCAACGACAAGATAATTCAAAATCAGCGGAAGAACCAGAATCGATCAGCGACAAGCAACCAGAGCCCTAGGCTCTGATACCATGTCAAAAAATAAGAATCTAGATATCATTATGATCTCAAAGCCGATTTTACCATGAACAAGAAGTAACAAAGCCTAAACAAAAGACCTAATCAATAACAAGAATACGACTACCCTAAGATCATCAACACGACGATCTTAATACTAGATACCAAAGACAAATAGAAAGAAGCCATTGATCGAAGATGACGAAACTCTAAGAATGATTTTGTCATTGAGATGAACCAAAAGATAAAAAGATAAACTCATAGACAACAAAGACTCTATTTCTAGAAAAATGAACAATAATAATCAATCACTCATGACTCAAAATAGAGAGAATAATAGATCAAGAAGATGTGTGAGATGAAGAAGACCACTCCAAGAAGATGTATGTGAGATGAAGAAGACAACTCTGTTTTTTCACTCGAACCCCCTTTGCTCTTCTATTCTACTAAATTTGAGCAACATGCAACAATAGTCCTTCCAAGCTTTAATAAACTGCTACAAGTCCCTCAAGTTTCCAGTACAACAGTATTGGCCCATCAACATATAAAACATACCAAGTTAGAGATGAACCACAATATGTTTGCTATTGAATTAGTATTTTTAACAAAGAATGGTCGGAGTGGTAAGGTGTTTTGTTATTATAATAAAGATCACAAGTTATTAGTGGTGGAGTAGATTAGAAGTTATTTGAAAAAATATTGGAAAAACTTGTTAAAGTACTTGTTAAAAATAGTTAGGGGAGAGCATATGTAAGTGACACTAGTATCACAGAAATATAGTGAACTTTTGCGAGTATATGAAGATGTATGTAATGGTTTTTGAATGATATCAATGTTATTTTGAACGGTGACTCAATATGATTTTGATTTTAATGAAAAAGAGAAACTTAAAAAGGAAGTAAAAGAAAAAAAATGAAAGAAAGTGTTAATCGAAATTTTCTTTTTTACAATTAATGTAAAACTTGCAACAAAAATTTGAATAGGGACGCCATAGACTTATTTGAAATGGATAAAAATATATTTGGTAGTTACCTTTAGGTAAATTTAGCTTTAGTATTTAAAAATAATAATTAATTACAAGAAAGGACCATGTGATAAGGCTATATTCCACTTTCGGGCTACCAATAGTATAATTAATACATACAAAACTTTATAGTATTTAACGTAAACTTATTTTTTCATATAACTAGTTTTAATGCGCAGACGCGCGTTGCGCGTCTTGGAAACGCCGTAAATCGATACTCTATCAACTATCTAAGACAGCAAGATCACACCGAGAGGACCACGCCGACCACAAAATGTCGGTGACACCACAGTTTGAGACTATTAAAATCAATAATGTTCCACTTTAATGTCGGGCTCAGAGTGTGTAAATAAATGACTCCATCATGGCCGGAGGGCGGGTTGCAGGCAGTAACCTACCATCCTACACCCTTCCATGGCTAGACAATGTCCTCAATCAATTTTTACTCAGACCCATCAACTCATCACAGCCCATTAGAAACACCAACTTAAGGTTAGGTAGTCGGACCACCACCATCAAAAGCCCCACCATCAGAACCACCATCATTAAAACCACCAATATTAAGACCCCTACCATCAAAACCCACACCATCAAAACCACCATCATATTTGTTCATATATAGGATAATAACACAAAACCGAAAACCCTAAAAGGGTATCATAGAGAAATGGAGGGGGAGTAATAGAAGTGATTACACCACCCCTATCCGAAAACTAAAACAGACACAACCACAATCATAACTCCAGGCAACACAAACGCCCAACCCCAACCGAAACCCAAAACCGATGATGCAACAACAAATCCAATGATATTCCCAACTGAAGTATGTGAATTCCACACACCCATGATCAACCCTCTTTTACTTTTCCCAAACCAATTTCCCATCACAACCACCACACACGGGCACCCGATCGGCTGAAAAACGCCACAACAGATCTGCACAGTTATAAAATACCCCAACAAATGCACATCAAACCAAAACCCTAATCCAAAAAACACAGTAAACACACCACTACCAATCATCCCAATTGTAAAGAACACCCTAAGATCAATCCGATCGCCTACATGACCCGAGAAGTACATACCGATGGCATAAGCCGATAAGAACGCGAGATCGAGTTCACCGAGGCGGTGGGTGCCACCGGCGGAGTTAAATCCAGACCAGCAAGTGAGCCACCAGCACCACACACAGCGTTATACGCATTGGTGGGCGGCTACACCACCAGATCCAGGAGCAGAGAACAATGTCGAAGATGGCCGGTCGCACCGCCTGCTCAGAATTGTTATTTCTATCTAAATTAGTACTCTATATAATATAAACAAATAAATAAAATAATTAAAGTTTTCATAATATTATAACCTGCTTTGTTGTCAAAATCTTAAATAAAAAAACAATAACAAAAGAATCATAACTTTTTATTCACCTTAACAACCCATGCTAATGAAGTAACTAATAACATTTTTAAAAACTTTCATTTATCATAAAGTAAAATATAATTCATATAATTATCAAACATTTACACTCAATATCTTACGTTCATATGTTTATCATTAACATCAAAATTCAACTTATTTAAAAAAACAATTTATTAAATGAACAAATATAATCAAACTTTTTGTCTGCTAATCTCTTATCTAATTAATAAGATGAAAATAATATAATAACCAGAGGATGAAGACAAAACCTGCTCAAAACATTATCCAGACCAGCAAGTGAGCCACCACCACCACACACAGCGTTATACGCATTGGTGGGCGGCTACACCACCAGATCCAGAAGCAGAGAACAATGTCGAAGATGGTCGGTCGCACCGCCTGCTCAGAATTGCTATTTCTATCTAAATTAGTACTCTATATAATATAAATAAGTAAATAAAATAATTAAAATTTTCATAATATTATAACCTGCTTTGTTGTCGGAATCTTAAATAAAAAAACAATAACAAAAGAATCTTAACTTTTTACTCACCTTAACAACCCATGCTAATAAAGCAACTAATAACATTTTCAAAAACTTTCATTTATCATAAAGTAAAATATAATTCATATAATTATCAAACATTTACACTCCTCAATATCTTACGTTCATATGTTATCATTAACATTAAAATTCAACTTATTTAAAAAAAAACAATTATTAAATGAACAAATATAATCAAACTTTTTGTCTGCTAATCTCTTATCTAATTAATAAGATAAAAATAATATAATAACCGGAGGATGAAGACAAAACCTGCTCAAAACATTATCCAGACCAGCAAGTGAGCCACCGCCACCACACACAGCGTTATACGCATTGGTGGGCGGCTACACCACCAGATCCAGAAGCAGAGAACAATGTCGAAGATGGTCGGTCGCACCGCCTGCTCAGAATTGTTATTTCTATCTAAATTAGTACTCTATATAATATAAATAAATAAATAAAATAATTAAAGTTTTCATAATATTATAACCTGCTTTGTTGTCGGAATCTTAAATAAAAAAACAATAACAAAAGAATCTTAACTTTTTACTCACCTTAATAACCCATGCTAATAAAGTAACTAATAACATTTTCAAAAAATTTCATTTATCATAAAGTAAAATATAATTCATATAATTATCAAACATTTACACTCCTCAATATCTTACGTTCATATGTTTATCATTAACATCAAAATTCAACTTATTAAAAAAAACAATTTATTAAATGAACAAATATAATCAAACTTTTTGTCTGCTAATCTCTTATCTAATTAATAAGATAAAAATAATATAATAACCAGAGGATGAAGACAAAACCTGCTCAAAAAATCTGATCGGAGATGCCACCGGCGACGAAGAATCCGGCAGCCGATGAGTCGGCGACGGGCTTCGTTGAAGCGAAAACCGAAAAGGGCTCGAAGGATTCGAGCAAAAACACTTAATTACTCCTGTCCTTCAACCGCCGGAGAAGAGATCCGAGCAACCCGAACCCGATTTGCTTCGAATCGGGTTTGGGTTTGTGGACCCTCTCGGCGGCGTCAAGAACCAACGTCGGGATACGGAGGCGCACGACGGCGGCGTTGTTACAGGGGCTCTTGAGGTCCCTCGGCGGAAAATCAAGAAACGGTGAGTTTCTGAGCTCCGGCGAGTCGTGAAACGCGAACATACAGACATGATTGATGCAGAAATTGCGAGCTGTGGTGGAAGAAGATGAGGATTTGACGATTGTTTTTCGTTTTCTGATGTTGAGAGTGGTTGTTCCATATAAACACACTTTGGATACTATTCATCGTGAATAGTACTATTTATGGTGAATAGTACTATTCATCGTGAGATGGGTTTTTCATAGTATACAATATATAAAATACTTAATAATATTTATTTGTTTAAGTGAGGCTTTTTTAATTTTTCTTTACTTTGTTTATTTAGTTTAGCTTCTTTTTTTTTTTAATTATTATGGCCCTCTAGTTAGTAGTTTTTGTTTCCATTAGTGACTATATTGTTAATAGTGATGAAGATATGAGTATTGCAAACAAATAAATGAGATAAGTTATATTGTCAAAAGATGGTGGAAGAAAAAAAAAACATTAATTAGTCTTTGGTGTATCTTTACTAAAGTTATCTCTATTTTTATTGGTTGCAACGACAAGTGTTTTTTCAACATTTTGTACTATATTTTTATAAGGTGATCAAACCTATCTGACCAGAAACGGTCCTTGATGTATACAAGCTTACCCAACATATGATGTAGAAGGTTGTTTCTTACGTCTTAAACCCTTAACCAAATATTAATGTAAAATCAGTAAAAAATTCGTTATATATTATGATTCTTTTTGTCTAACTTATCATTAAATTTAAAATGATTTGGGTGGGCATAAAACCCAGGTTCGGACCCGACCCAGCCTGGGTACGGGTAGTACCTGATAGGAGATGTACTCGGGTTGGAACTAGTTTTAGATTTTCAGTTTTTTAGCGATCTCGACCCGAAATCAAACCGGACCCGGCTCGGTTGAACCCGGTATTGGAGACCAACGCACAAGAAAAGAAAAGAAGGAAAGAAAACAAAACTCGGTATTGGACCTGGTTTTAGACCCAACCCTGACCCGGACCCGACCTACCCAGGTATAGCGGGTAGGGTTTTTAAGTAGGTGCACCCGACTCTAATTCATACCCGATTTCGCCTCAACCCGGGTAAAAAAACGGTTGGACCGAACCTGGTTTCAGGTACGGCCCAAAACCCATTTTGCCCACCTCTAGGCGTTTGGGCTACATACTTATACTGTCTGACTGTACTGTGTAAGTGTGTGCCTGTGTGGTATGTTAGGAATGGGCTTTTGTGTTGGGCCTATTATCGAACATAACATCTTATACTTCATAAACATATGCATATGCTGATACGCATACTTTCTTAGACCAAATAAAAGAGAATAATATTAATGAAAGGACTATAAAAATATAAAAAAATACTTCTTTCATCATTTTCTTTCAGGTTTATATCATCTTAACCTTATTGTTTGTTTTCATTTTTTCTATATTACCACGTGTTTGAGTCCGAAATCCACATGGTTAGCGTGATGGACTCGGGTAAGATCGTGAAGGAATAGGTTCATCGGTTACGAAGCAAGCTTTAATCACAAAGAGCTTGTAAAATGGGTTGGTTCAATCTCTAACGCCCTCACACACAAACATAAACATATATTTCATGATTCACACTTAGGGTCGGCTCAATACATTTTAAGACCTAAAATAAACAATGAAATAAAGATCGACAAGAAACAAAATTGACCTTCTTTAGTTACAAAGAAAAATCTTAAAGCATCTGTCTCAAACACAAATTATTACCTAGTGCCACATTATATTTTCTGACAACACATTGTTCTTCTTCAACGGCACCCTTTTTCATCTAAATATACAAAATACTATTAATATAGGTTTAATCAATTTATGATCTCTTCTCATTTCTATTTAAAAACATAAAAAGTGATGGATTATCACATATATATTTAGCTCTGAAAATAAATAAAAGTAATTTTTTTTTAATTTCGAAAGATTTTAAAATGTAAATGCTTAAAGCAGATGTTTTAATAACTTGTATCATAGAAATAGTGAGACACCGCTTTTTACACTCAAGAAAACACAACCTAATCACATTTTATTACCTTTCTTATCCATGGCAAGTGACAACACCTTATTATAAATATATGTATGTTAAAATTAAAAAACTTCACACGTGAGAATTTGTGAAGATTTCTTTATTATATATATACTAGCTATAGAAAACCCGTTTATTACACGGGTTGAATAAATAAAATAGTAATATAATGAAATTTATGAAAAATAAAATTAATGATATTCCAAGATATGATATGACTGAAATTACGTATAAGTAACTCTATAAGTAATAAAAATAGTGATATCAACTTTTTATAGCTTTATTTTTAATTTTTTTTCAAAAAAATTATATTCTGTTTTAAAACAAACCGTATAAGAATATAATTTTTTAAAATATTTCATTATCATAACTCCTAAATTAAATTACTTTTGGTTTTTAAATAATTTACTTTTTAAAACCACTAACTTTATAATATATCATATTTTTTTTAAATTTAATATTTTAGCAAAAAATATTATTTATAAAAATTTGTTTATTTAGAAATAACATTAATAAAAAAATCTTTTTCTTAATTTATAAAAAATATTTTAATCTAAAAAAATATTAAATAATATTATTAGTAATTAAGGTAATTGTTTAATAGGAGAGAGAGGCGGAAAAATTTTGGTGAGAAGAATTATGATGTTTACACATGTCATACCAAGTTACTCTTTTATTATAATAGGTAGATTGTTAAAGACTCATAGCCCAATGCGTGACCCCTTCTCTCGTGTATTAGCCACATCAATAATCTATAGCCCAATGTGTATCCCTTCTTCCGTGGATTATTTCTTTTAACAACATTATTATCTCTTCAATAATCGTATTTATATAGTTTAATCCAATAAAACTATACCTCTAATATGGGGTGGATAACATTCCTCTCATTTTTAACACTCTCTCCTCCACACAAGGTCGTATTATTTTTCTCATTTTATATCTAAACCATCCTTAACTATGAAAATAATCGTCTGATTATACATTGAGCTGGATGAGTTATACATCAACAATAGAGTCATCACTATATTCGGCTTGATCATGTCGTCCATGTATGTACCGCATGGAAAAAACAACATTTCTTAGCGGTACCAGCCATAATATGTTTAACATCACCCTCCCTAAGCTTAGAAAGTAATTAAGCTAATCCAAACACCCCCTAGCTCTAGATTTAAGTTTTAAAAATTTTTATACTTTCCATTGTGTTTTTTTAACAAGTAAATAATAGTAATCTTTTATACTTGAGTAATAATTTTTAATATCAACCTTATATTCTAAATTTCTCTTTTGAGGGTTTCGTAAACCCATAACTACATCCTTTTAACTTATTTTTATCATAACTAGCTAGAAAAACATGAATTCTTCAACGGAAAGAAAATGAAAGCCATAAACTCAATTATTGACCGTTAAAGATTTATATGCAAGAGCACAGTCAGTTAATCATTATTTTATACTTATATGATTTTGAAAATTTCAGCGCAAATTGAAAGATCATGATCAAATGCCACCTCTTTTTCTTTTTATATTTTCAATTGGTTGGAAATCATATATTACATGAGTTAAACAAGATTTATTAAATTATCAAAAATTTGTATTAGTTTAATAACAAATCATTACATTTAATATTATGATCATTTAAAATCCAAAAAAAAACATCATTGTTATTTAATGTTATTGTTTAAGAAATTTGTATAAATGACCCTGTGGTTTGCCCAGATTGCACTTTTAGTTCTCAAACTTTAAAAATAGCAAAGTTAATCCAAAATTTGTGTAGATTAATTTTGCAATTTTAAAGGGACTAAATATGCAAACTAGTTAAACTACAGAGACCATTTATGTAATTTTCTTTTATTAATAATATCTCGTAAAACTTTTTTTTACTAAGTTATATCCTAAATAAAATATTTTAGAGTAAATTACGCTTTTCGTCCCTGTGGTTTGGTAGTTATAACCATTTTAATCCAATAGTTTAAAAACGCCCGATTTAACCACTATGGTTTAAGATTTGTCACAATTAAGTCCAAACCGTTAACTCCATCCAATTTCTCCGTTAATTTTTTAGAGAAAGACCAAAATACCCTTGGACTAAAACTGTTACTATAATACACACACATATCTATATATATATATATATATATATATATATCACTCTCCTTTCTCAGATTCAACCCTCGAATCGCCAACACGATCTCACACCGAGAGTGATCCAGGTAGATCAGGTACGGTGGGGCTCGGCCTAGGGTTTCATCGTACGTCACTCGTTTGATGACGTAATCGGGGTTCAGTCGGTACCCGCGCGGGGGGTGGGAATTTGGGGCGGTGGAGGTTGGGATCGTAGACGGCCAGGACTAGGCGGCAGAGGTGGGGGACGGCGGCAAACTCTGCGGCGGTGGCCGGCGGCCAGGTGGCGCTATCGTCGGAGCCGATGTAGGTGCAGCGGCGCCAGAGCCACCGGAGGCAGCCGATGGCGACACACACCCCGCAGAATCATCCTCGACCGTAACCTTAACCCCAATCACCTGTCGACCGAACACCTCTCCACCCCCAAATCACCTTCGCCGGCGACAACACCAATCGACCATCTTCGACCATAACCGACACCTTACCATAATCATCTTCTGTCCACCTTCGAACATCATCAATCGACAGCCACCTGTGAACCAACAAACCAGAATCGAACCTCCAATCACCTGCAAACAGCCAATCACCTGTGCAACACCATCGACCGCAACCGCAATCTTCTTCCCTTGTCGAACTTCGAACTCCATCAAAGAACCCCAATCTTTGAAATCTTTAACCGAAATCATAGATTTTGGGTTCACGGAGAGAGAATCGAGAGTGAGAGTAGAGAAAAACATCGGCGATTGAGCTGCGATTGAGCTTTGATCGGTGTTGTGGTGGTGCGATGGAGGCGATGGTGGTGTGGAAAGCTGTAAAATCGTGAACATGGTGGCTAGAAGGTGGTGGTGGAGGCGGTAAAGGGAGGGGAGGAGGAGGGGGAGGGGTGGACGACTTTGTTGCTAGTGAAGTGATAGAGATTGTAGAAGGGTGGTGATGGTGGATGGTGCGGCGGTGGCATGGGGATGGCGGCGGTGGCAGGGGATGGTGGCGGTGGCAAGGGGATGGTGGTGGTGGCAAGGGGGAAGGGGTGAAGAAGGTAAGTGGAGAGAGAGTGTGAGTGTGGATATATTTATATATGTACATTTTTTACATATAAGACCAAGGGTAAATTTGTCTTTTTACATCTACTTAACAGAAAAAATGGATGGCCGTTAGTGTTCTGGACTTAATTGTGACAAATCTTAAACCATAGTGGTTAAATTGGGCGTTTTTAAACTATTGGATGAAAATGGTTATAACCACCAAACCACAGGGACGAAAAGCGTAATTTACTCAATATTTTATTATCATGTAATATTCAGATTAGACTTGACACGCATACAATACAGTTTTTAATAGAAACTAGATTAGAATTTAGAAAAAAAACTTGAACAAAGCTAAATATATAATTTTTTATTAAATACTCTATGTTACTGTAAATGAAAGTTATAACAAATTAATAACCTCAACGAAGGAAAACCAGGGTTATAAATCCAGATACAATAGTTATAAAAAGAAAAAAAATATATTTAGAACTCTTTTTTTCTCTTTTTTATATTCACGTTACTTTAACACAAAAAGTAACCGACTGTAGCTAACAAGTTTGGTAATGTCCTATTATAACACATATTCTCAAATCATAAATTCTGGATATTAAACAGAATACATAATTTACTTCAAATTATATCAACACATTCTTTAAATGAAAAGATGATCAAAAGGAAATATTTGAATTTATGATCTCAAATATAATTAATATACTATGGCATGCATATTACTAATATTACATCCAATACATCCCATCCACCATTACCACTTTACCAGCCATTTATCAATTTTCTCCCATTGAAGTCAAAACTTTACTATTAAATTGACACAAAATATTATATAAAAGATTCAAAAACAACAAGATTACATGCTATATGAAACACTATATAATACCCACAGCACAAAACTCACACTAAAACCAACTCTTCTTCCTTCTTCACACACAAACAATGGCTTCTCAACCTTCAATCATTTCTTTCTTCCTTTCTTTCATCTTCTTCATTCTTCATCATCAGCAACAACCAACCATTCTTCCCTCTCAACATCACCTTATCCTCATGCTCTGAAAAAAACAGCCAACCAGATGATCAAAGAACTCAATTTGCACCCAAATCTTGAAGTCAACATCCCAAAGTCAAACAAATATTCTTCTGATGATGAACTTAAAGTATCTGAACCCGAGCTTGTCGAGAAGCGGTTATCGTTCCGGTTCTTGGTGACTCGGGTGCAACCGTCGCAGACCTGGCTCAACACGCAGGCTATTTTCGCCTCCAACATACCATAGATGCAAGGTATGTTGACTTATTTAAGTTTGGATTGTGAGTATATTCTATACAACAGGATACTTTGCATTACATTTAATGTAAAATATATGGCTTTTACCTAATAGATGACCATTCAGTTATATAACTAATATCAAAAGGTTGCATTTTTCTTCATCGGTTCTGATTTTTTAATTGGGAAAGTTACCTGCCCTTAGAAAAAGTTCTTAATGATTAGGAAAATTGGATTCTTGTGGACTTTTTGGACTAATCTTTTTGTTCTATTGGTAGAATTTGAATTATGTAGAATCTTTACCTAAAGGACATTTGAGTAGGGTCCAATGGGCACATTCTAGTGATTCCTAAACAAGGCCACTACTTTCCTTTATACTTTTAGCTTTATTAAGCATTAGTCTGAGGTGTTGTGCTGTTGTCCATATGATTTTGAGATCAAGATCCATTTACAGCATGAATGACTTTGTATTATACACAAAGAAAGAACCATCAAGGGGATGGGGTAACCCTTTTGAAGACCAACTGCCTAGCGCAAGAGAAAGCTGATTTTTATACATGTCGTTGGTTATTTTTATACATCTCATAGTATTGATGGGGTCTCTGAGTTTTCCTGTAACAATTCTCACAATAAAAATAAATACACAAGAAAGCTTAATTTAGTTAAAGACAGGTCAGACCCATGGATTCTTATATCTGTGCAATCAAGATTCATTTTTTCCATTACAAAAGAATGGATAAATGAATAAGCTTTTTACCTAGCTTATTGATTTATTAGAGATTGATATTGCTAAAAAAAGCTAATAGTGTCTTGTTATGGCCTAGTGGTAGACTAAAGTTAATAAAGATGATATGTGCAGGATGTTTTACTTTTTCTTTGAATCAAGAAAAGCCAAAGCTGACCCAGTGGTCATCTGGCTAACTGGCGGACCAGGGTGCGGTAGTGAATTGGCTCTGTTCTATGAAAATGGTCCCTTTAAGCTAACCAACAACTTGTCCCTTATATGGAATGATTATGGCTGGGATAAGGTATTTCTTTATTCTTTAAGTGAGATGATAATGTACAACAAATCAGTACATGCATTGTATCCTTAAACCAATTTCATTTTGACACAGGTTTCCAACATTATGTTTGTTGATCAACCAACCGGCACTGGTTTTAGTTATAGTTCTAGCGATCAAGATATTCGCCACGATGAACGTGGTGTCAGCAATGACCTCTACAACTTCTTACAGGTTTGTTTAATCATAGATATGCTGGAATCAACAATTCCATTCTTTTGTCCATGGGAATCTAACGTTGTTGTAACCGCAGGCATTCTTCAAGGCCCATCCAGGTTACATTAATAATGACTTCTACATCACAGGAGAATCATATGCAGGACATTATATTCCATCGTTTGCTGCTCGGGTTAACCAAGGAAACAAGAACAGAGAAGGGATACACATAAACTTAAAAGGATTCGGGATAGGAAACGGGCTAACTAACCCTGGAATCCAGTATCAAGCCTATACAGATTATGCATTGGCTAATAATATGATTTCAAAGTCAGATTACAACCTGATAAACCAAAAACTTCCAGCTTGTGAACAAGCAATCAAACAATGTGGTAATAAGTCTTAATCTTTGTAATTATGTTATTAAAATTTGTTCATTTTTGTATAAGAATGGTGTTGTGGTTTCTTCCGTAGGTACAACGGGTACAGACGTATGTCAATCTGCCTATATCTTTTGCCAGCAAATTTTTGAGGATATACTTTCTTTAACAGACAACATAAATGTAAGAACCTGTAAGAGAAAACCTCACCAAATGTAGAAAGTCTGATTATTGCGTAACGATTTGTGTTTTCTTCTTCCAGTACTATGATATAAGGAAGAAATGTGAGGGGAGCTTGTGTTATGACTTCTCGAAAGTGGAAATCTTTTTAGGCAAATCATCGGTTAAAGCAGCATTAGGGGTACCAAGTGATATAGATTATGTTTCATGTAGCGATTTAGTGTACCGATCAATGCTTAATGACTGGATGAGAAATCTTGAAGTTGGGATCCCTGCACTTTTGGAAGACAATATTCAATTGCTAGTGTATGCAGGAGAACATGATCTTATCTGCAACTGGCTAGGTAAGTTGATTTCTTCCATTAGAAAAAAGAATTCAATCTTTATGACATTCAATCGAAAATAATCGAACAAAATGCAGGGAATTCGAGATGGGTTCATGCCATGTCATGGTCTGGTCAGAAAGATTTTGTTTCAGCTTCAAACGCTTCATTTTAGTTGATGGGAAAGAAGCTGGAGTTTTAAAGAACCATGGGCCTTGACTTTTATTAAAGTTCATAATGCTGGACATATGGTTCCTATGGATCAACCCAAGGCTTCATTAAAGATGTTGGAGTTGTGGACCACAGGGAAGCTTGTTCGACCGAAGAAGGGTGTGGCTGCACCTTTGTAATTGTTTTGCAGATACTCAAGAAAATAAAAAAACTATTAAAAGATTGAAACTTTTTTTATAAAGATTCATGTAACTGTTGAACTTACTTGCATTACATGTTCATACGAAAGCAAGAAAGAAAGAAAAAGGTTTTGATCGATAACTATGATTCTTCTTCATTTATTAAGTATTGTAGTGTACAATCTATCAATTATGCATGTATTGTATTGACTATTGACCATCTTCCACAAACGTTTGTAACATCATATATGTTAACAAAATGGCTCAGCTTTACTTCATACATAAACATGATTTAAATCCATTAATGAATCAAATTTGCACCCAAAACATGATGTTAACATCTATATCTAAGCCAAACATCTGATTCTATCAGCAGAACAGATTACTGAATTGTTGCAAAAGCCCTAATTAAGTCTCCCAGTTCTTGGTGAATCAGGTGCTTCGGTTCATAATCTAGTTCATCTTGCTAGATATGTTCGAATTAAACACGCTATAGGAACAAAGGTATCCTTTCTTGTCACCATACTGTATTTAACCATGTTTCAGGATGCTCAACTACTTTAATGATCAACAAACAAGAAGGATGATCTTGTGGTTAGTTTAACCTTGAAACAATCATGTCAATCTTGTGTTATTATCTCCAGGGACAAATGACAAAAGCAGGTCTCTTGATGCCCCTGAATATATGTAGGCAAATTCGACTAGAACTTTTGTCTACTAGACCCCTATAAGAACATAAACAACTTTGTACTTTCAAGACCTTATTTTGTAAGTGAGATATTACTAGGTACAGTTTTTGTTTGTTAACAACTTTGTACTTTATGACTGTATGGAGCTTTTAGTTTGATAAATTATACATTTTTGGTCAGTTAAGTGCATGATGGTGGACATATGGTTTTACTTAATCAACCAAAGGCTTCATTTCAGATATTAAAGATATTCAGAAGTAACATTGCTATAAATTGATCTATGGAGCTTTTAGTTTGATAACTTATACATTTTTGGTCAGTTAAGTGCATGATGGTGGACATATGGTTTTACTTAATCAACCAAAGGCTTCATTTCAGATATTAAAGATATGATAGAAGGAAAACTAAAACAACCAAAAAGACAAAATTTTAAAGCTCCAGATTGATTTATAAACATTTGAGATTTAACAATTTAGTTATTGAAAGATTGAACAACAAGCGGGGATAGCTCAGTTGGGAGAGCGTCAGACTGAAGATCTGAAGGTCACGTGTTCGATCCACGTTCACCGCAAACATTTTGGAAACTAGTAATTTTTTTCTCTCATACTTTTGTTGTGCATGTGTTCATGGTTTCTCTCATAATTTTGTTGTGCATATGTGTTCATGGTAAATAGGACTGCAAGTAAATTATAGTAGACATTGTTTAAAATTAATAAAATGGATATTAGAACTGTTTAACGACATGAAATCATGAAGGCCACAAGTAAACTCAATTGTGGCCTTCATTTTTCGAAATCCATTTTATTAATTTTTAAGAACTCAATTGTCGTTAAACAATAATTCTTAAAATGGATATTAATTTTCAAAATTGACATTAAACTTGTGGCCTTCATGGAAGTTAATAAAATGGATATTAGAACTGCATGGAAGTTAACATGGAATCATGAAGGTCACAAGTAAACTTGATTTCAAAAATTGTGGCCTTCATGAAATCACGAAGCCCACAAGTAAACTTGATTTCAAAATTAATAAAATGGATATTAGAACTGCATGGAAGTTAACATGGAGAACAAATGGGCTAAACACGTAGATTTAAATATAATACGTCTTCATTTGACAGTATAAACCCGAGTTAATTTATATTTTGACATAAATAGTTTAGAAACAAGTTAGGGGCATTATAATCTATAGAGTTAAGTTTGATTTTAATCTTTAAGATTTGTTAAAAATTATTATTTCCTCCAAAAGATTAAAAATATAATTTAATTCAAAAGTTTCATAGCTTGTTTCAGTTTCATTCCAAAAGTTTTGTTAGTTGTTTTAATTTTATTCAAAATTATAAAATTTTTGAGTAAAATTGAAACAATATATGAAACTTTTGGACGTAAATTGATGTTTTTAACGTTTTGAAGAAAAATTATTACTTTAGTCAAATCTTAAAAAACAAAATTAAAATTAACTTTAATTTATAATTTATCATGTCGCATAAGACGCCACCGCATGTATTTTGTGTACGTTTTGAGTAGGTCTATTTTTCATCATAAGTTGTTTGAAAAAGGGTCGAGTCAAATATAGTATGTTTTCATTTAACAGTATACATTCGAGTTACTAAATTTGATTACAGATAAAAGCCATAATTATTATATATTTCGTTTAATGGTATAAAGCCGAGTTATTTTATGCGTCTGTTCAGATACAAGTCTGACGTATTGTTAGTCTATAGTTTATCACGTTCCGTACAATGCCGCCGCAACGTGCGGCAGCTTAAAAAAACATGTTAATATTAATGAGTAAAAAAGTAATAAGTTAATATATTTGCAACAATAAAATGCTTAGAAACCTTAAGCGTATGAACCTAGCAAATAACCTAAAAGCATATGGGGTATATCTCAAGACATTCACTTCGGGAATGCATCTTTTAAAGAAGTTTGAATTAAATAATCATTCCATTATTTCAGTGATGAGTTTGGTTTAAAAAATATGAAGTTAAATACAGAAAACAAACATGATCAGCGGAGAATCCTATTGAATGCGTATACAATGACGATCGATGGCATCTATAAACCATGAATAATATTTCATATTTTATTTCACTTATATAATAGGATGAAATTATTTATAGTGTTAGTAACTTGGGTTTATATTTTACATACAAGATTATGATGTACGTGTTTGTCTTTATAAATCAAAGTGTTTTTTAATAAAAAATAGCTTGTCATAAAATTTTAAAATATATTTATTTATCCAAATCTATCTTAATTTCTTATTTTATGCATGAAAGAAAAATTGACTTTATATATGAAAAAACTTAAGTTAGATTATTGTTTAATGAAAAAACTTTGCTATTAACATGCATATGCAACAACCATTAGTCTCGTCACAATGAATCTCATTAAAGTTTTCTATATATATATGCGTAGGAAGATCGAGCCATAATAAAAGCACCACTGCTACTACTTCTACCGGCCCAGCTACCGCTCAACCTTGAAGTAACATCGAGGAAGTGGCTTTGGCACGTGTTAGATTGACATTTTGGAAAATAATAAAATTAGTAACTCGCAAAATTCAGAAAACTCTTTAAAACTGCTTACGAAATAGTTTCACAACACAACGCACTGTGAACCCTATGATACACACCGTCAACTAACTCAAAGCAAAGGGATTTATAAAAAATAAAAAAGTGTTAAAGTTAAACAACATATACAACATCCCCTTAAATTAAAGGAGAAATGGCAAAGATTAAGTCTATAATTGAAGGCGGCTTATGACAATTAGCGATTGGAAAATTATGACATGACATTTGCTCATATGGTGGAATGGGATGTCCTATAAAATTCTCCCAGATGGGTAACAATTCCCAGAAGATTAAAGATTGTATAACATAGCTTAAATTTTAAAGCATGTACTGAAAGATGAATGGTGGTGGTTATTTGATGTTAAGATAACACAATGATTTAAGAAAATCCATATATGAGAGTTAAATGGTTCTATTTTTATATTATTATCATTTTTTTAACAGTTGCTTATAATTTCATTGAATTAGATTTTAAGAAGATTCAATTGGCTTTAGACAAATTAAATTTTAATAATTTAATTTATAACTTATTTGCAGCTAGTAATTTGTGTTAACAATTGACTTATGACAATCATAACTTTCACTTTAGTTGCTAAGATGAGTATCGTAATATAATCATCATAGATTTACATACGTTTTGCATTGATTTCTAGGATATTTTGTCTGTTTGTTTTTTATTTTACTCACAATAACCATTGGGAATAAAATCAAGCATAAATATTTGATATTTATACTATTAAGAATGTTCTTAGTAAAAAGATGAAAGTTAATAGTATCATTCGTCACATTTGTAGTATGGTGAAAAATGGAGCGGCGTTAACGGGTAACTGCACAGCGAACTTTCGCCGCACAAGAGTGAAAACCGTGGTGCCAATTAAGGGTACAATGGTGTTTCTAGCATGACGCGTATCATTGCAAGACCACAAAATACAACCTTGCATGTACGTAGGATGTTTTTTCCCTGAGAAATGATGTAAGAAACTTTAAAGAGCTACATTGTAATTTATAAATAAGATTGCTTCTTGTACCATATAAACAGATCGAGAAGTCCTAATTCTAACAACTCCAACTATTAGGTAGGTTCACTTTACCTAAATATGACATTTTTATTTTATTTTTATTTATTTATAAAACTAGCTAAAAGGGATGACGATTGAAGAAAATCTACACACTCAAGTGAAAAATATATATAATAATCATCGGTTTTTAAGAGCTATGTCAAGGTAAATTAAATCTTTATGAGGGAGAGCTATACGTTGAACACTAAATATTACAAGAGGAAAATATACAATTCATTTTTTCAATCTTAATAATTTAGAAATTAGAAATTCAAATAAAAAAGATAATAAATTTAAAAATTATAAAAAGTAATCTCATCCATCTATTTTCTTAATCAATGGTTGCGATCAAATAATAAAGAACAAGTTCGTTGAGTTGTATTTTAAGCATAGACATTTTCGTTAACTCTTTTTAAAAATCATTCTTTTGTTAAACGTTCATAACTTTTATATATTAACTTATATTATGAATATTACACCATAAAACGAGCATTTCTTATCTTTAAAACGAGCACGATATCATTATATTAAAAAATAATATTTCTTTTTACGATTCCAACTGATATGTATTTTGTCATTGTTGTGTGTTAAGTGCAGTTCATTGTATTTTTTTTAATTCTTGTGATTTTCTGAATACTATTATGCTTTTTTTAGTTGATGATTTAGAAAAAATTATGAAATAATACCATTGTGTAATACTAGTATTATGATAAATTAACATCTGATTAATATAATACATTAAAAACGATGAAAAAATAATATAAACATAAAACACAATAATAAAATGTCATTTTGTGTTTTTTTGCTTGTCCTAATGTTATCATGACATATTGAGTTTTGAAATCATATTGGTAAAATTATACTATTATGTATCTTTAATATAATATATAATGATAAGATAACAACATGTTTATATAATATATTAAAAAAATTATGATACGGAATGATCGAAAATAATGACAAAAATATAATACACAATGATAAGATAACAACAAGTTTATATAATATATTATCCACTTATTATATAATATATTAACAAGTTTAATATATAATAACATAATGATAAATACTTACATATAACAAATAATCAAAAATATATTGACGGAATGAATTGATATTTGATACAATAATCTTATGTATTAGATACAAAAACCTGACATATTTCACATAATGACCACAATGTTTTCATTTTTAGAATTATATAAGTACACATATGAAAAACAAATTTTTTATTAGACTTTTTAGAGTAAGTATCATTTTTACTATAACTATACCATAATAATTTTAAAATAATAAAAAGATAAATTTGAATTTTAATAATCTAATATTACTCATTAGTTATAAATAATCTACACTAGTAACCTAAGTTTCCTTTTAGTTGTCAAGAGCAATCATGGTAACATAGTTATCATAGATTTAGAATTGATTTATGCTTAAATTTCATTCTATTTTGCTTGTAGGTTTTTTCATATTATTCATAAATATCATTGTGAGTGAAATTAGATAGATATCAAGAGCAAATGTTAGATAATTATACTAGTAAGATTGTACTTTAGTAAAGAAAGTGAAAATTAGAAGTATAATCGCTCAAATCACTAGTACGGATTATTTTAGGCCAATAGGTAATGATTAATATTAATATAATCTATATTTTCTAAAAGTAAAAATACAATATTTATTCATTTCTTCATAAATTCAAGAAAAAGAAGTCCCGTTTATACATATAACCCACACATGTAACCGTATTGAAGGCCATTATTGCTTTATGGGGAGCCCGACCACTATCATATCGTAGCCTTAAACTCATTAGGTACCTTGACGGCAATGGCTGTGAACCATGATCTGGTTACTTCGATTTGGTTCTTTGTTCTCTATTTCCATTAACGAGGATTTCAAATGGGTTTCTATTTTCTATGTTGGGATTTGCCTCGTTGGAAACCTGCTTTATCAATTGATTTGGTCGATAATGATGACTTTGGCTTCGCCTAACATCTGTTGTGTTGTTTTATCATGAACACCTAACCATAACTACATGTTGTTGTTTTGCTCATTTTGATTGATTAGCTGATTGTGAATATGTTGTTTGATAGGTTATTTAATTCATGTGGATGTAAAAACCAGATGTTTCTTAGTTTAAATTTGGGGGACTTTGGCATACTGTTGGGTTGATGAGAGTGATGACTTTTACATCTGAGAATATCTGTGGTTGTTTCTACATTGCAATTTATTGTTGGTTTGTTCCGTTGAGATTATGTGATTTCTTTTGTTATGAACTAGGCGATTAGTGATGCTTTGTTGATTCCATTTGATGATTACAACGATTCTAATTTCACCTTGTGATAGAAAATGCCATTAAAAGAATATCTTGTGTAGTTTGTCTTCTCTTTTAATAGCACGAAACTATAAGGGTGATGGTTTAGACTTAGATTTTATGGTCTCGGGATTAAATTTGACTGAAAAAAAAAACCTTTTACTATGCTAGGTTTTCTTTTGATAGTGTAACTAGTGAGCCAGACCTAAAGTGTTAATTAATATGGACGATTTATATTCCGTCTCAAAGAGACTCTCTGAGAATTTGGGCTGAGAATTTGAGCATTACAAAAAAAGACTATAATTGTGTCCGAAGTTAAAAATCAATGTTTTCATAACCGGATCGGACATCAAACCGGACGCCTTGATGGTTTGGTGGTCGGACCGGTCGGACCGGATTTAAGAATCGGATGACGTCATAATTGTATATATAGTATATTATATATATATATAGTTTATACATATAGTTTAAAAAGTAATTTATGTGTATTTATAGTTATATATAAAACTTAACAATAATCTTATGTCCAATATATTAATTTCTTGTTCAACATCTCGTTTTTACCCATTAAAATTAGAAAAAAAAATTAAAAAAAACGGTCGGACCAGCGGTTCAGGATGAACCGGCCAGTCCAACCAGTCCCAAACGAACTACCCTGAACCGTTCGGCCCATACTCCGATTCCCGGTCGGATTGATTCGACCGACCGGTCCGATCCGATCTTAAAAACAGTGTTAGAATATAAAAGTTAGGCAAGTGATTGAATATTGCAGCACCTATATATAGGGATCAGTGTTGACAAAGAGAAAATTTCATTGACCACCCCAGACGTACAATGTCGATATGCCAAACTGACGTTTTTCTTTCATTATTTAGATCCTACGTCTTGTAATCTTGATGAATAAAATGACGTAAGATAAACATTATATAAGATATATATAGTGTAAAATTGTAAGATACCCATTAAAGCTGTTAACTAAAATTGATTGTTTGACACCGCTTATATGCTATTAAGTTTGAATTTGTCTTCACAAGGTTACAACACAACTCGAAAACAATGAATGTGCACATTTAATTATACATCAGCCCGATATATAAAAGTCCAAGAAATTGACTTTTTGATGCTGATAGTAAGAACAATTTTCATTATCGAACAGTTATTATTATTTCATAACTTACAAGAATTTTACTCTAACACGATAAGTAATTAAATCACGTATTATTAAAGTATACTGTGTATAGTTAGGTCTAATTTATTATTTTGAATAGAGTCAAACCAGCTGCTATTGATAGGAAAATTGAAAGAAAAAATATACGTTTGGATTATATAAGTTGGACTATTAAATATGACATAAAATTTAATATATCATTTTATCACATCTAACTATATCATGAGAATAGAGAAAATTTTGATTTCAAATCAATACCTCCGATCGGTTCACTTGTAATGATGTTACTCGATCGTAAATAACAACAAAGAGAGTATTTTTTGAGAAATTTTCATAAAAGAAACACTAATATGTTGTACGATGACAAAATTTCACCATACCATCGTTTAGATTATTTATCTTATAATTTAATTAATTCAACGAATAATTGGTCAACTTGAAATGAAATGACCGTTTTTTTAAGAGCAGAGGACTCCGAACCTAACGATCTATCGAGACTGGTTACCTTGGACCTAGACGTCAGTTGCAAGTCCTACCCCCCAGATGCGCGGGAACCAGATTGAATCCGGTAAAACCCTCGCCCCCATCAGGATCGAACCCAGGATGAAACTCCGAACCAAACCCTCACTTGGACGCCACAGAAGTTAATTAATGAGGAGGGTGAAATTTGAACCTAGGTCACTTAATTAATACAATAGACCAACATTTTAACCACTCCACCACTTAAATCGTTGACGAAAATTAAGTGACCGGTGCAAAAGAGATTGTATACAAGAAGTTTAACATGTCATGATTTATATTATAATTTATTAATTAAAAATAAAATAAAGTCAGATTATAGCAATGCAACTAATATTATGATGCAATAACGAAAATGTAAGCAAGTAATAAATTAATATGCATATTTCTGCTCAATTGTGCATGGATAAAAAAACTGAGTATAGTATATTAAAATAGTATATGTAACAAAGTTTTTCTCTAGCAATTTTTCTTGCTAAATTCGGAAATTTTGATGAAATCAGACAAATTTCCATTCATAACCATCAACTTTTATTGGGATTTAAAAATGAGTTTATGATCCTTAGAATTTGGTATTCTTGGAGAAGGTTTATTAATGGAAGGAAACTTAGATGGAGAAAGGAGGTTGTGTTAGTAATTATCTAAACTAAACCACACCGCGGTTTTCTTATTTTTTTTTCAGTCAAATGTCATTAAGAAGAAAATGGGATGCTAGAATGACAATACATTACATCAAGATTTTCAATCGATATTTATTATCAGTTTTTTTCTTTAGTTTCATCCAATGAAAGGATAACGATCTAATGTTCCTCAAGATATCCAACTCTTCTTTCATGTTGTTGAAATTTCTTTCATTCCTAGCTTTCAAAATACATGAAATATACTTTAAGCAAATAAATCAACAATTTGTCCCAAATAACATCATGATGCATGGTTAGGTGGTGCATCTCACAAACAAATGTTTGAGAATTTAAATCTTTCAAGATTGTGTAGTATTAATATTTATTCTTAAAAATTAAAGATTGTGGTTAAAAATAGGACGTTTGAGATCTATTAATGTGCAATGTAAAAAAACTAATGATTAATTAGTTGATGACACCAATAATATTATATAAACCCTAATCCTAATTGACTTATGTTTTCCTTCTGTTAAAATAATATTTCTAAACTGACCTCCATCAGAACAAGTTTCTCCTTCAATATATATTAATGCCAACCTGCAAACCCACCAAACAAGATTGTCTCTTTAACAGCACACACACACACACACACAGAAATCTTGAAGAAAAGTCCAATTTCTAAGTGAGATACATACATACATACATACACAACGAGAGAGAGAGAGAGAGAGAGAGAGAGATGGGTAGGGCTCCATGTTGTGATAAAGAAAATGTAAAGAGGGGTCCTTGGTCTCCTGAAGAAGATGCAAAACTCAAAACTTTCATTGAAAAATATGGTACTGGTGGTAACTGGATTGCTCTTCCTCACAAAGCTGGTATTAATCTATCTTTCTGTTTTTCACTTTTGTGTGTTTATGTGATGATAAGTTGTAAGCTTTTGTTGTTGTCAAGTACTTGTGGCTGATGAATATGAGTTTGCAGGTCTAAAAAGATGTGGAAAGAGCTGCAGATTGAGATGGCTAAACTATCTCAGACCCAATATTAAACATGGTGAATTCACTGATGATGAAGACAAGATCATCTGCAGTTTGTATGCTAACATCGGTAGCAGGTGTTGATCATCAGTTATAAGTCTTTAACATACCTTCAGATCATCAAATCTTGGATCTTTATTCTTCGCTTTTGCCAATTTTGACTTTCCCATTTGAAAGCAACACATCATTAAGTCCTAAAATGATTCTTCAAGTTTTAGAATTATAGATCCATGCAGGCGATATAATATGATTTGATATGATCCGTCTTCCATATTTAGTTTAGTTTATTGTTTCCATTTGTTGAAAACTAACATATGTTCATTTTATGAATTGGATCTTTGAATTATGTATACGCAGATGGTCAATAATAGCAGCTCAGCTACCGGGAAGGACCGACAACGATATAAAGAATTACTGGAACACCAAGCTCAAGAAGAAGCTTTTGGCTATGCTTCCTTTTCAAAGAAAGCCTTCTTTTTTTCCATCTTTACCCCTCAACTCACCACCACCACAAAGCTCAAACCTGTTCTTGACCAACAATTCTTCACCTTTTTACAGTTATAACACTAACCCTAACTTCGTGAACTTGAACAACAGCATCAACTCTCTCCAAACCACCTGCAGCGGCAGCAACACCTTGTTCAAGATCATGTCAATGTTACACATGTGGCACCACCATCAGATTATTCAAATTCTATCATCAGCTTGATCACCAACATTAACAATAATGACAACTGTTTCAATATAGGGTTTCAGGAGGATCATCAGAGCATGTACAACAACCCAATGGGGTATCAGTACCCTACATCAGATGTAAAAGAAGCCATGCTTGTGTTTGGAAGTGGTGGTGAAGGTCATGATCAAGTGAGTGCAACTGGTTCATCCTCTGAAGGTGGGAGTTGTTTGAGTCAAATCAGCTATGGAAACTATAGCAAAAGTAATTATGAGAAGCAGCAGCAGCAGTATCAGATCAAGCAAGAAGATCAGTTTTCCCTGCAGGGTTTTGGAGATCAAAGTCAAAGCTTCATCATTGACCACAACTACACAGATCAGAAGCCAAAAGGGTACAATCTGAAGAATTATGAAAGCCCGTTGCACAGTGATCTTGAAGAAGTGAAGCAACTCATTGGTAACACAAACAGCATCAGCAGCAGCAGTTTCTTGTTCAATAATGAGGATGGATACATGAAGTCAACACATGATCAAAAGGAGATTTGCTATCATTACTGATGAGTCTGATCATACACTTGTAATTAAGGAAGAAGATACAGATGAGATGAGAGACTTTGAGACAGCTTCTTGGGGCTTGTGATGATTGTAGTGGAAATCAATATGAAAAATCAGAAAGTTCTTTATTTGTTTTTGTTATCTTATTGTGTGGCAGTACATGTACTAGCTTTTCTTTTTGTGCATTTCTTCTTGGGGTTATGATAAATTGTACTATTCTGTCAGAAAACCCCACTGCAGTTTGTATCCATAACTCAAGTGCCTAAATTTGTAGCTATCATCAACTCAGTAGACCAGAAATAGTGGTGATTTGTAGGCATGCAACAAACAATACTGTAGTACAAGATCTATGCATTTTACAGAAACAACACAACTTGACATACAAAACACAAATATACTAAAACAGTACTAAAACAACTTCTCTCTTTAAGCATTAATTAGATGCATAAATTAGTTGTTCATATATTCTAGGGGCATTGGTGATTACATTTCTTACAAGAATGATGTGACTTCGATTTTTATAAGTGCATGTTAATTACGACTTTAGAAGGGAAAAGATTGTTGTTTAAAGAAAAAAATGCATGCGAAGGATCATTTCTCAAGTTAGTATAAAAAATTTGATAAACTAAGCTCTAACCCCCTCCCCCCCTGTTGTTAGTCAATAATGGCACAATAAAGCCTTATCATATATTTATTATATGTAACTTCAAAAGACTTTCAAGATGTACTCTTGATTTGTTCTTTAATTCGTGTTGTTGGGAAACAACCATGGAAACAAGAATTACCAAATGTTGCATGAAATATAGTTTGTGTTAATTACATATAAAAGATAATTTTACATTAATTACTAACAAGCTAGTCGTTATGGTTAGTTTATCTTTAATTAAGATCATGACATTAATTACTACAAAACCCGTATTTGTTAAGACATTACTTTGTATTCAATCAATGTAGCTATCAAGAAAGCTTTTGTGCTCACATGTCTTGCTTCATCCTCGTTCAATAGTATCATAGTTGACATACTAATCGTGACACTTGTATTTTAAATGATGACGTTGAATTGATTCGCGATCTTGATAGATTAAATATACAGGCTTTCTTTGTTACAATGTCATCTTCACATAGCATGTGTCAAAGGTCATGAGTTATTTAAAATTAATGTGTAAAAGCGTTTTTGTCAAATTGACATAGTCATGCATGAAATACATATACAAACTCTCCACATATTTAAAAAATGATGTTGACAGAAAAATAATGAATTCGATGTGGTGGCAGAAAGAGGTTTGAAAACAACAACAATCAACTATGGATCAATATTATAATGTCACTAAACAATCATAGGCCATATTTGTAATAACGATACTAATTTTCACTTGTTTATATGCATGTATATTTTTTTTATTTGCATTTTAAATGCAACTTTGATGAGGATTTCAAAATGCATAAGCAATTATATATTAATTTAGATTCCGTTATCTCAACAATGTAGATCCATCTGATGAACCGTAAAAAATGGTTACAGTTTCGATCGAAAGGATAAAAGTATTAAAGCATACAAACAATATTTGTTGAATATTTGCTCTCGCTGGCTAATATATTGTCGTTACGCTTTTGTACATTAAATATGTTTTAAATGAACTACAAAAAACTAGTCTCGTCTTTTATGATTTATTTATTTTTAGTTTTAAAACTTTGTTTATATATACTTTTAACTTAACTTCTGCAGAATCAACCGGTATCTTTTGTTAGAAACTTTAAACAGGATCATTACAATTAAATATAACACATATTATTCGGTGTGTAATGTTACAATGACATGCAATCTTGTGCATCTCATGCAAATATATAATTGAAAACGTCTATCACGCTAAAAGCTAATGATTTCACACCTACATATGATTGTACTTTTCAATTTTGGTACCTAAAGTTTGAGTGTTTACTCTTTGACCATCGTTTTATTTTTTATTTATATTTTTAATAATTTATTTTAGTAGGGTCCATGAACAGAGTTGACTCTGGTTAAGCATTGTTTGTCTTAACTCTACTCAATTGATTCCAATTTGATAATCTAATAAATAAAATTTAAATAGTTTAACCCATACTCAAAAACAAATAACTTATTATTAATAAATAAATTGAACCGTACGTTTTTTATTTTTAATAAAAAAAGATGATGACTTAATTAGGTGTACAATTAAAAAGAGGCTGCTAATTTTGAGGTTCTAACTGGTGCATCGATATAGATATAGGTTAATATAAAATAAAATTTTCAAAATGTCTAATTTTTTTATACACTTCTATTAAAATGTTTTTTAAAATGTCCCCTCGCGCCCAGATACTCAAAATCGTACGTGTGGAGGGGGCCTTCCTCGTTGTGATTTTGAAAGAAATGATTGTATTTCAAAAGACAAGTGTATGATTTTGAGTGGCCCGCCATACATGCGTCTGGACATATTGTTAGAGGCGTTGGCGCCTGTTTAGAGAGAACATCTTAAGAATAAATTATTAGAGGGGATATTTTAGAGAAAATCTGAGAGTAGATAGACATTTATGAATTTTCTCATAATATAATCAGTTTCATATATTAGGTTATGTAAATGTAAATTCTCTTCTCAAATGTTAACTTCAAAAAAGTGGATGTAGTATATTATCTTCCTATTCTAATAAAAAGGTATCTGGGATGACACGTGTCAACACCACAATCATTCTCACCAAAATTTTCCCGTCTCTCTCTCCTATTAAATAATTACCTTAATTACTAATAATACTATTTAACACTTTTTTAGATTTAATAAATTAATAAAGAGATCTATTTATTAATGTTATTTCTAAATAAACAATTTTTTATAAAATAATAAATTTATTTAAAGCATAAGACTTTTTTAAAAATACGAAAGATTTAAAATTGGTATTTTTAAAAAGTTATTTTTTAAAACCAAAAATAATTAAATTTAAGAGTTATAATAAGAAAATTTTTTAAAATGACATTTTTATACGGTTTGTTTTAGAACAAAACGTTTATTTATTTTTTTTGAAAAAAATAAAGTTTTAAAAAGTTGATATCACTATTTTATAACTTATAGTCATTTCTAATGCATAAGTTCAGTGATATTATATCTTAAAATATTATTTTATAATTAATAAATTTTATTATATTAATTTTTTATTTATTCAACCCGTGTAACACACGGGTTACTATAGCTAGTATAGGAATAATTAAGTATAACAACGAATTTTTATCAATTTCTAACAAACTATTTGCAGTTTGATACAAGCCAAGCAAATATTAGAAGTATATATAGAGCTCTACTTGGTTAGTTTAGCTATAATCACTAACCACATGCCCATGGCTCTGGATGTAACCATACAAGACTATAATAGGAAAGGATAGAATTTTATCCAACAAGATACTTTCCTAATATATCATCAACCATGTCTGTTTGCTTACACAACACAAGAGGGCAAGTATCTTAAGCTTAACAAGTGAAACATGCCTAAAAATTAAAGAACTTTTTACAACAATTGATCAGAGATCAAAACCCGTCATTATAATAAAATCAAATGGGTAAAATGTAACAATTTTTTTAAAAAAAATTATAACATTTAGCTAAACTATAGAAGACGTAGATGATAATTATACTGTGAATTTTTCAACTAGTTAGTTTGCTTTTTACTCGTTAATTTTTTCGTCTTTTACAATAAGAAATAAAATAACTAAAAGTATTAAATTTGATAATATACGATTAAAAGGGATCTTGTGAAAACCACATGTGAGGCTTAGAATGTGATGGGCAACCCAATTTGCCTAACTTTTCTTTTTTTTTTCTAACAGCATATTGCCATATTATTTGCCTCTCGATGCATGTTATATTTATAGAAACTACCACTGAACTTCCGTTTAATTACTGTAGTGCCACAATATAATATTAGAAAGTACTTGAGTGTATATGTTTTATATCATGAATATAAGAATATATTTAATATTGGCAAAAAAAAATTATAATGTTGATGAATTTATTAAACGAAGTTTACAGAATGCGAATCCCTTGGAAATAGGAAGAGATGGAAATAAACTAAATTAAACACCCCACGACAAGACAAATCTTCCTTTGTCACTCAATAAAATATACATAATATACTATTGGTTTTAAACTTTAAATTTATAGTTGAAATTATGCGATTACTTTACTTGAAATATTTTATTTTCTATATGTTAAAACTTTCAACTTTATTACTATTTTCCAAAAGAAGTTTAAAATATTTTATGCTTTTTAACACTTTTAAACTAAAATATAATCTGGTTATTTTGTTTATGAATATGTATATGCATATACAAAACTCTTATGTTATGTATGCTTATGTGATATATGCGCTATAATTTGATTGTTATCGATGTCGAGCTGTGGGGTTTCTTTGGAAGCGGTTTCTCTGTCTCCCAAGATAGAAGAAATACTGATCACCACCTACTCCTCCCAGACCCTACTTTCAGTGAGACATACTGGTTATGTTTGTTTGTTTAACACTTTTAAACTAAAACAAGCTATGTTTTATCCGAATAACATTAAAGTTTCCTAACTCAACTCATCCCTCTACTTTACTTGATGAGTTGATGAACCCTCCTCCTACTAAATTATTCATATATTTTCTCTTCTTTACTCAATAAGTGATAGTTATCAACAAGGACCACTATAAATTAAACCTTGAAAGTTGAAATACTTGAAAACGTATTAGTCTCTTTATTCACAAAATTTAGGTTATCGGTTTCTTTCAATAAGTTTTCACTTTTTATAGCTATATTATATTAAAATATTAAAAGTTTTCAAAAATTTGTTCATGGGTCAATATAATCATATCCAACCTTTAATAATATTAATTAACCGCTATACGAAACAACCGACCCGCTTATCACACCGAAGCAACTTAAAAGAATAATCTAGATGCTTAATAGGTTTACATTTGTATTTGTTATATGTTATTAAAACATGGTATACGTCAATATGATTATGTACACCAATAATCACCATAAATAAAATAAAATATTTTGGGGGCCAAAGATGACAGGAAATCCTCATTGGGAAGCAACCTTCAATACCTCCAAAATTGCATCATGTTTTACCATATATCTTGTCAATGAAGTTTTTTTTTTTTTTTTTTTTAGGGTAGTGTTTCAGCGGTAAACCTAGAACAACCACAACCCCTTGACCCAGGTTTGACTCCGGAACAAACCGGCCCATTGCAACCGCACCCAGAGGGGGGATTAATTTTGCTGCCACACAGAGTCGAACCTGAGACCAAGCCCGGGCGGAAACCCCACATATTGTGAGTACACTCTCCCCCCTCAGGATAGAACCCGCGACCTTTGGTCACTAGATCTTTATCCCTCATTGAGATGGCCAACTGGGCTAGCCTAGCTGGTTTGTCAATGAAGTAAATATAGTCAAAATATTCTGAATAGCCCAGCTGGTTTGTCAATGAAGTAAATATAGTCAAAATATCACTACAAGAAAAGAAAGCTAATGTAACTCTGGTTAACTCTGGTACAAAGTTGCATTAGGCCTGAAAAGGTTGCATTACGCCTAATGTAACCTTTTATCAAGGGCTGCATTAGGTGAAGTTGCATTAGACCTAATGTAACCTTTTTATTAGATAATGTAACTTTTTTTAACAGGGTTGCATTTACTCTTTAAATGCAACCTTTTAACAATGCAACCTTTTATATGTGCTAATGTAACATTTTTTACTTTTAAATGCAACCTTTTCTATCTCAAATGCAACTTTTGGTGGACTAAAATGCAACCTTTGCTAGACTTTAATGCAACCATTATTATATTTTTATTAGAAAAATGCCACTTTTTTTTACATATAATGCAACACTTTCTAAGATTTTAGCTAGAAAAAATGCAACCTTTTTTTATAAGCAAATGCAACTTTATAAGTCATTGTTTAAAGTACTAATTTTTTTATTAATATACAATACTATCTCAATTTCACCAATATAATAATAACATAAATATAAATATTATATATTGCAACTAAACATAGGGTCTAATTCAAAATAACAAGGTGATCAAAAAAAATTTGTCAAACACACTTTTAAAAAGTAATGAAAACCTCCTACTCAACTCTAAGATCTTGAAGTACTTCAATTGGTAGCTTTTTCATAATATTCTGCATCTTAGCTTCAAAGTTTGCTCGTTGGTTATCAAAATCTTTCCGCATACCTTCTATCTCAGATTTTTTCTTTTCATGGTCCTGTTCAATTTCTTTTCGCATTTTAAGTAACTGTGTTTTTTCAACTTCAAAACTTGCTTTGAATGATTCCATAAGCCCACCCGAAATCATGTATGGTTCCTCGCTACCATCCACTTTTTCATCATTTTTTTAGTAACACCTTTGCCATAAAGTCGAACATAGCCATCATACTCCTTGTTCATTACAACCATATATGGATCGACCAAAGCTTTTTCGTCTTCTGGATGTTTGTAATTCTTCATTTGTTCCTTCAAAGGAGAATAAGAAAATATTATAAAATTACAAAAACAATTAACCAACAATACAAGTTGTTTGTCATAAAAAATTAGTAACAATACAAGTTGCTTGTTGAATAAAACTGCCTATAAATAAGTTATTATCAGACGTATGTCAACAACCATATAACATCAAATATTTCTAACTAAAAACAACCAACAGAACACATATACAAATTACTTTGTATTAAATATTTCTAACTAAAAACTAGGATGAAAATTTAGTATATGGTCAAAAACAAACACAGGTACACACTACATACAAAGTTAAGCTAAATCCATGTTAAAGTAGCACATAATCATAGTGATTGTATAAAAATTCATAGTAGCACCAATTTTACATATACACGTTGGCTTAAATTCAACGATATTATTTCCTATGCTAAGGCTGTTTTTTTTGGTATAAATTAACCATACAGTTAGGAATTAACTATTGTCTTATTTGCAGCAACATAAATGTTTCTAATACTAGCCCAAAGTAACATAGTTAGAGCATGCACATTGATTATATAGTCTAACACTCTAACTCATGACGCCAAGGGTATTTATAATATTCATAAATTAAAAAATATAATCAGATGTCAAATAGTTACAATAAACTTCATGAATAGGTGTAAATTAACAATTATAAATGCTTATCATAAATCAGAGCAAAGGTAGGTTATAAGAATATGACTTTTAAAAGTCAACACATGCATGATAATTTATATAAAATTCTCAAAATGAAAACTTGAAAGAACTAACAATTTTCCTTGCAGTGTCATCATATGTATCAAGATATGCTCGCCCTTCGGTCCTTTTACGTGTACGTTCAAAAATTTGAGTTAAACTTGGTAATTCCTTATTTGGGTCTTCATTTCTCTACATTCATGATAACATATATTAATAAAAAATCAACATCTTGAATAGTAAAAAACACAAATCACGAGCAAAATATAACCATATTACCATCTCGTCGCGAATTCTTGCAAAACTTTTTGGTCCGGCTGTGTGCATATTTTTTTGAGACATGCGCATTTCTTTAGCTCGCAAACAACGCTTCTGGATACACAATAATATAAATGATTAAGCTACTAGAAAACTCTTATTATTAGCAAGTACTAGTAATAGATATATTTTCTAGAAAATTACCATCACATCTCTATTACTCCATAGCCTTAACAGTTGTGAGAAATCATCTTCTGGAATATTTTTGGGTCTATTCTTCCATCTTGTTTTGTTATCTTATATTGATAGAAGTGTTTTTTCTTAAACCTGCACTTGTGTACTTTATATGACTTTCCAATACTCTTTAAAACCCAAGTTTTAGCAGCTTCAGGCACATCATATTTTTCCTTTAAGACACTTAGAATTAGTAAATCATAAATTATAATAAATAAAAAGATAAATACTACTTAAAACCTTACCAAGACATACTCCCATATTTTATCTTTATGTGGCACCTTCTTCCATGAAGTATGGATCAGTGGTTGATTACGAGCAATTGTACCCAAAAATCGAGAGAATTGTCCAACTACATCTTTCTCCTTTGTTACGGGTCCCACAGGTTGTCCAAATTCATTACATATAATGACCTCTCGCGCGTCGACTTTCCGCGTGTGCACAAGATGCAACATTGTTGGTCCTCTTTTATTAGTTTTAGATTCTAAAATCAAGTATACATTAAAAATATATTTATAAATATATATATATACACACACACAACATACACATATACATAAATATAACCAATAACAAACCAAAAACATGGTATGAGTAATTAAATTAAACCTGTAGATTTTTCTAAATCGGGGCGATGTAGTGGTTCTTGAACTTGTGCATCTATCTCGTCTTCCAAATCATCTTGGCTATCTTCCCCTTGTATCTCAATATCATTATTTGTAGATACGAGAAGGTCCATGTCCTCATTTTCATCATCTTTGTCAACATAATATTATCAATTGTTAAACACAACACTATTACTAAATATGAATTAAAAAAACACAACAAGAGAATGAACTAGTTAAACTGATCACTAAATATAAGTACCTTGAGATCTCATAATATACCCTTCATCCCCATCATCCTCCAAACCTATTGGTTCCATATCTACTTCATTAACACCTAAAAGAATTTAAGTGTAAATTTATGTTAAGTAGTAATATGACGGACTTTAGTATTATTAAATAAGTAAATGAATTTTAAGATCATGAAAACAATACCTTGAAATATGTCATCATCCTCGTCATCATACTCATCAATAAGAACCAAACGTTTCTTTGATCCACGTTTAAAACAAGTAGGCTTTTCCAAATTTTTTTTGAATACTTCCGTTTGCCGAGTCCCTTTCTTAATTGAAATTAAATCACCCATGGTAAGTGTTGCTTTAGAATGATTTTCCTTTGTTGTATTTGAATCCAACACCTTTGGAGCGATCACTCGACGTTGCTTTGCTAAATTAGCAGTTTTATTCATGGACATTGGTGCAATATAGTTTGGACCATGTTGCTATAACAAGTGTCATTTTCATTAGAGAACATAATTGTATGAAAATTAAATAAATAGATGATCTTATTACCTTTCTAGGTACTTCAACACTTGTAGCAAATTCTTGATAATCTCCCTCGTTATCATCGGTCATTTCAGGAGTATAATTTATATCTCTCCCATAAGTTGGTTTCACCTTCTTCTTCTTTGTCTGTTAACTCTCTACCAAACTTGTCAAAGACTTTGCGATGCTTTTAACTCCCAGATCTCGTAGTCTTTCTTGGTTTTCTTGAACCCTCAATTCTCTCATTTTTTCATAGTCATTAACTTGTTTTTTATTTTCCATTATGTCTGCTGAGAACAATAGCTTAATAATCTATTTTTATAGAGATGATACAACAATTTTAGAACATTAACAGGTATAATTTAACCTTCTGGAAGTATGAAAGCAGAGGATTAAGTAGCTTTAACAACACAGCCACGTGCAACCACCCATGTGCTCTAATAATTCATGGAAGATTAATAATATTTAACAATTGACAATGAAATATGATTTCGATTCATTGTAGACTAACTCATAAATGATTAAATTTTAACAATTGACAACTACATATGATTTCGATCAGGAGAATTGGCTCCACAAACCGTAAATTCAATCTATAATTCGTCAATTCAATCTACATGTAAATGAAAACAAAACAAAAATTCGCCTCATGATTATTGATAAGTCGCAATTCAATTTTACAATACATGAAAATTACCTGGCGAAGTCGATGATGAACGTAACAGAGCCGATTAACAACGAAGAATTCTGTTGGTGCTTGGCTAAGAACGCAGTAGAATCCTGCTGGTGCTTGGCATTTGATTCAATTCATGAACCTAAAATCGCCGAGAGAGATGGGTGAAGACATGAAATCTGGTTGAACAGTCTGTGATTTAGGCTGAAATTTGATTAAGGAGGGAAAATTTTGATTTTCTAATGTAGTTTAGCTTCAATTAGGAGGGAACAAGTATAAACTATATACAAATAATGTTGTTTAAGAAAAAATTAGGAGGGAACAAGTATAAATGAGAAATTACGACATCTTTTAAATTCAAGCTCAATGTAAAATGTATAATTTTAAGATAAATTATTAATAAATTAAATTGTATATAAATTATATTGTTATTTACAAAGAAGAAATGGTCAAATAAGCTTATTAATGGTTAACTAGCGTTATGATGTTCAAAAAGGCTTGTGATGGTTAATTAGGATCAGTGATTCTCAATTAGGGTGACCAATGCTCAGTTAAGGTTAATTTGATCATTAGTGACCATTAAGAGCAAATGTTAGTCAATTAGGGCCAACCATGATCATTAATTTGATCATTAGTGACCATTAAGGCTAACGATGACTGCTTATGGTCATTAACAACCAAGTAAGATTATCGGTGGTCCATGCAATTGTTGGTCATATAGGGTTATTAATGGTCAAATATGCTTATTGATGGTTAATTAGAGTTATGATGTTCAAAAAGGCTTGTTGATGGTTAATTAGGATCATTGATTTCAATTAGGGTGACCAATTCTCAATTAAGATTAGTTTGATCATTAGAATGTTAGTCAATTAGGGTCAACCAAGATCATTAATTTGATATTAGTGACCATTAAGGCTAACAATGACTGCTTATGGTCATTAACAGCCAATTAAGGTTATCAATGGTCCATTAGAGACATTGTTGGTCATATAGGGTTATTAATGGTCAAATAGGCTTTTTGATGGTTAATTAGAGTTATGATGTTCAAAAAGGCTTGTTGATGGTTAATTGGGATCATTGATTCTCAATTAGGGTGACCAATGCTTGTTAAGGTTAATTTGATTATTAGTGACCATTTAGAGTAAATGTTAGTCAATTAGGGTCAACCAAGATTATTAATTTGATATTAGTGACCATTAAGGCTAACAATGACTGCTTATGGTCATTAACAGCCAATTAAGGTTATCAATGGTCCATTAGAGACATTATTGGTCATATAGGGTTATTAATGGTCAAATAGGCTTTTTGATGGTTAATTAGAGTTATGATGTTCAAAAAGGCTTGTTGATGATTAATTGGGATCATTGATTTTTAATAGGGTGACCAATGCTCAGTTAAGGTTAATTTGATCATTAGTGACCATTTAGAGTAAATGTTAGTCAATTAGAACAACCAAGATTATTAATTTGATATTAGTGACCATTAAGGCTAACAATGACTGCTTATGGTCATTAAAAGCCAATTAAGGTTATCAATGGTCCATTAGAGACATTGTTGGTCATATAGGGTTATTAATGGTCAAATAGGCTTTTTGATGGTTAATTAGAGTTATGATGTTCAAAAAGGCTTGTTGATGGTTAATTGGGATCATTGATTCTCAATTAGGGTGTACAAAGTTCAGTTAAGGTTAATTTTATCATTGGTGACCATTTAGAGTAAATGTTAGTCAATTAGGGTCAACTAAGATCATTAATTTGATCATTAATGACAATTAAGGCTAATGATGACTGCTTATTGTCATTAACCACCAATTAAGATTATCGGTGATCCATTAGAGCCATTGTTGGTCATATAGAGATATTAATGGTCAAATAGGCTTATTGATGGTTAATTAGAGTTATGATCGCCAGATAGGTTTGTTGATGGTTAATTAGAGTTATGATGGTCAAATAGGCTTGTTGATGGTTAATTAGGATCACCGATGCTCAATTAGGGTCATCGATGCTCTATTAAGGTTAATTTGATCTATAGTTACCATTTAGAGTAAATGTTAGTCAATTAAGGCCAATCAAGATCATTAATTTGATCATTATTGAATGCTAACGATGACTGCGCATGGTCATTAACAACCAATTAAGATTATCGATGGTCCATTAGAGCCATTGATGGTCAAATAGGCTTATTGGACCAATTTGACCCGATGACCCGTACACCAATCAATGGGCAAATGATGACTGCTCAGGGTCATTGACAGCAATTAAAGTTATTTATGATCCATTAGAGCCACTATCAGAAGCAAGAATAGCAATGAGATTTGTTATGACCATTGACACTCAAGTAGGCTTATTGCACCAATTTGACCCATTGACCCCTTCATTATATAAACTCAATCGACCAAAACCAAGAATAATCAATGAGACATCTTAGGGCCATTAATGGTCAAATAGGCTTACTGCACCAGTTTGACCCGATGACCCGTACACTATTTACAAAGCTCATTTTACCAAAACAAAGTTTTGGCCATGAATAGTCAAATAGGTGACTATGGCCATTGATGATCAAAGATAAAAAAAAAGTCAATGGAAAAAGAAAAAGATTACTGATGCAGCAAATAATGTTTGAAAATATATCATAAGAAAATAATGAGGTGACCTGCTCATTTTTATTCGGATGGGAAGTCGGTCGCTAGTGCAGGGCATGACGAATGGATACAACTCTAGGTTTGAGGATTTCAATTCGTGTATGTGAAAATGGGTTGATTCGTGCTTTATTTTAGTGGTAGTTAATTGGTCGAACATGGAAAACTTAAATATACAACTAAAATGTAAACGGGTCAAACGGGTTAAGCGTAACTTATTACATAATTAATTGCATATAATGTTGCATAATGTTGGGTTCTGAAATGCATTACATTTTGAACATAATGTTGCAGCCAAGCTATTGTTAACATGCACATACAGTACATACATCACATGTCATGTCCTTAGATTTTCATCCAAAAAGAATGATCCTTTTTGATTCTGTGATAGTAGCAATGAAATTTGCTGTTGGAATCTCAGCTAATGTTGCTGTTTGCACTGGTTTTAAGACTAGTAACAATAAATCAGTAGCCACAAAACTATGCATAGAATTAGTTTCAACTGATATTGCTATTTGCTATTAACATAGTGGATAAAACAATGGCTGTAAATGCCGACCACATCAGCAACAAAACATCCAGATCAGCAGTAACTTATGACTTCAAAAACAAGTACTGATAAATGAAAAGTCGGATCAGCACCAATGCCATTAGACTCATCATGTAGAAAATAAACCTGCCAAATATAATTACCAAGTTTAGATTGCTGTTGAGACTTTGACTATAACTTCATCAGTGCAAAATATTGTGTTCTTAAAGCATACTAGTCAAAGGATTAAACATCATACCAAGGCTTAAATCGACCAAAACCAAGAATAATCAATTTGACCCATTGACCCCTTCGTTATATAAACTCAATCGACCAAAACCAAGAATAATCAATGAGACATCTTAGGGCCATTAATGGTCAAATAGGCTTACTGCACCAGTTTGACCCGATGACCCGTACACTATTTACAAAGCTCATTTTACCAAAACAAAATTTTGGCCATGAAAAGTCAAATAGGTGACTATGGCCATTGATGGTCAAAGATACAAAAAAAGTCAATGGAAAAAGAAAAAAATTACTGATGCAGCAAATAATGTTTGAAAATATATCATAAGAAAATAATGAGGTGAGGCTTTGACTATAACTTCATCAGTACAAAATACTGTGTTCTTAAAGCATACTAGTCAAAGGATTAAACATCATACCAAGGCTTAAACACCTCCAGCATGACCAATTCTGATTTTCCTGTTCATGTGTCACTTTCCTGAAAATTGAAAGTAATAGTAAGTGGTAAATACACTTATTAGTTAATTTATTAAGTATCACTTTGCTGAACCATAAACCACTCAATAATAACAGTTGTTGTTTACTTTTATTGTAAGAAACTGAAGTTTGATATTTATCAAGCGTTTTCAAGTTAACATCAAATATGTGATTATTTTATAGTTGATATTCATAGCTTTGACTTTTTAAAGTCAAATAAATCACTAGACAACCACAGATAGGCTTATTGCACCAATGTGGCATGTTGACCCATTCACTGTTTACATAACTCTACTTGCCAAAACCAAGTTTTGTCAAGTATGGTTGGTCTTTTTCAGGTCAAATAGTATTACTGCACTAAGTTGACCAGGTCACCCATGCTCGACCCGTTTGACCAAACCCATTATAAAAGGTAATAAAAAAGAACTGTCAAATCAACCCATTTGTACCTGAAAACTCAATCAGCATCATCTTCATCCGCGTGCATCCAATCCCATAATGTATCATCATTTTCAGAATCATCACCACTCTCAATATCAACTACATCCATGTCAGCTAAATTTGTACTTGCGTCAACTACAATAGGAGGTATATCTTCTCTTGACAAATGAGCTTCTTGTTGTCTAGCTTGAGCAAGAGAACCCAACCTATCTTCAGCAGATTCGCACCAATAGGATCCACCATCAGTTTCATTATTTTCTTCTTCGAATTCATATACATCCCTTGGAACTATATTGACGACATAATGCAAACCATCTACCATAGGGTCTGGTACATAGAACACCTGTTTCACTTGCGAAGGCATGACAAAAGGATCATCTGAATAGCATAATTTTTCAAATTAACACATGTTAACCCATAATCATCTTTCTCAACATGGTACCACTCACAATAAAACAACACAACTTTAAACTTTGACCAATAGTCAAGTTCAATTATGTCCAAAATTCGACCGTAGTAGTCAACATTCCCAACGGTTGGATTTTTGTCTCGAGAACTCGCAAAGCTAGGAGTTAAAGATGTAATCAAAACACCGCTATTTTGAGTTTTACATATAACATCTCTTGATTTGGTATGAAAGCTATATCCATTGGCATAATACCCGTAGTATCTCTTAGATGTAGGACTAGGTCCCTTAGCAAGCCAAAACATATGATCTGAAACATTATAATTTATTACTTTGTCTTTGAACCAATTGGCAAACTCACGGCTATGGTTTTGTGCTCGTGCCCATCGACTTTGTCGGGATTGATGTTCAATATAAGCTTCATGCTCACTGCACATCATTTAGACAATTATGTCATAATATGAAAAATACTAATATTGAGATATAATTTTAAGGAATAAAAGGCTATAAATTGATTACTTACTTGATAAACTCATTAACTTCTGCAGAATTAGAATTAAATAAAGCATAACGATGTGCTTGTTCCTTTAAATGAATATCTAAAGTGAATACTTGTCCATGTCTTCGTTTTTCACCTCTCAAAGGATGGCCAACATTCACAAATATTGATTCATCCGATTCATTTCTCCCTCCAAATCAGCGTTATCTTGCACGTCCTCATTAACATTTGTATTTACTCCATGCATATAACGTGAGCAAAAATTCAAACATTCTTCAATCAAATAGCCTTCTGCTATGGATCCCTCTGGTCGACTCTTGTTCCGCACATATGACTTCAACTTGCACAAGTATCTCTCCATGAAAAACATCTATCTATATTGAACAGGTCCTCCAAGCCTAACTTCATTTACTAAGTGGACAGGTAAATGCACCGTTATGTCAAAAAAATTTGGCAGAAATATTTTCTTAAATTCACATAACGTTTCTACAGTCTCTAATTGTAATTTGTCAAGGTCGCCGGGCTTAATTACCTTGCTACACAATCTTCGGAAAAATACACCCAACCTAATCAATGGTATAGCTACATGTTTTGGTAATGATTTTCTAACAGCAACTTGAAGCAAGTAATGCAAAAAGATGTGAGCATCATGACTCTTGTAACCCGAAAATTTCTTTTCCGAAGAATGAACATAACATGCAATATTAGACCCAAACCCGTAAGGTAATTTTGTTTCCTTTAAAACACGACAAAAATTAACTTTCTCATTTGAAGACATTGAAAAACATGCATTCTGGATGATAACATGCTTACCATCATCAGAAACTACCGGTTGAAGCCTTTCTTTAATACCAAGGTCTAAAATGTCAAATCGAGCTTTAGGGTGATCTTTTGACTTTCCACTAATATCCAACAAAGTCCCTATCACATTATCACATATATTTTTTTCAATGTGCATCACGTCAAGATTATGTCGACAATTATTGAATTTCCAATATGGTAAGTCAAAAAATATTGACCTTTTCTTCCATGGGCAGGTGCTATCATTTTTCTTCTTTTGTGTCTTTCCAAATAGGTTTATAAAGCTAGACAACTCACTCAAAGCATCAACGCTTGATAGAGGTTTTGGAGAAAGTCTTTTCTCCGTCTTTCCATTAAAGGCACTCTTATTACGTCGCCATGGGTGTTCAACATCTAAAAATCTGCGGTGATCCATATAACATGTTTTCTTACTATGCTTCAAGTAAAGTGAGCTAGTCTCATGATTACAGCACGGACATGCAAATTTTCCCTTTGTTTTCCACCCAGACAACATTGAGTACCCTGGAAAGTCACTAATTGTCCACATTAATGCTGCATACATTTTAAATGTTTCATCTTTAGATTTGTCATATGTATTCAACCCATTAACCCATAATTCTCTAAGCTCCTCAACTAAAGGTTGTAAATAAACATCTATATTATTACCTGGAGATTCGGGTCCAGGAATTAACAAAGACAACATAAAGTATTCTGGTTTCAGTGACATCCATGGAGGTAAATTGTAGTTAACCAACACCACTGGCCAAGTGCTATAAGCAATACTCATTGTTCCAAATGGATTAAATCCATCACTTGACAAGCCTAACCTCACATTTCTTGATTCTTTTGCAAAATTAGGATACAAAGAATCAAATTCCTTCCAGCTTTATCCATCAGCAGGATGTCGTAAGTTTCCATCTTTTGGACGTCCTTCATCATGCCATGTCATATGTTTAGCTGTTTCTGAACACATGAAAAGTCTTTGTAGCCTTGGTTTTAAAGGAAAATGCCACACCACTTTAGCCGAAACTTTTGAAGATTTTTTTAGGTGTTCACTATCATGCCTCAACTGTTGGTTCTCATTTAGCTGTTTCCACTTCGAAGTGTGACAAATCTTACACACTTCACTATGTTCATTCTCTTTCCAATAGAGCATGCAATCATTTGGACACGCGGGAATCTTCTTATAATCAAGCCCTAAATCCCTTACGACTTTTCTAGCTTGAGTAAAACTAGCCGGAAGCTTTGCTTCTGGAATCATCTCTTGTAAAAGTTGTAGAAGATCATCAAATGCCACATTACTAAGCCCATGAAGAGTCTTGTAGAGAAGAAGTCTGATGATGAAAGATAACTTCGAAAAACTTTTACATCCGGGGAACAAGTCTTGTTTTCCATCTTCTATCAGCTTATAAAACTTTTTGGTGTCTTCATTTAGACCTCCTTGTGATGTACTTGTTTCCTCTAAGGTATCTTTAAACCTATCATGTAATAACTCCTCAAAATTTTCATGCATACCATCTCTATTATCATCATTGTCAATATTAAATCTTCTTTTAGAGCGGCTTTCTCCATGAAAAACCAATACATAGTAGTCTTCTACAAATCCGTGTCCTTTTAAATGATCAAATACTTCATCTCTTCGATACCAGTAACGATTTTTACACCGTTTACAAGGACAACATATTTGAGATCCTTTTGCTGCCTTGTGAAATGAAGCATTAAGGAATTCTATAACTCCGGCTTCAAATTTTGGTAACCGCCTAGGTAAATACATCCAATCTCTATCATTTCTCATGTCTCTCATATCCTGAAGTTAATTAAAACATTAAAAAACAAAATGGTTTTATTCACATATAAGAAAGTACATCTTAGTGGCATGTATGCTTATGTAAAGTAAATGCTTATATATAGACTGACTGACTGTCTTTTAGATGCATTGTATATGGTATTGAAATTTAAAGGAAAACTCAACAAAGACTAGTATGTATTAAATATATGAGCAACAACCTGATGAATCATACTCTAAGCAACATATTGATAAAAACTAACTTATGCATTAGCACGATTAGTTGACTATAACATATTAATCAACTTGGCATTTGTATAGAACTAAAAACAAACAAATTAGAAGCTACGACTTAATCAATATAATAATTACATGGGAAATTAATGGCTAAAAGTCCGATACAACTCAAGTAACGATCAGCCCGTTAATCTTTAGTCTCCAAATATGGTTGATGAATAACAAATTAGTAACTTAGAGTTAATAACCTTCTTCTTCTATCGATTATTCTCTATTCAATTCTAGGCTTAACAAACCAAACATGAATATGGAAATCCACAAAATACCTCTAATTAACACAATTGAAATTATTATAAACTCCTCACTTGTTAACAAGCCAAAGTGTCAAAGCAAAAAACTTTTATTGAATCATAGATTAGTCATACTAACCTTGAACTATGTTGAGAGTGACGGTGAAGCAACTAATTGATAAGAATGATCAAGCAGCCAAAGATTCAACAAAAGATAAATCATTGTGTTCCTATATGTTTTAATCGATTACATGAGTTCTTTGCTTGAAAACCTAAAATTCGATCAGAAACATTAACAAAATTACCTGATCGATGATTTAGTATGGAAACAAAAGATGATGAAGCATAGAAGTAGCGACAGGTGGTGAAGAAACAATCTGATTGATCGAATTTTGAGGCAGGGCTACTTGGTCGATCGAGTTTTGAGAGATGGCGACTTGTTCGATTGAATTGAATGAGTTTTGCGGGCTATCTCGGTGATTCATAACAAACTAAACTGATCGATTGTATAACTTGAAGGCTGAGATCGATCAGCAACAGATTGAGCGAAGTTTTTACATATACAACTTTATTTTCAACTTGTACAATTAAGAAAGCATGAATGGGTTTTATTTTCTAAGGTTTAATTAAAAAAACAAAGAAACTTTTCACAAGTTGCTCTATCAGCTTAATGGTTTGGACATTGTTTTATTTACTTACATACTCAGGTTTGAATCTTGGGTGCTACTTTAAAATTGTTTTTTAGTTCATAAGCTACTTACCTTTTTTTCATAATTTTATGACCATATTATTTTATTACAATGAAATATAAATTAACTATCAAATACTAAACCAAAATAGTATTAACCTGTGAAACTTTGTTACAAGTATAATGTTTGTATTTGAAAGTACTTAATCATACAAAAGTTACAACTTTTATAACAAAAGTTGCAAATTCAATACAATTTGTAACTTTTAAACTAAAAAGGTTGCAAATTCAATATTCTTTTGCAACTTTTTATGAAAACAGTTGCATTAGATATTCTAGTGCAACTTTTATATTCAACGAAGTTGCATTAGAGTAAAATGCAACTCATTTAAAAAAAGTTACTTCTAAAAAGTTGCATTAGCCTTATTTTCTAGTAGTGTATTATGAATAAAAGTATTGTCCTGTTAAAGAGAAAGTTGAATTCTATGTTATATCAAAATTGTTATATATATCTTTAATTATGTTTTAATTGTTGTTTATTTGTTTGACAATATATATTTTTCATACATGGATTAATAATTGTGACCTTAGATCTCCATTTGATGCTTTCTTTTTATATCCACTCACCTAAAATCACATAGAATCACAAATAAGCATGCAAACACAGTTAAAAACACCGAGAGATCATTTATATCTTCCCACTTTCAAGTTTCAAGTGTGAAGCAATTAGTTAGATCTTTTATTAGTTTTTGTCAATATGAATATGATTATTTTAATGTGTTTCAAATAGAGTTTTATTATATTTATATACTAGTTTTAGTAAACCCGTGTAATACACGGGTTGAAAATATTAAAACAACATAATTCATAAATGGACAAATATTTCGTATGATTAAGTTACGTATTACTATAACAATAAAAATTAAAAAGTTACATTTATAAACTATAAATATTCAAATATTTTTTTGAATGATATAATATATAATTGACCCATGTAAAATTAAAACCAGTTATCTTAAAATCACACTAACCTAAAATATATGAATATATCAATAAATATTTTTTTCTTTTTAGTTTATCTTATTTAGCTCTAAAAATGTGTATAGTTCAAAACAATATGATTACACAATTAAGTTAATAATATAAAAAATTAAATTTAAAACAAAATGAATTATTACTATTAATTGAGTTTCTTAAAATAAAAAACTTGACTAAAATAATATATTAATTTAGGCGGAAAAATATTTTTAAGGAGTAACATGAGGATGCCATGTGGCATCCTAGTTACTCTTTTATTATATAGTATAGATATAGATTTAAGAGCACAAGATTTTATTAGTTACAAACTTAGGATATTTTCATACACACCGGCCTACAAATATGACAAAAGGGTATATGTTTATATTTTTACATGTAATTGCTAAGATTTCATAGATCTATAGACTCTAATAAAACAAGGTTTTTGGAGCCACATGTCATTCTCTTAAACCACCAATTTGACACGTGGCACACTCTTACACCATCTTTATTTTTAGTTTTTTGATATATTAAATGCTTACCATACTAGACATTTAATTTAAATATACTACCATACTTACATACTGATTTAAATTACAATTTATGGCTTCCATTTAACCTTTTATATTATGTCATAAAAATTTTATTTAACCATATTTAATTCAACTTCTATAGTATTATTCCTTAAATTCCATTTAACCTTTTATATTATGTATTAAGAATCTATAAATTTTTATCTGTTTCTGTATTGCTTTCTAAAATAAACTATTTAATTTAATGGATTTTTATTATATGAAAATTTTATTCATCAATTTTGATTTCTTACTGTATGATTAATTGATCCAATTATAATATATTTATCAAATTATCAAAGTATTAGATATTTAAGTACTATATAGTATCTAACATTAGTCTGATAAGTTATCTATCATACATTAAATTATATTTAAACTTATTTTTATCAACTTGCAATCACTACTATCTCTATATTTCTCTGAAAATTACAATGCTTTCTAATTAAAAATCCTTTAATTTAGTAGATTTTTATTTTATTAAATTTTTGACTCATCAAAATCCGTTTTCAAATGTAAATTTAATTAATCTAATTATAATATATTTATCAAATTATTAAAGTATCATATATTTAAGGACTATATAGTATGTAATATTACTCGGATATATTATTAATTGATCCAATTATAATATATTTATCAATTATTAGATTCAATTAATTCAAATTGTTTCATTTTGTTTTTATCAATAAGTGTACAATTACGTATCATATGGGATGCACATTCCATAATTGTGTATTTCATAAAGGCTATAAATTAATACTACATTCTTTGCAAAATTTACATTCGACTTACATTCCTAACTATCAAACAAGGTATGATGTTTTTAAATTCTATCAAATACAAAACTATGTTCATTTCATAATTGTTAACTTTATAATTATTTCTCACTTTTTCAAAATTTTGCAGTATAATGACATCCGGGAGAATCATATTGTTTAACGACCTAAGTGTTTTACAGGAAGAGTATACCATAAAGGTTTAAATTATCAGGATTTGAACTAGACAACTATGCAAGGATCCAAAAAAAGTTTACTATTTTAAAATGATAATAATCGATAAAAATGTATTCCCATAATCTCGCTCTTTCTACTTTTAATTTTCCGTATTAAAAGCAATTCACCATTTATATGTTTAAAATTTCTCTTCATTTCATCTTATTCATAGGGTTCAAGATTAGAGGCTACTGTTGCTGTTATAGATCCAAACACTGATCCTGACCAACAAAACGGTAAAGATGAAATAAAAGAATACTACAATTGTAGATATATTTCAGCTTGTGAGGCTTCATGAAGAATTTTCGGTTTTGATGTACATTACCGTTATCCATCGCTTATCAGGTTGCCTTTCCATTTGGCAAACCAATAACAAATCATTTATGGTGTTGATGATGTTATAAACAACATACTAAGTAAACCGTATATTTATTTCATAACACATTTTACCATTTCTTAAATTATTGAATGTGAAACTAATTGCCCATAATTTTTATGTATAAATTCTAGCTTTGTCTCTAACAAACAATCAAATAATAAATTTAACGTTGTATGAGATTGAAAAGTATTTATTACAGAATAGTTTGACAGTAAAGTCATTTACAAGTATGCCTTACCCGGATAATGATTGTTTGTCTTCTTCAAATAATCATTTAATTAGCAAGGAGTTATTGTATGATGTAGCAAACGAGATGTCTAAATTTAAAAATCTTTGGAATTGTTTAACGCATGAACAACAATTAGGTTTTAGTGAAATCATGACTGCTGTTAAGTTAATAAAGGATACTTTTTCATTTATGGATATGACGAAACTGATAAAACCTTTCTATAGAAGACGTTGACCGCAACAAGGTCTAAAGGTGATATTGTATTAAGTGTAGCATTCAGTGGAATAGGATATTTGTTGCTTACCGGAGGTCGTACTCCACACTCACGTTCCCTATTCCATTAAATGTAAACAACGATTCTGTTTGTCACATAAAACCAAACAGTGAAGTTGCTCATTTATCAAAGCAAACAAAATTGATATATTTGGGATGAAACACCCATGACTCATAAGCACGCATTTGAAGCACTGGATAGGACGATGAATTATGTGTTAACTATAATATTTTCTTACCTTTAGATATGCCATTTGGTGGTAAAGTATTGTTTTTTGTGGTGATTTTCAACAAATTTTACATGTGCTTCCAAATGGTAGTCGTCAAGAAATTGTTAATGCATCATTAAGCTCATCATATATTTTGAATAAATGCAAGTTGCTTTAATAAAAAAACGTGCGACTAAAAGCCAAGGGACAAGGTGTTGACACTAAAGGAATTGAACAATTTGCTACATGGCTTCTTGATATAGGAGAGGGTAATGTTGGTGGTTATAACGATGGTGATGAAACTATTACTATACCTCATGAACTCCTCATCAACGAATCGATCGATCCTTTAGCAAGTTTGATTCAATTTGTTTGCCCATCCATGTTAGAGAACTACAAAGACAAAAAGTACTTTCATGAGAGAGCAATTTTTGCACCAAAAATGAGGTCGTTCATGAAATTAACGATCATCTGCTTTCACTTTTCCCTGGTGATGAGATAAAGTATCTACTTCGGATAACATACGTCAAATGGAACATTTTAATATCCCGGGTTACAGGAAAATTGCACTCTCCTTATTTTCTAAATGACCTTAAAATATCTGGATTGCCAAATCACAAGTTAGTATTGAAAGTTGGAGTTCTCGTTATGCTTCTACGTAACATCGACCAACAAAATGGTCTTTGCAATGGTACTCGCCTACAAATTTCTATTTGGGAAACGGGTTATTAAAGTTGAGATAATATCTGAAAGTAATATTGGATGCTGAACATTTATTGCAAGAATTAATCTCGTGTCATCCAATAAATAATCCTTTTCAACTTCAAAAGAAGTCAGTTTCTACTAACTGTTTATTTTGCAATGACGATTAACAAGAGTCAGGGATAATTATTGTCAAAAGTTGGTTTATATTTAAAAGAACCAGTTTTCACTCATGGACAGTTATATGTGACTTTGTCAAATGTGAAGATTACAGACGATGTAAAATTACTCAATTTAGATTAAATTGGTGACATTACTAGCGAGGCACAAAATGTTGTATATAAACAGGTGTTTAAACATATATGAGAAAGTTTTGAGAGTATGAATTCTATTTTAATTCTATTTTCATAGTTTAAATTTTTTATAATGTTTATTATGTAATCAATGTTTAATGAAAGTCTGGTTGTTTAAATCATCCGTGTATCATACGGGCTCTAACCTAGTTTGTTATATAATGATGTAAAAATTTCTTTCTAATATATAAAACTACCATTCTCATTGAGAAGATATTCTCTAATTAAGCATGTTGTATTTATGTACAAATTACATCCCTAATTAAGGATTCGAGGATAAGTTTCTTCTATAAAAATATCAAATCTATCTATTATAATAAAAGAGTAACTTGGTATGACACGTGTCATCACCATAATTCTTCTCACCAAAATTTTCCCGCCTCTCTCTCCTATTAAATAATTACCTTAATTACTAATAAAATTATTTAATAATTTTTTAGATTAAAATTTTTTTATAAATTAAGAAAAATATTTGTTATTAATGTTATTTCAAAATAAATAAATTTTTATAAGTAATATTTTTTTCTAAAATATCAAACTTTGTTAAAAAATGATATATTATAAAATTGCTATTTTTAAAAAGTAAATTATTTAAAAACCAAAAATAATTTAATTTAGGAGTTATGATAATAAAATATTTTAAAAAATGATATTTTTATACGGTTTGTTTTAGAACAAAATATTATTTTTTAAAAAATTAAAAACAAAGTTATCAAATGTTGATATCACTGTTTTATTAGTTATAGTACTTACTTATACGTAATTTCAGTCATATCATATTTTAAAATATCATTTTATTTTCCATAAGTTTTATTATTAATATTATATTTATTCAACCCGTGTAATACACGAGTTTTCTAAAACTAATAGTAAATATAATACATACCAATGGGCATTTGGTCAAATGGTATCCGGAGTGTAATAAGTGTTCACCCTCTTTAAGGTTGAGAGTTCAAATCAATTATAGACAGATCAAGTGAATTTAACAATAGACGAGGAGTCGTTCAAAATAACATATAATACATGAGTACATTAGGAGTCATTCAAAAGGATATGTAATACATATGTTGTATATAAAATTTGGTTAAAAGAACACATTTTTTATCTAGCACTCGCTAAAATTGGTACCGATATTTGAAAAACTATGAGTGTAAAGGCCTTATGCTCACGTCCCAATCGCCCTCCCAAAGGGATATGTGCATCAAACAACAAAATTTTAATTAAAGCTAGATCAATATGATAAATTTGTCATCTATATTTAAAAAAATGCTCTTAGCTCTTATTAGCTAATATACTTTTCTTGTGTTTGTTATTTGACTAGAAGGGTGCCCGCGCAATGCAGCGGGACGACATTTTATATTTGACACGTGCATTTAATATTTTGTTATTCTTGTAGTAGTTTTACAAAAGTTTATTATGTTTTTTTCTAAGCTAAAATTTAAAACAACGGATAAATGAGTTCTGCATGACGACTTGTATATACGCATTAACTTATTGTACCTCATAAATACAGATCGTTTCAGCAAAAAGTTTACACCAAAATATTTAAAAATATAAACAGGTTAATTTGTAGTCTCAAAACATTTTTAGTGTGATATATTTAAAGATAGAGCTGAAATCTTAAAACATATTAAGTTTTTTTTGGTGTATGGGTAGATAATATAAAATTTTATGTAAATATTAGTAAGTGTAAGATTATTGTGTAACTAATTATAAGGGGTAATGTGTAAATAATGTTATAAATACTATTTTACCCTTAAAAGTGATTGTATTTTATGCATTAAATATAGTAAGTGTTCTTAATTTTTTGGTATCTTAAAATACCCCTCTCATATGCTTTATATATAGTATAGATAGGAGTATGCATATATTTTCAAAACTTGACATTAGTGTTTTAAGGTATTAACATAACCGTTTGAGAGAAGAAATATTTTGTTAATTGTTTGACATGACAAATCATTAGGAATGGAAAACACTGTTTAGAATAGATTTTATAGTCTCATACACAATTGTAAAAATGATATCCCATGTTTATCATTTACTATTTTACTCATTACCCCCATTCAATTTTAAATTTTTATCAGGTATCTTAAATAATCAAAACAAACAAGGAACGAGTCACTTGATGACAGCTTTTTATATCTTACTAGGTTAGAGCCCATGTATTACATGGGTGGAATAAATAAAACATATCAAAATCATTAGTTTTTTAAATATTTTATTTTCTAAATTTAATTAGCTATTGGTGAAATAAAATATAATAAATATTTAAAAGTTATAACAAAAAATAAAATCTAAAATTATTACTCTATATTTAAAGATAAAATAAGTCTAAAATCATATAATTTAGTATATATTAATAAATTATTAAAAAAAGAATATTTATATTTTAGATATTTAATATTTTAATTTACTTATTTAAAATAATTATCATTTAATATGAGAGAGAAAATAAACATAAATGTTTATATATTTGTTTTAAGATATTTTAGTAAAAAGGAAAGTCAAATTTTTATAATTTTCGTATTTATTATGAGAGAGAGGCGGGAAAATGATTTTTCGGATATGCTAAAATGATGACACGTGTCATTTGATATGCTAGATTGATGACACGTGTCAAAAGAAAACCTTCTTTTATTATATGTTATAGATATTTCTAAAAAAAATTCCATTAAATCATTTAAGCATTAAGAATTTGAAATCGCTAGAACCTTGTCAAGATTAAAATATTTTGAAACATAATATTCCCTTGAAGATAATTAGATAGTTTAGATGACTAAATTGAGATGCTTTGGCCCATAATAAATCGGGATGCTTTGGCCCATAATAAATCGGGATGCTTTGGCCCATAATAAATCGGGATGCTTTGGCCCATAGTGAGAAAATTGGGTCAGTGAAGCTTTGGCCCAATTGATCATAACAACTCAAGAAACCCAAATCCATATATTATCTCCACCAAGGCACCAAGTGACCGAAGGTCCGAAACACAACCTTTAACTTTTCATCAGTATTTGTTTTTTTAATCAAATGCTCGGAGTTTCTTTTGGTATCGTGACAAATCGAATCGATTATAAACAAAGGACATTGTTTGTTGGTATCAGTATTATTAGAACCGCATCTGATATTCGCTTTTATTATTTTCGATAATTGAAATGAAAACGACTGAACTCCCTTTTATTCAAATGCTCAGGGTTTCTTTAAAGCGTAGTTACGTTTGGTAGCGTGACAAATCAAGCCGGTTATAAGCAAAGGACATTGTTTGTCGGTATCAGTATTATCAGAACCACCGTATGTGATATTCGCTTTTATTGCATCGATGATTGAAATGAAAATGACCGAACCCCTGATGCGTGGTTACGTGAATAACTTTCGTTTAGTTAAAAACGCATGTCCTGAAGTCCAAAATCATCCGTAACCAAACAAAACCACGTTAGTTGGGTTAGATCGCTTCTACATAAATTGTTCCCCAAGACACTCCTCGCATCTTTCATCATCTTCTTATTCTTCTTCGTCACCATTTCTTTCTGCAAATCAGAGCTCACAATCAACCCTCATTCACCATGTCCAACCCTACGGAACCATCTTCTTCCGACCCGTACGTTCCTCTTTACTAACCTATCGCCTTTTCATTTGATTTGATTCGATTCGATCCCCTTTTTTGCGGATCTGTCTTCGAGATTGGTCTCAATCGGACACTGATTATCGTGTTTTTGTTTGAATTCTGTTACAGGAAAGGTCCTCCGCCGCAGAAGAAGGACTTTTCGACTGCTATCTTGGAGCGCAAGAAGTCTCCGAATCGCCTTGTTGTTGACGAAGCTGTCAATGACGATAACTCCGTCGTCGCTATGCACCCTGCTACAATGGAGAAATTGCAGCTTTTCCGTGGTGATACTATACTCATCAAGGTTTTTGCCTCTCTCAATATTCTAATGTTGCTTTAGAAAACTAGGTTTCGTTGAGATATATTGTGTATTGTGATGTTGATTATTGATTAGAGGTCCTATATGACTTGTTAACCATGCCGATCTGACATCGTTACATGTTTTTTTCTCACATATAAGTTAAATTGAGCATATTGTATTAGGATTTGGAGAAATAAGAGTTGGTATATAGTACTGTGCAAATGTATAGCTGACAATTCTGACATGGGTTTGTTGTGAAATTAAATCCCAAGATTATTAGATTTTTAGGGGAGTTATTGAAATTGGATGAAGTTTTAAGGCCATGTTAATTTTGGGATCCATAGTCAAGTGCAGTTCTTAGTGATTCTAGTTAGCTCATATTCTATCATTTTAAGCTGGAATTATCTGTGAATTTGTCTAACCGTTTTGAACTAATGTTTACGTTGCGACACATATTGTTAAGTTGCTAACTGTGAGCATTATTAGGCTCTAACTTTTACCAAATTATTATTACTCTTAGATAGAAAACTACTAAATGTATCTAGATATACAGAGAAACAATAGGTGCTGGCTGTTTACTCTTTGTACTTCATGCCTACTGTTTTACATGTTCATCTGGATTTTGTGTTAGGTTGGGATTTTCTGTTTGAACAATCTATTGATAGCTATAAATGTTTTGTCATCACACCCTTTTGGAAAATCTAACTGAGTAATTTTTCCTAATATAATATTTTGTTTACAGGGTAAGAAACGAAAAGACACAGTCTGCATCGCCCTTGCTGATGAAACATGCGATGAACCCAAAATCAGAATGAATAAGGTTATTAGGACTAACCTAAGAATTCGCCTTGGTGATGTTGTGTCAGTACATCAGTGTCCTGATGTCAAGTATGGAAAACGTATACATGTTCTTCCACTTGATGACACCGTTGAAGGTGTCACAGGAGACTTATTTGATACGTATCTGAAACGTAAGTTTTTAAGTGTGATCTCTACTTTGAAACGTATACCTGTTTTATAATTTCATCTTAGTGTAATCACCCTGTAATTGGGTTTCAATGCCATTATTGCAGCTTACTTCTTGGAGGCATATAGACCTGTAAGAAAAGGAGATCATTTCCTTTGTAGAGGAGGGATGCGCAGCATTGAATTTAAAGTAATTGAAACTGATCCAGGGGAATATTGTGTTGTTGCTCCAGACACCGAAATCTTTTGTGAAGGTGAGCCAATTAAGAGAGATGATGAGGATAGATTGGATGAGGTGGGATATGATGATGTAGGCGGTGTCAGGAAACAAATGGCACAGATTCGTGAATTGGTGGAATTACCATTAAGACACCCTCAACTTTTCAAGTCCATTGGAGTCAAACCCCCCAAAGGAATTTTGCTCTATGGACCTCCTGGTTCAGGAAAGACACTGATAGCCAGAGCTGTTGCTAACGAAACTGGAGCTTTCTTTTTTTGCATCAACGGTCCAGAAATTATGTCAAAACTGGCTGGAGAAAGTGAAAGCAATCTTAGAAAGGCGTTTGAGGAGGCCGAGAAGAATGCCCCATCAATTATTTTCATTGATGAGATAGACTCAATAGCTCCAAAGAGAGAGAAAACTAATGGTGAAGTCGAAAGAAGGATTGTATCACAGCTGTTGACACTTATGGATGGGCTAAAATCGCGGGCCCATGTTATTGTAATTGGGGCCACAAATCGCCCAAACAGCATTGACCCTGCTCTTAGGCGGTTTGGTAGGTTTGATAGGGAAATTGATATTGGTGTTCCAGATGAAGTGGGACGTCTTGAGGTTCTTCGTATTCATACAAAGAATATGAAGCTTTCTGATGATGTAAGGATGATCACATATTTCAAAACCATGAACATTAACTTGCTCATCTCCAATAAGGAATTATATTTTTTTTGTAGGTTGATTTGGAGAAGATATCTAAAGAAACACATGGTTATGTTGGTGCGGATTTGGCTGCTCTTTGCACTGAAGCTGCACTTCAATGCATTAGAGAAAAATGGATGTTATTGATTTAGAAGATGAATCTATTGATGCTGAGATACTCAATTCCATGGCCGTCACAAATGAACATTTCTCTACTGCTCTTGGAACTAGCAATCCATCTGCTCTGCGGGAGACTGTATGTCAACATACGACATTTTTTATTTGTATTTACCAACATCATTTTCAATTAATCATTATATATGGTGTGGAATATAGGTTGTTGAGGTTCCAAATGTTAGCTGGGAGGATATTGGAGGCCTTGAGAATGTTAAGCGTGAGCTTCAGGAGGTACTGGAAACGACTCTATTAGATTTGGCTATTTCAGTTATAATCATGTACTGTGCTTCTGAAGTTCTTTTTATTTGTTAAAATAAAATAGACAGTTCAATATCCAGTGGAGCATCCAGAGAAATTCGAGAAATTTGGTATGTCACCATCAAAAGGAGTTCTTTTCTACGGTCCACCTGGATGTGGGAAAACACTGCTGGCAAAAGCTATTGCAAATGAATGTCAAGCAAACTTCATTAGCATCAAAGGACCTGAGTTACTAACAATGTGGTTTGGGGAGAGTGAAGCTAATGTTCGTGAGATTTTTGACAAAGCCAGAGGATCAGCACCATGTGTCCTTTTCTTTGATGAACTTGACTCTATTGCAACTCAGGTGATCACACACCACATCTCTCTATATACACATTCTTCTCACATGACCTTTTGACTTTGAAGATTAGTAATTTATACTGTAATTATTGCAGAGAGGTAGCAGTTCTGGAGATGCAGGTGGTGCTGCTGACCGGGTGTTGAATCAACTATTGACTGAAATGGATGGAATGTCGGCTAAAAAGACTGTTTTCATAATTGGAGCCACTAACCGACCTGACATTATTGACCCTGCTTTACTTCGACCTGGGCGTCTTGATCAACTAATTTACATTCCACTACCAGATGAGGATTCACGTCACCAAATTTTTAAGGCTGCAATGAGGAAATCCCCTGTTTCTAAAGATGTTGATTTGAGAGCTCTTGCTAAGTACACTCAAGGATTCAGTGGTGCTGATATTACTGAGATATGTCAACGCGCCTGCAAGTATGCAATTAGAGAAAACATTGAAAAAGTAAGCTTTTTCGATCTCTATTTACGTGTTTGGTTTCATTTCGGATCATCGGATGAGTAATGCTTATTATATTCATCATTGTTTTTCTCTAGGACATAGAGAGGGCAAGAAAGAGGAGTGAGAACCCTGATTCCATGGATGAGGATGATGATGATGTGGCGGAGATAAAGGCGGCTCACTTTGAGGAATCAATGAAGTATGCACGCAGAAGTGTGAGTGATGCTGACATTAGGAAATACCAAGCGTTTGCTCAGACATTGCAACAGTCGAGAGGATTTGGGTCTGAGTTCCGGTTCTCAGAGACATCAGGTGGTGCTGCTGCTGCTGCATCTGATCCATTTGCTGCTTCTGCTGGTGGGGCTGATGACGACGACTTATACAGTTAGGCTCTATAAATCATTTATGAAAAGTCATGTTTTAAGAAAGAAATAGACTTGCAGGATCTCCAACTTGTGCATTTCTGTTCTGGCATTTTGGTTTCTCTTAATGGGAGACAAGAGGACGACCTGTTTACTTGTGCATTATTAACTGCTGCAATCTTGTTATCATTTGAATATGTATGGTTTAACTCTATACTTTTGTTTTGTTGGAAATGCTACATTTCTTGTTTCAACTTCATTTTTAATTTGTTCTCTCTCCCACCCTTAGTTTGGGTTCAACAAACGATTGTGATGGCAACCCTAAGGGCTTGGGAAATCAACAACGTACGAGGGTGTTTGGGTGGACATTTGGTGGATAATAAATGTTTGATTGGTGGGGATTTTGGATGTTGTGATGCTAACCGATGGCAAACGGTTGGTGGGACTTTGGTGGCATCGATTTTGAGGACCAACGCTAACGACAAAGACGATGGTGACGGGTGGTGAGTAGGGTAAATGGTGGGTTCCACTTCTTAAAAAACGGGTCTGGTATATATTTATTTATATAGTATCCCATGTAATACACGGATTGATTAAATAATATATGAAATAATTTGTAATAAAATTTTAAAATTATAAATGATATTTGTAAATAGGATATGATTGAATTAGAAATAAATAAGAAGTTCAAGTAAAAAGAATAATAATATCATTTTAAAATTTCATTTTATAAGATTGTGTTTTTTTAATTGTTTTCTTAAACATTCTAGCCTTTTTTTAATTTTAATTTGAAAAAATAATTATCTTATAAAACTTAGAAAAAAATGGTATTAAATTACTTCGTATTTTAAAAAAAATTATTTTATATATTTTTTAAGTGTATTTTTTGTTATAATATCAAGTTTTTAAATTTTTACAATATCTATTTTTTTAATTTAAAAATATTTTAATTAATATAATTACTATATATACCAATGTTCTCAGAACCGGATCGGACGTCGAACCGGACGGCTTACTGGTTTGGTGGTCGGACCGGTCGGACTGGTCGGACCGGATGGACCGGATTTAACTATATTTTAATTATATTTATATATGTAATTAAATATAAGTAATTTATATATGATTCATACATATATTTTATAGTTATATATAAAACTTAACTATATTTGTATATATAAAGTACTAATTTATGGTTTAACACCCCATTTTTACCCACTAAAATCAAAAAAAAAAAAAAAAAATTCAAAATCCGGTCGGAACCGAACCGGTTCGCCGGTCCAACCGCCGACTCGGTTCGAACCGGCCGGTTCAATGCTCCAAAAACGAACCACTATCGACCGGACCAGACAGGCCTCCGAATCCCGGTCCGACCGGTCGGACCGGCCGGTCCGATCCGGTCTTAACAACATTGATATATACTGCTATCATTTATTAGCAAAGAGAGCCGGGAAAATGAAAATGAGAATGATTAAGATTTTGACATGTGAAATTTCAAAAACCTTCTTTTATTATAGGTAATAGATTTTAAATAAATATAATAGAATTTCCATCATATTTTAACTAAAAAACTCAATATACGTTCATGTTAAGAACCACCAGCACTGGTAGAATTTATCCAACAATTGAGACAATGTCTCTAGTTTTTTTGAAAATTTAAAACTATAGATACATTATAAACAATTTATATGACCGGCCTTGTAATTAATTATTATATCGATTTGCATTTCTGAATTGTTTTGATTTTTATGTGTCAAATTTGGATTTCTACATTATACTATCACTCATTTAGTAATATCAGTTGCTACATTGCCACCGACAAGGTATTTTGGGTATTTCGCAATGCTTACGTCCACGATGGAATTTTTTAAGTTGTTTCTTTTCAGCTTCCACATTAGTTTTCCTCTGTCGTCACTGTTCATCACAACATTAGCGGCAACCAGCACGGCCACATCGTAGCTGTTTCGATCTTTATCGAGGAAAACGAGTAGAAACTCCTATGGCCGATTTCCGTTAAAACCATGGCGGCACCTCCTGTCCCCAGGGGAGAGACTCTAGCAATCGTTGGAACTAATGTGACTAATCTTTGGCCATCTGTAGGACGTTGACCCACACTTCGATAGTCATGGCCTCGAAGAAAAGATTTGACAAGGATCGAAATCTGAAATGAAAATCTAAAATAAAAATCTGAAGGTGTTGATGAGGATCTGACGATCGGTATCGTGATGAGTATCGGGCAAAAATCGCAAGGAGAGAGATTATACTAGAGAGTTTAACGAGGATGAACAAATTAATATTATAAAGACCAGAAAAAAGTTTTAAATCAATTTATTATATAAAAAGATGCTAGCTGTTACAGATCTAAACTATTTAGATCATATTACTTTTTTTCTTAGTATTTACCTTTTAGGTATTAAGTTTCTTTAATGGATAATCTTTTTTTTGTTTTTCATATACTTATATACTCTCTTTACTACACATTTTTTATCGACTTCGATGTTTATATGTTGTTTGCGTTTACATCTTAGTGTACGAGACAAGTCCACGTTAGTATCACTGGGACAACATAATGAATTTCGACTTTCGTAAGATTCCGCCGCATTTGAAAAATCTCATTTCTAGCAAACTCCATGATTATTGGGTCAGGTTGAGCCAACACTGAGATTATGAGATTCCAAACTAAAAAACTAAAAAACTAAAAAAAAAAAACTTTTAAAGTTCACTAAAATGGCAACCTTCAAATCACCACACAAACCCCATCCGAAAAATTGCTGAAGGCATCATATTCTCCGCCACCACAACCCCCGCCGTTGTTCTCCCCACCACTTAAAGATGCTGACAACCTTATAATTTCATTACCAAATAACCGAAAATCTCAGGTACCCGTTTTCACATGATGTTTCTTTTCCCAAGACTCGACGTTTTTATCCTTGAATTTTCTCCAAACTGGATCGTTTTTTGGTCATGTGCCTTTGTATATCATGGTTACTGTTGGTTATGTGAATGCGATTATGTTAAAGCATCATTCTTTTGAGCTTTGTGGTCAAGTTTGGTGCTAACCCTGATCTTTTCATCAAATCTAATAAAAGCCCAAAGGACATGTAGTCGAATGGTATTAAGGTGTTGAAATGATATTATAACTTTTGATTCCCATTTTGAAAGAAGTTATAATAAAAGATCCATAACCTTGGAAAAAGAAACCTTTTTTACATGGAAGTGATAGTTTAAACACCCTTCCAACATCACAATTCACACACACACAAAGTTACTTAAAAGTCCTAAGTTAACTAAGCTTACAACCCATGAAACCAGAGTTAAGGGTGATCAGGAGATGGTGTAGCAGTAACCTTCATCCGAGGTCATGGTCAGCGGCCCAGCCTTGCCAAAACATGAGATGCTGTGAGACCGTCTTTTGACTTTTAAGCTTCCAGATGACACAACCCTTTTCTCCTTAGTGCTACTCGGGCTGGACCTCGGCTGCACCGAATCTTGGACTGGCTCGCTGTTAGCTCTCAAGAAACGGTCTAGATTTTGACTGTACTTGTCACCATGGTAGTATGTAATTGTATCATGTTGAATGGTGGAAAGAAGATTATGCTTTTGGTCAAATTCATCATGATTGAAATAACCGTTTTCTTGAGTATCTTGCATTGCGAGATCATCATACTCCTCATCTGATTTTGTAGACTCTTCATCCACTGAACCTTCCATCTGAGTTACATGTAAATAACAAATACCCAATCAACTTGATGTTGTCAATAACTGAAATCAGAATAAAAAACATAATCATTATGTACCTCTTCATGCATATGTTCTTTGGCATCATCACTAAGATCTTCATCACTATCTACTTCAAGGTGATCATCTCCCTCCTCGTCACTTCCATACACCGACTGTTCCTCCTTCAACTGAAAGTTGTACAATAAACAAAATTATTAGAAATCGTTAAAAGATCACATATTTTCATTTACTTTTGTTATTTATATACAAAATGAAGAGTACCTCTTTAGAAGGTCCATCAGAGGCTTTAGGTGAACTACAACATGATGAATGATATCTACTACCATTATCAGTAAGCTCACCTCGTGACTCGTCAACACTACTAGCCTGACTTGTGCAGCCAGGATCAGCAGGCCAAGCACTGATTCCAAAATTACCAAATTGCAGGTTAACCGGCTCAGCCTTACTAATCTGCAAAGGTCCGTAATCAGGGTGACCAATAATCGGTTTCCCATCAGCATCTACAGAATGTACGGGCCATACTTTTGCAACAGACCCGTCATCATTCAACAGAGCCATTAAATTTCTTGAAGAGCCTTTTCTTTGAATAAGTTGAAACATTCCCTTGGAGCTCAAGGAATTAGCCACACATTGATTTCTATATTCTTCATTAACTACAGAAACTGTGTTAGTTGTTGAATCATAAAGTTGCTCTCCAGCCTCAAGTCTTCTTAAACAGCTGAAAACAGTGGCATGTATTGCAGCAACACTCTTATCAACATTTGTATTATTTACTTTTGGTACCAGATGTTTGTCTGCTCGGTTACAGAGGTATTCTTGGATTGATCTTATATTTCTTATGTATTTTACATATTTGTTTTTAGCAGGATCTAAAGTCATGTACTTTGCACGAACCGCAAATCTTTCCATGTGTTTGTCCTCGTTTGTGATGTATATCATGAACGGTATGATTGATGGATGCTTCTTCATTAACCCCATCTGCATTTTCATACAGATTAACAATAACTGATGTCCAACAGTAAAAAAATGTAAAAAAACATACTATGTTATCATTATACCACAAAGTTGAGGCTTAGGTGAACACCCTCCACGACGACCGATTCCTTTCTTTCTTCCCAAGCGGTGATGAGTCGATCAAGGCTATCGATGACCATTTCACTTTGTGCCTTAAAGCCCTCGATTGCCATTTGCTTAGGGCTGATCAAGTCAACCGTGGGCGAACCTTCATGGGGTGGTGGTGTTGAAGCATCAAATGGTGCATTCTTGAACTGTGATTGAAGTGAAACACTTCCATGTTTCTTTGCTTTTCTTTTGGCTTTTGCTTCTGAAACAGCCACTAGATCTAGATGTTCTCCTGCATGGTAAGTAGAAGACCAGAGCAAGGGATTTTGCTTTTCATCAACAAAACTTCTCATCATGTGCCGAATGGAGTCTGTGGATACAACTGTTGTGATCCCTAATCTGCTAGCCTGCACAATCAATTTGAGGGCTCAAAATCTAATCTTGAAGCAAATATTAAAAGAACAATTGGTTTCTCAGTCTCATTTTTTTTTATGGTATTGATTCATTATTGACATAAGTAAAATTGCAATTACAAATTAAGAATCTTGCAATGAGTTCAAGAGTGCACTTTGTTATCTTGAAAACATTAGTTATAACAAAGAACAAAAGGTTAAATATGAACAAGCCCGTGTGCATAAAACAATTGTACAAACTAAGAAAAGATCATGAAGTGATGGATTTACCAGCAAAGCGGACAATGTAGATTTACCACATCCACTGGTACCACAAAGTAACACTGTCACCGACTCTTTTCTTTCCCGGATTCTTTAATACAGAAGGCAAACAATAACAAGTCAACATTCAAACACACATTCATTCTTAAACACCACAAAAAGACAATGCTAGAATAACAAAAATCTTACTGTATGATATCACTAACAGATGCTTATAATACTTTCATAATTTAATTGCATACAGATGAACTAAAAAGAAAGCTTAAAACATGGTGAAAATACCTGCAAGCTAAGACCAAATCAGCCCTTTGATTAGGACCAACATACTTGTATTCAGCCAGAGCATCACAAACAACATCCATGAACTTTTTCCTTTTCACAACAACCGTCGTCCGTTTCTTATACGATTCAAAAGGAATGCTACTTCCTCCTTCCTCATCTAACCGCGTATTCTCTTTCGCAGTATGAACTTTCAAGAAATCTTTTCCAGTTTTAATCACACCCATAGCAGCTAAACTGTCCCCTAAGCATTCTGTTCTCATAATTTCAAACACCCTTTGACTAATCTGCTCAAATTAACAGCTTGTATTAAGCGAAAGTTGCATACAAACAACTTCAAGTATCATAATACTACAGTTGCACAGAGAATGCATGTGTGTGTATATATACAATCTCCCACTTTTTGTTGCAGTAATTGATCTAAACCATCAATATCCATTAAAATTGAACAAAACAAAGAAGCAAACAACGTAAAAATGTAACCTTGAAAGCGTGACGTGCTTTACACCCCATCAACTGCAAAGTGCTGTGAAGAACATGACGTGTGTACCTAAACGACAATTCTTCATTCCCATGGCCTCCAGCATCATCCTCCACCACTATGTAGAGCAATTTCGCCACCTCCATCACCGTTTCCCCTATCAAACCCCATTAAAAAAAGATCAAAATTGAAAGAGAAGAAACAATAATAACAACAACATCAAATGAACGCAATGCAGATTGGGATTGAGGCTCCTTACGTGAAGATTGATTAAGATGGTGTGTGAATTGCAAGATATGAAATCAATGGGATGGATATATCATATATGAGATGATGGCATTTGAATAGATGTTATAAAGAGTGAGTTGTATTGCAGAGGCATATGTGTGTGTGTTGGGAGGGGTGTCTGGCACCTGCTTACACGCATCAACGTCTTCAACACTCCACGAGTCGTCTCCCCCTGTGGTTTCTGTTTCTCTCTCTAGAACAATTGTTGAAAAACATCATAATGTGGAAATCAATTGAATTGAATTCTATTGAATTCAATTGTTTTGATTTGATTGATGAATTTGGTGTGAAACTGAAACGTTCAAACGCAAACCCTACCACCTACGATTGCGACTTCTGTAAATATTCCAACAAGGTCTAATTTGTTTACCACCCATTTATTATTTCTTCATTCTTTATTGCCCCTAAACACCTTTTTTTATTATAACCGGAAAATGTATGATTTTGTTTCGGATGATGTCGTTTCTGGGTAGGGATGGTAATCTCGGGAGGAAACTGCTTTCAGCGAGACTTACTTAAATTCTATCTATTTTAGTTTATCTTAGGTAATTTATTTTAACTATTTGGGTTAAAGATGATTGGTTTTTCTTTTTCTCAATAATATTAAAAACCAACCATCACATTATAACTTATGTTAAGATGTCTGAAATGTTTTTTCAAAGTTATTTCTATAATAAAGCTATTGAGTGTAAATGTTACTTATATTAATTTTGCTACATGATGAAAATAGACTTTGAGTTTGATAAAATTTAACAGTAATTAAGTTTAGTAAGTGTTTTATTAAAGTAACTCAAAGTTTTTAATCCATCTAAATGTTATTTATAAATGTTTAATTATTTTAAAATTTAGTTGGATAAATGAAACTATATAAATGCTAGTATTTGACGCTTTTTTTAGTTTGACTCGAATTTAATAACTACAAAACTAAATTGAATAGAATTTTTTTCACTATTACCTACTTCAAGTTAATAGGGAAGAGGATTTGGCTTATTAGTTAACAAGATTTGTATACATTTTACTTGTCTTTCTTAATTTCATAAAATATGAACAAATATAAAATATTACATATGATTGAATCATTTAGTGAAATTTTAGTGATTTTATAATGATAAAAAAAACTTTGAATAACTTTAACAAACACTTTAAAAAGTTAGTTAGTAGTAGGTGGAGTTTTTCCTCAGCATTCACACTAGCTTTGTAACACCCCAACCCGGAGAGGCTGACGTGTCACTATTACAGATATCAAATCAAAAACCAAATCCATAATATTAAAGAGATAGTTTCAAACAAAACCAGATAATCTGAAAGAACCTAATTATGTTATTCATTACATTAATTAAAGTAAAATACAATCTTGATCTTCAACCACTCTTCACTGATTTCCCGGAACCCCCTGATTACCTACAATCAAATAAGAAAACACCACAAAAGAAAATACGGCTGAGCCAAAAGTTGCTCAGTGACGGAAATAACAATAGTAACGATACGAAACATAAATACTTATATCTGAATACTGAACGGATCATATGATACTGAAACGGAAATCTGAATCTGAACATATAATACTGATACTGAACTGAACATGTAATACTGAACTGAACTGATCTACACGACGCGTATATACAAACAAATAAGTCGTGTAATATAAGAAGTACCCAGAGCCAAAACTGAACTGATAAGTACATAGTTAGCTAGACTATGCACTAATGAGATGGTGTGTGGGGCGTACACACATGATTCCATCCCCCGGAACTGAACTGAACTGAACTGAACTAGGATCGATCCATCCGCCTCCCAGATATTATGGTCAAAGTACTACTTGAGTACTAACGTGTTAACGGAGACGCCGTGAACTATTTATTACACACCGTCACGAAAAGTGTCACATCATTGACGCCACAATGATATGTCGGAGAGCTCGGGTAACAGAGTATCAAATCAAATGGTAGAACAACTACCAACATATAACATATCAATAAAACATTTATAGGAACATGCAATAATGAGCACAATTCATAAAATATATATTGCATGCTACAAGTCTCAATAAATAACACTAATGAGTCGAACGAATCGGAGCATAATTAAATAATAAGGATATACGACTAATAAAGGCTAAACAATTCATATTAACGGAAATAACGTATCAAAAATCCGTACTACAAAGTAACGGAACAGAATTTATACTATGATAAATATAACCAAGAATCCGTACTACAAAGTAACGGAAAATATTATTTATACTAAGATATAAAGAATCAGGAATCCGTACCTTATCTTAACAAGGCAATCACGTCTAAGTCGAGCTCAAGTCGTACGGGAACCTACACTTTAATTATTTGTGAGTTAGGCTCATCACTCTCCATATAAGTTGTATTGATGTTCCGGCGACTACTATTTCTTTTAGGATTTCAAAATAAAGTCTTATTATCTTATGCTTGTTTCCTTATATACTCCAAATGTCTAAGTCTCTTATTCTATGAATTTGATTTCTATCATAAACCTTTGCTACTCATTATTATATAAAATAATCATCCACCAAAGTGTTGTAATGGTATACTTTGTTAGACTCCCAATTCCGACTATCAACTTTTCCATGTGGCTTTATGAATAACATAAACATGTATCCTAAATTTTATGACAGAAGATCACAACCAAGTTCACTCTCAAGTAACCCAATTCTTAATCTCTTTAATAGTTCCAGGTTAAACCACCGATTACATACAACATCTTATAATTATTCTCATTAGTTATATCATTATAAGGAGATTAATTCTAAAGTGTAATACATAGCAGTAGGTGAATTGACACTAAGAGCCAAATAATTAGCCTTCATGTTTCATTCACAAGTTCTAACATACTAGTATTACCATTCACCAACTTAAGTATCAAAACCCAATCTTCATTAAAGTGATCAGAAGAGTATATCACAACAAGAACATATTGTGTGAATTAATAGTTACTCTATGGTTTTAAGATCATTAATAACCATTCAAATGATGCTTAGTCGCCGGAACAAACGGAGCGAAATAGAACCACATAAGACATCGAACTCAAACGGGTCAAATCGATACCTTGTTTTTTTTTCTTTTTTCCGGTGAGCGGTTAGATTCAGAGCTTGAAGATTGTCAAACCAACCCAAATTAACAGGTGGGCAAGCAGCGATAACGGTGGCGGTAGCTGTATTGGATTCAAGAACGAGTTAACACATCGTATTGAAAATCAAAACGCAACCATAGCCAAAACCATCACCAACGCAGTCACCACTACGGCCAATAACATCCACAGCCAACATCACCACAATCGACCAACACAATCACAGCCCAGCTTACCTTACCATCGATGTTGTTTTGCAACCATCACCCAATCAACAACCACCATCGGGTCACCATCCTCGGTCACCAACAGGGGCGCCGACCCCCCCCACCGCTGTCGACACAACCATCACTAACACTAACCACATGCAGCCCGGTCATCGGAACCCCATCATCACCATCGTGACCATAGCGGCGGTCGTCCTCGACAACCGCGATAGCCACAGCCGTGACAACCGCAACCGACCCTGCTGCCAGCGATAACCACAGATCTGAGTCGCCACCTCCAATAGCCTTCGATACCAACCTGATCGCCCAGCCACGGTCACAATCATCACCATTTCGATCACCGCAGAGACATTCGAGGTCCCGACCTGCAACCGCCATTTTGCCTTCGATTCGTGTCACTGTGTCGCGATTTGGAAGAAATCAAGACCACCACCGTGGTCGGGGGGTCGTGGGGAGTCCGGTGAGGTGTGGTACTCGCTGCCACTCGCCGGAGAATGTCGCCGGTGGTCGAAATCGGAGGTCACAGGGGAGGGGATGGGGGAGCCGCGCCTGCTCTCTCTCTCTTCCTCTTTCTCTGATTTTATTTTTGTTTTTTATGTGTGGGTATTATAATTCTACCCCCCTTAAAATAATTTCGTCCACGAAATTGCTAGGTACAGCTTGAACAAAGATATGGCATAACGTACACGGAGTACTGTGATGTTCAAGAAACAGATAACTGACAACTTTATAACTGATAACAGAAACATATAGAAGATAATAACTAAGAGGTAAATAGATACGGATATTGAGAACGGATTTCATCTTCTATCTCCCATGTAGCTTCGCGTTCGGAATGGTTTTTCCATAATACTTTAACAGAAGGAATAGTTTTCCTACGCATAATGCGTTCTTGTCGGTCAAGGATAGCTTCTGGTTCTTCCTCGAATGATAAGTCTTCACGAATCAAATGAAGTGGATAGTTAACCACATGAATAGGATGATAATTGTATCCCCTTAAAAGAGATACATGGAAGACATTATGCACATGTGACAGTTGAGGTGGTAAAGCCAGACGATACGCAACCTCACCAACTCTTTCCAGAATTTCAAAGGGTCCGATAAACCGTGGACTAAGTTTCCCTTTTAGACCAAAACGTCGCACGCCTTTGCAAGGCGAAACCTTCAGGAACACTTTGTCACCGATCTTAAACTCCAAAAGTCGACGGTGTCGGTCTGCATAGCTTTTCTGTCTACTTTGAGCTTCCTTTAACTTTTCTCTGGCAATAGCAACTTTCTCGTTCGTGATCTGGACTAACTCGGGTCCTTCAATCACTTTTTCACCGACTTCTTCCCAACAAATAGGTGCTCTACATTTACGACCATACAATAATTCAAAAGGTGCCATGCCAATGCTAGCTTGCCAACTATTGTTGTAAGCAAACTCGACCAAACACAAGTATTCATCCCAGTTCCCAGTCCACTCTAAGGCACAAGCTCGAAGCATGTCCTCAAGTGTCTGAATAGTACGCTCCGACTGACCGTCAGTCTGAGGGTGAAACGCCGTACTAAACCTCAACTTGGTACCCCATGCAGCTTGCAAACCCTTCCAAAAGCGAGAAGTGAACCTCGGGTCTCGATCAGACACGACAGACACCGGAGTGCCATGAAGTCTAACAATCTCTTGTGTAAACACTTCAGATAGTTTGCTAACCGAAAATCCTTGCTGAATTGGGAGAAAGTGAGCTGACTTTGACAATCTGTCAACGACAACCCATATCGTATCATTTTTCTTAAATGTCCTTGGCAACCCTGTCACAAAATCCTTGGAAATATCATCCCATTTCCATGCAGGAATAGGTAGTGGCTGAAGCAAACCACTAGCTCTTTGATGCTCAATCTTGACCTGTTGACAAGTAAGGCAACGGCTAACATACTTAGCCACATCCTCTTTCATTCCATTCCACCAAAAGTTCTGACGAAGATCCCGATACATCTTAGTAGATCCAGGATGAATAGAAAACGGAGAACTATGTGCCTCAGCTAATAACGATTCTCGAAGAGAAGAATCATTAGGCACACATAAACGTTTACCACACCAGATTACTCCGTGCTCATCCACTCTGAATTCTGATTGTTTACCAATCTCCACATTCTGTAAGATTGCCCAGAGTTCACCATCGTCTTTCTGTGCGTTCTTAATCCGGAATATTAAGTCTGACTCAATCTGGAGTGTTGCGAGATATCCGTTGCTCTTGCCAATAAGTAGACCAATACCCAATCTATCAAGATCAGTAACGTTGTGTGGTTGTAGCTGTAGGGAGGCTACTGTTCCTGAGCTCTTCCTGCTAAGGGCATCAGCTACCACATTGGCCTTTCCCGGATGATACTGAATATTGGCATCATAATCTTTTAACAACTCTAACCATCTTCTCTGCCTCATGTTTAGTTCCTTTTGTGTGAAGATATATTTCAAGCTCTTGTGATCAGTAAAAATATCACAAGTCTCTCCGTAAAGATAATGACGCCATATTTTCAACGCGAAAATAACAGCAGCGAGTTCAAGATCATGCGTAGGATATTTAACCTCGTAAGGTTTCAGCTGCCGCGAAGCATAAGCAATGACCTTACCATGCTGCATTAGCACACATCCAAGTCCCTTTTTAGAGGCATCGCTGTAAATCTGATATCCACCCGTGCCCGATGGAAGTGTGAGAACCGGAGCAGACACCAATCTTTTCTTGAGCTCTTCAAAACTTTTCTCTCGTTCATCATTCCAAGAGTACTTAACCCCTTTCTTTAACAGTTGCGTAAGGGGTAAAGCTATAACAGAAAAACCTTCGACAAACCTGCGGTAGTAACCCGCAAGGCCAAGGAAACTACGGACTTCTGTGGCTGAGGTAGGTCTAGGCCACTTAGTGATCGCCTCTATTTTAGCAGGGTCCATCATAATACCATCCGCAGAAACGACATGACCCAAAAAGGCTACCTTGCTCAGCCAAAATTCACACTTTGAAAATTTGGCATAAAGCTTCTTTTCACGTAGTGTTTCGAGCACGATACGAAGATGATTCTCATGCTCCTCCTTACTTTTAGAATAAATTAAGATGTCGTCGATAAATACAATGACGAACTTATCGAGGAACTTGCGAAAGACTTGGTTCATTAGGTCCATGAATACGGCCGGGGCATTAGTTAACCCGAACGGCATAACCAGGAACTCATAGTGACCATACCGAGTACGGAAGGCAGATTTAGGGACGTCAGAATCCTTGATCTTTAACTGATGGTAACCAGACCTCAGATCGATTTTAGAGAAACACTTTGCACCCTGAAGCTGATCAAATAAATCATCAATACGGGGCAGAGGGTAACGATTACGGATAGTGATCTTGTTGAGTTCTCTGTAGTCAATGCAGAGTCTCAAAGAACCATCTTTCTTCTTCACGAATAGGACCGATACGCCTCAAGGCGAGACGCTTGGTCTAATAAATCCCAAATCTAGTAATTCATGTAACTGCTCCTTCAACTCTTTAAGCTCCATAGGTGCCATACGATACGGTGCCTTAGAAATCGACTCAGCACCTGGAATAAGATCAATAGTGAATTCTACCTCGCGATCTGGTGAAAGTCCGGGTAACTCCTCAGGAAACACGTCAGGAAAATCACATACAATCGGGTAATCCGATATATTCGGCTTTTCAGAAGATGTAGCTTTCACTGAAGCTAGGAATCCCACGCAACCGTGCGATAAGAGTTTCTGAGCCTTAAGCACAGAGATGATTTTCAACGATTTCCGAGGCTGAGTCCCTTGATAAACGAGTTAAGGGCATTGAGGATTTCCAAATAAAACACAACGAGTCTAGCATTCAATAGTAACGTGATGTCGAGTTAACCAGTCCATACCAAGTATGACATCAAAGTCACTCATTTGCATAGGAAACAAATCAGCTTTACGAATAATAGACTCGATTCTGATCGGACAATCTCTATAGACATGTGAGATGATAGTCGACTCTCCTAATGGAGTTGTAATAGCCAAAGCGTGCTCTAAAGCAGTCGGTGTAGTCCTTAAGTACTTAACAAACAAAAGAGATGCGACAGAATGCGTAGCGCCCGTATCAAACAAGACATAAATATCCCGCTTTCCAATGCAAAGGGTACCGGAGATCATACCTAGGGCGTTTATTATCAGTATTGGATAAGACATATATATGCATATAATACGTTTCTAACTAAGGGTGTCAGAAATATACCTGGTGCGTTAGCCGCTTCATTTGCAGTGAGTGCAAAAACTCGTCCTCCAGTTGCAGGTTTAGCTTGATTCCCTCCAGCGTTATTACGAGGGTCGCGCTGAGGGCAATCCCTAATCATGTGTCCTGCACGTCCGCATCTGAAACATAATCCTCCGGCCAGACGACAAGCTCCCTTATGAAGTTTCCCACATGTGTTACACTGAGGAATAGCATTCCGATCCTGATTAGGGTGTTGCTGATTTGGTGGTTGAGTACGAGTAGGAGCCTGCTGAGTCTGATTATGAGTTGATTTCTGGTTCTGGTTTCGATTCTTCCATGATCGAGAGTTATTGTTGTTGTTGCGATCAAACGGTTTCGATGGTCTCGTGGTGGTGAAGACTGATTCTTATTCGTATGAGAAGATGACTGATCATGGTCATTCTCTCTAGGCCGCTTGCGGTTATCATCATACGACTTCCTTCCATTCTTCTTATCATTATATAAGTTTTTAACAGCATCAACCACTTCATTAATATCTTTAAACCGATGATTCAATATAAACTTTCGATCCCTTTCACATATGGCCCACTGAAAATTTTCTGTCTGCTCTTGCGGTGAGCCTGCAGATGCACCAAGAAAACTCACTAACCGCGTAAATCGTGTCTTGAAATCTGTTATGTGCTCATCATCCCTCTGTCTAATATTAGCATACTGTCTACGATACTCAGTACGGTCAGCAGCAGTGAAGTATTCCTCATAAAACATTCCTTGGAATTTATCCCAAGGAAGTGTAGCTGCATATTCATTTCCTCCTCTAGCTTGTTTCACAGTCGTCCACCATCTGTGAGCATCATCTTCCAACTTGTATGTAGCCAACCTTACTTTGTATACGTCCTCAACACCAAGTACCTCAAACAATTTCTCGATATGACTGATCCAGTTTTGCACCTCGACCGGATCATTGGAAGTACTGAAAGACTTAGGCCTTTGCTTCTGAAAACGTTCCAACCAGACATGAATACCATCACGGGGTGGTGGTGTATTATCACCGGAAGGTGCTCCTGTGTTGTTCCCGCCAGAAGGTGGCTCTGAGTTATTTCCACCGGGTGGAGGTCCTGTGTTGTTTCCCTCCGAATTTGCCTGTTGCATATGCTGGATGACTGTTTGAGCAGTCTGAGTCATCAGGTTAGGGAGTATTCCAGAAATAGCAGCGTTTACGGCATTAGCAACGAGGGTTTCAAGAGGAGTATCAGATGAGGGGCCATTCGAGTTATTGCGGTTGTTCACACGTCTCTTAGGAGCCATCTGAAATGAAGATACACGTGTGAATACTGGAATTTTGATCGGGAACAAAAATTAGATCCTAACCCAAAGTCTACCCATTACCTCACAAGTTTATTATTAATGTTTAAGTTTTCTACAGGAAAGAGCCTTTGCTCTGATACCATAACTGTAACACCCCAACCCGGAGAGGCTGACGTGTCACTATTACAGATATCAAATCAAAAACCAAATCCATAATATTAAAGAGATAGTTTCAAACAAAACCAAATAATCTGAAAGAACCTAATTATGTTATTCATTACATTAATTAAAGTAAAATACAATCTTGATCTTCAACCACTCTTCACTGATTTCCCGGAACCCCCTGATTACCTACAATCAAATAAGAAAACACCACAAAAGAAAATACGGCTGAGCCAAAAGTTGCTCAGTGACGGAAATAACAATAGTAACGATACGAAACATAAATACTTATATCTGAATACTGAACGGATCATATGATACTGAAACGGAAATCTGAATCTGAACATATATACTGATACTGAACTGAACATGTAATACTGAACTGAACTGATCTACATGACGCGTATATACAAACAAAATAAGTCGTGTAATATAAGAAGTACCCAGAGCCAAAACTGAACTGATAAGTACATAGTTAGCTAGACTATGCACTAATGAGATGGTGTGTGGGGCGTACACACATGATTCCATCCCCCGGAACTGAACTGAACTGAACTGAACTAGGATCGATCCATCCGCCTCCCAGATATTATGGTCAAAGTACTACTTGAGTACTAACGTGTTAACGGAGACGCCGTGAACTATTTATTACACACCGTCACGAAAAGTGTCACATCATTGACGCCACAATGATATGTCGGAGAGCTCGGGTAACAGAGTATCAATCAAATGGTAGAACAACTACCAACATATAACATATCAATAAAACATTTATAGGAACATGCAATAATGAGCACAATTCATAAAATATATATTGCATGCTACAAGTCTCAATAAATAACACTAATGAGTCGAACGAATCGGAGCATAATTAAATAATAAGGATATACGACTAATAAAGGCTAAACAATTCATATTAACGGAAATAACGTATCAAAAATCCGTACTACAAAGTAACGGAACAGAATTTATACTATGATAAATATAACCAAGAATCCGTACTACAAAGTAACGGAAAATATTATTTATACTAAGATATAAAGAATCAGGAATCCGTACCTTATCTTAACAAGGCAATCACGTCTAAGTCGAGCTCAAGTCGTACGGGAACCTACACTTTAATTATTTGTGAGTTAGGCTCATCACTCTCCATATAAGTTGTATTGATGTTCCGGCGACTACTATTTCTTTAGGATTTCAAAATAAAGTCTTATTATTTTATGCTTGTTTCCTTATATACTCCAAATGTCTAAGTCTCTTATTCTATGAATTTGATTTCTATCATAAACCTTTGCTACTCATTATTATATAAAATAATCATCCACCAAAGTGTTGTAATGGTATACTTTGTTAGACTCCCAATTCCGACTATCAACTTTTCCATGTGGCTTTATGAATAACATAAACATGTATCCTAAATTTTATGACAGAAGATCACAACCAAGTTCACTCTCAAGTAACCCAATTCTTAATCTCTTTAATAGTTCCAGGTTAAACCACCGATTACATACAACATCTTATAATTATTCTCATTAGTTATATCATTATAAGGAGATTAATTCTAAAGTGTAATACATAGCAGTAGGTGAATTGACACTAAGAGCCAAATAATTAGCCTTCATGTTTCATTCACAAGTTCTAACATACTAGTATTACCATTCACCAACTTAAGTATCAAAACCCAATCTTCATTAAAATGATCAGAAGAGTATATCACAACAAGAACATATTGTGTGAATTAATAGTTACTCTATGGTTTTAAGATCATTAATAACCATTCAAATGATGCTTAGTCGCCGGAACAAACGGAGCGAAATAGAACCACATAAGACATCGAACTCAAACGGGTCAAATCGATACCTTGTTTTTTTTTTTCTTTTTTTCCGGTGAGCGGTTAGATTCAGAGCTTGAAGATTGTCAAACCAACCCAAATTAACAGGTGGGCAAGCAGCGATAACGGTGGCGGTAGCTGTATTGGATTCAAGAACGAGTTAACACATCGTATTGAAAATCAAAACGCAACCATAGCCAAAACCATCACCAACGCAGTCACCACTACGGCCAATAACATCCACAGCCAACATCACCACAATCGACCAACACAATCACAGCCCAGCTTACCTTACCATCGATGTTGTTTTGCAACCATCACCCAATCAACAACCACCATCGGGTCACCATCCTCGGTCACCAACAGGGCGCCGACCCCCCCCCCCCACCGCTGTCGACACAACCATCACTAACACTAACCACATGCAGCCCGGTCATCGGAACCCCATCATCACCATCGTGACCATAGCGGCGGTCGTCCTCGACAACCGCGATAGCCACAGCCGTGACAACCGCAACCGACCCTGCTGCCAGCGATAACCACAGATCTGAGTCGCCACCTCCAATAGCCTTCGATACCAACCTGATCGCCCAGCCACGGTCACAATCATCACCATTTCGATCACCGCAGAGACATTCGAGGTCCCGACCTGCAACCGCCATTTTGCCTTCGATTCGTGTCACTGTGTCGCGATTTGGAAGAAATCAAGACCACCACCGTGGTCGGGGGGTCGTGGGGAGTCCGGTGAGGTGTGGTACTCGCTGCCACTCGCCGGAGAATGTCGCCGGTGGTCGAAATCGGAGGTCACAGGGGAGGGGATGGGGGAGCCGCGCCTGCTCTCTCTCTCTTCCTCTTCTCTGATTTTTATTTTTGTTTTTTATGTGTGGGTATTATAAGCTTACTATCTTCATCCCCTTGTTTACGCTATAAACACTAGCTTGCTAATCTCTCTTTCGATTAAATAATATTTTTATAGATTTTTCATTATCTTTTCTCTCTCATACACTTAAAATCACTTTTAAAAATATTTAAAAATTATGGAGGTTGTATCGTGTTTCCTCAAATATGAGGAATCATGGTACAATCCTCAATTATCTCTCTCATTCACTAAGAGACCGAAGGTCTCAGGTTCGATCCGTGGAAACGGCCTCCCCACAAAATGTGGGGGAAAAACCGCGTACATCTTCCCTTAAATGGGACGGACCCTCCCTGGATCCTGCGAAAACGCGGGAGCTCTTTGCAGCACCAGGTACGCCCTTTATTCACTAACAAACACTTACAACTATTTCATATAAAATAAGGCACACACTAACATAAAATACGTAGAACCTACTGTGAATGTTCTAAAACCTATATTTAGAGGTGGCAAAATGGGTGGGTTGGATTGGGTTGGTTGTTAAGTTAGGATGGATTTGGGTCAGGATGGGTTTGGTTTAGGATGGGTCATTTAGAAAAAAGGTCAGGATGGGTTTGGGTCAATATGGGTTCGGATCAGGATAGGTTCGGATCAGGATGGGTCATTTTTTAAAAAGTCAACACTATTTTACTAGTTTTCTACAATCCAACGACACATATAGATAGATGCATATACGAGCTCAAAGAGATACATATAAGACTTCATCTATAATGGATAGATGCATCTACAATCCAACACACATATAGATAGATACATATACGGACTCTTGGCGATGCGGCGGACCCGTGCCGACGCGGCGGACCCGGGGCGACGCGGCTGACCCGGGGCGACGCGGCGGACCCGGGGCGACGCGGCGGACCCGGGGCGACGCGGCGGACCCGGGCGACGCGGCGGACCGTGGTGATGCGCGATGAAACTCGACAAAGGTGAGAGGTTGTATGTGTGTTGGTGGTGTGGTGGACCGGTGGTGATGCGGTGGTGGTGGTGGTGGTGCGGTGGTGTCTTGTGCGACGGAGGCGATCAATTTGAGTGAAAGAAACATTGACTTAGACTTGTAGATCTAATTTTGAAAACTCATCTTGATCTATGTTTCTTTTTTTCCAAAAAGGCTTTTAACCCATCTTGACCCCTTGTGTTTTTTATTTAATCCATTCTAAACCATCTTTATTTTTAAAAACACCCATTATAATTCAAAATCACATCTTTGAATTTGTTTTGTCTCCTCTACCTATATTCAATGAATTATGAATTAAGTTATATGTTAAGATTATTGTCCTTTCGAAAAAGGTAATAACAACTTTGTAAATCAATATGTTCCTATTTAATATAAATATTGTATAGTTTAGTGGTTAAAGTATACATTATTCACCAATCATGTGCATTAATATTCTTTAACTAAGTTTATATATTTTTGACAAATTGTGTTGATTTATATCAAAGTATAATGACAAGTATGAGATTAATAATACTTCCCCTAAAAAGTTGTTCATCATCTTGATTACTTTATGACAATATGCAATGGGAAAAAAGAATAAACTCATACATTTTGGTGAAGGGAACTAGAGGGGATGGTATGCGCATATATTATTACAGGGATGGTATGCGCATATATTATTACAGTTTTCTTTTATAACTTATTTCTTGTATTATATCAGATTATTTAAAGAATCTAAGTAAAAGAATATATATTTTATTTTATTATACATGGGAAAATATATAAGAGAAATTTAGATTCGTATGAAAAAATTATATTGTATAATAGTCTAATGTATTTGTTAGCATACCTACATATGAAAAAAAAAAAAAAAAGCAGAATATTTTACCTCTTTTAGTTGATTTAATAAATACATAAAAGTAGAGAATATGAAAAATGAAGTATCAGCAAAGATTATAAATTTGAGTGAAAACTCAGTGACGTTCAAGAAGAGAGCGTGGAAATGAACATATAAATTTTAATAATTTATATCTATATTTTAGTGATATTTTTTATATAAAAATCATGAGTTGAAAGTGGTTGGAGAATCCGAACCGAACAACCAAAACTATTTAAAAATTTCTTTTTGCATGTTCGTGCGTCTCATCCTATATCATATTTGCATGTTCGCAAATATACAAAAGAAAAGAAAAATTAGTGGGGTAATTAGTCGCTAAAATGGGGTCGTCTTTATTAATTTTCCATTTTTTAATATTTGGCGGGAATTTCGAAAAAGACCCATTTAATGAAAGGGCCTTGTCCCCTGCCAAATTTAAGGCTTTTGAGTCTTCCCCGTATTCAATTAAATTGCGTATTAACAATGGAGTTTATCGGATGGGCAACCGTCTTGTTTTTTTCATTTTTCTCTGTGTGATCCATTAGTTTTTCTCATTTTTTATTCGTTTTGTTTTACATGATGTTGTCACAATTTATTCTTGTTTCCTCATTTACATTTTCAATTCAATATTACATAGGTTTATGCGCCAAGGAATGCCGGTGAATTTTCACTGGTTTAGAAGACCACGGACCCTTGGGTGGTGTTCCCACTCGACCCCTTTTTTTCCCGGGCTATCTTCGGCTCCACTCTGTTTCCCCTTATTACACATACATGCACACTAGAGAAATATTTGAGAAATAGAGAAAATTAGAACATCTCCTTGAAAAAATGAAAAATATAAGAAAATGGGAAATGAAACAAATGTGAGATGATTCTAAGGTGACATCCAGAGAAAATTCGGAAAAGTGCTCCTTTCCCTTAATGGTAAGTCTGGTTTATAGTTTTTTTTTTTTTTTAAATTTTCAAATGAAGTAGAATTAAAATGAATTTGAACTTTCCAAAAATTTAAATTTAAATGTGTTTAGGTTAAAAACCAATTTTAAAGAAGCATGTCAAAAAATATAATCCTCATCCACCGCTTAGTGTTTATCGTCAATGCAGGTGGAGGCAATTATAGAAATGGTAGCAAAGACAATGACGGTAGACAATGGTTGGGGGCCTTGGTGTTGTCAGTAGTGGGGAAGACGACGAAGACAATGGGGTGGGTTACAACAATGGTTGGTTGGTCGCAATCGCAAGGGTGGAGAGTTGAAAGAGGATCAGGTGGCGGATGCGATAATGATGAGTGGTCGGAGATTTCACTTCATTTTGTTGAAATTTGAAATGACTGATGAAATCTTTAACTTAAAATTTTGAGAGAATAAAATACAATTCAAATATTCTTCAATTAAACACATTGAAATCCTATTTATGCTCTTTTACACACACGCGCACACCCTATAATATAAAGTAAATATATATTAGAGTAAATTACCATTTGCATACCTGAGGTTTGATGATTTTGATCATTTGCATCTCTACAGTTTAAAATCCTCATACACCCCCTAACGTTTTATTTTTGTTCCCATTTGCATCCAAATGACTAACGACTTTAAATAATTATGTTAATATTGTTGGAAATTTATTGATAATATTAATATGGTTATTAATAATTAATCAATAAATTAATGTGTTGAATGAAAATTAATGTGGTTAATGACATTAGGAATTAATAGTGTGGGAAGTTGTCCCACATCGGAGGAAAGAGAGAATATAAAATGGTTTATATTCTATAACCTCTTGTCTATATTATTTCCTAAGGTTTCACACTAAGTGGATTCGCAACTCGCACTCGCACTCGCACACGCGCGCGCGGCGTGGGCATGTGGGCGCAATGTGGCGCAATGTGGCGCTTTGATGGCGCACTTTGCACTTCGCACACTCGCATCGCCGAGAGCCGCCTTAGTATTTTTGAAGGTTGGTTCGAGGGTCTGGTCAGGTGAGCCTGACCAGGGTGCACAATTCGTAACAGTGTCCGTTACAAGTTGACCGAAACCGACAACTGTTAATGACGAATTAACTGAGCAGTTATGATTCGTATTAATTGTGAGTGGATGTTACAGTTCGAATTCCACTATAAATACTGAGGGTGCCTCAGTATGAAGACACACCAATACACATCTCGAAACCTGCAGCAAAACAGGTTATCTGTCTCTCTGGATTCTCTTCTACAAACAAGTTCGGGTTCTAGATCAATCCCGGCAGTACAAACTGCTTCGGCTGTTGTACCCTGGGAAACAAACTGAGTTCTCTTGGGAGGCTCGGAATTTGTTTTAAGGGCCCCGTGTTGAACACGATCCTCAGCTTTTACATTTCTGCTTCTTCTATTTCTTTAAAAAATATCATTGTAAAAGTGATTAATAATCATATCTTTATGTTCATTTGTATTGAGTATATTAATAAAATTGTTTGACCTTTTATTTTATATGAACGGTTCTTACAAACTTAAAACAAATTTAAAAAAAAAAACCGTTCATATATTAATCTGTGTTATTTTTTTTAAATTATTTTCGTTTTCTTACTCACGAGTGATCTTCAAAGTTGGACTTAGAACATCTCTCGTTGAGTTCTATAGAATTCTGAAAATAGTTTATATATTTTTTTCATTAGTTGTGGTTATAACTGTTTTCATTTTATTATTCACGAGTGATCTTCAAAGTTGGACTTAAAACATCTCTCGTTGAATTTTATAGAACTGTGAAAATAGTTTGAAACCTTTTCAATTTTCGTAGTTATTTTAAATTTGTTGAAAAATTGTTCTAACTTAAACTGTTTTTGTAAAACAGCAAACAACATGTCTTCTAGTGCTATGAGTTCTTCTTTATCTGCCCCTTTAGCTGCAACCACGGTGGGAGCGACCACTGTGGCGAACCATGCGGAAAAACCCGAGAAGTTTACGGGTGTCCATTTCAAAAGATGGCAACAGAAGATGTTCTTCTATTTGACCACCTTGAACTTAGCACAGTTCTTGGAAAAAACTGCTCCCCTACCTAAAGAAGGGGATGATGCTCAAGCCTTGAGTGCCATTGATGCTTGGAAGCATTCGGAATTTCTCTGTCGCAACTACGTTTTGAATGGTCTTTGTGATTCATTGTATAACGTGTATTGCAACATAAAGACTGCCAAAGAATTATGGGAGTCTTTAGACAAGAAGTATAAAACCGAGGATGCCGGTAGCAAGAAATTCATTGTGGCTCGGTTCTTGAATTTTAAAATGGTTGATGACAAGACTGTGATTAGCCAAATTCAAGAGTTACAAGTTATACTTCATGAAATTCATGCTGAGGGGATGCCTCTCAATGACACCTTCCAAGTTGCGGCCATGATTGAAAAGTTGCCTCCAAGTTGGATAGAGTTTAAGAATTATCTTAAGCTCAAACAAAAGGAGATGACTGTGGATGAACTTATTGTTCGTCTTCGAATTGAAGAAGACAACAAAATGGCTCAAAGAGGCATCCGTGTGGAACCGATGGCAAAGGCAAATGTGGTTGAACATGGGCAATCGTCAAGGGGTTATAAAGGTAAAGGGAAAAAGCCAATTGGGAAACCAAAGGTGAACCTTGGACCAAAGAAAGGAGTTGTGAAAAAGAAACCTCCACCTCCTCCTTTCCAAGGTATTTGCTACAATTGTAATGAGACGGGGCACCGTGCTAATCAATGCAAGCAACCAAAGCGTGAGCGTGCGCATATGATGGATGAAGATGGTGAACTGTTAGTGGCAATGATCACCGAGCTATCAGCAATGGTGGAAGAAGTCAACCTCGTGGGAGACAATCCACATGGATGGTTCATTGATACGGGAGCTACCCGTCATGTGTGTGGTGACAAGACCCTCTTTAGCACTTTTAAAGAGGTTAAGGGTGATGAAAAGCTTTACATGGGTAACAAAGCTACGGCCGACATCAAAGGCGAAGGAAATGTGATCTTGAAGATGACTTCCGGGAAGGAACTCACCTTGAGCAACACCTTGTATGTCCCGGAGATTCGAAAGAATCTTGTTTCGGGATGGTTGCTTAATAAGTTTGGTTTTCGTTTAGTGTTTGAGTCGGACAAGTTTGTCCTTACTAAACGTGGAATGTATGTGGGGAAGGGTTATGCCCTTAATGGTATGTTTAAGATGAATGTAACCATTATTAAAAGTGAAATGAATAAGACTACTATTTCTATTTATATGCTTGAGTCTTCAAATGTTTGGCATGGTAGACTAGGACATGTAAATTATAATTCTATTCGTCGTTTAATAAATTTAAAATGCATACCTACATTCCATATTGACACAAACTCTAAATGTGAAACATGCGTTGAAGCAAAACTTACAAGATCATCATTTAAACCGGTTGAAAGAATAACCAAAACCCTTGGTTTAATTCACACCGACATATGTGATTTAAAAGCTCACCCAACAAGAGGTGGCAACAAATATTTCATCACTTTTATTGATGATTGCACTAGATATTGTTATGTATACTTACTTAAAAGTAAGGATGAGGCAATCAACAAATTTATCTTGTATAAAAACGAAGTTGAGAATCAACTAAACAAGAAAATTAAAGCTGTGCGAAGCGATAGAGGTGGTGAATATGTTGCACCGTTCGCCGATTTATGTGCAAAAAGTGGTATAATACATGAATGTACGGCACCTTACTCACCACAGTCAAATGGCATTGCGGAACGGAAAAACCGTACTTTAAAAGAGATGATGAATGCCATGTTGATAAGCTCTGGGATGAGTCATGACATGTGGGGGGAAGCTATCATCTCGGCAAATTATCTTTTAAATAAGATACCACCAAAGAAAAGGGATGTAACCCCTTATGAGTTATGGATGGGTAGAAAACCATCATATAAGTATCTCAAAGTGTGGGGGTGCCTAGCTAAGGTGATTGTACCACCGCCTAAAGCTCAAAAACTAGGACCCAAAACTGTTGATTGCATATTCATTGGATATGCTCAAAACAGTAATGCACATCGATTTCTTGTACATGAGTCCAAGAATCCCGATGTACAAAAGAACACTATCATGGAGATAAGGCCGGGGAATGCTTCATATTTTGAAAATGTGTTTCCAATGCGAGGACAAACACATGCATCTACATCATCGCGGTTTGATGATGGAGGTGCAAGTTCATCAACACAAATTGATGACATAGTTCATGATAGTCAACATGAACGACCTGAGGCTGAAGAGGGAGAAATTAGACGAAGTAAAAGGGCACGGGTTGAGAAATCCTTTGGTCCAGACTTCGTAAGTTATATGGTTGAGGGTGAGCCTAATACCTATCGTGAAGCGGTATCTTCTTCGGAAGGACCTCAATGGAAAGAGGCAATCAAGAATGAAATTGATTCAATTCTTCACAACCATACTTGGGAGCTAGTAGATCTTCCTCCTGGTTGTAAACCGCTTGGATATCGTTGGATATTTAAAAAGAAGATGAAAGCCGATGGAAGTATTGATAAATACAAAGCAAGGCTAGTAGTCAAAGGTTTTAGACAAAAGGAAGGTCTAGACTATTTTGATACTTACTCACCTGTGACTCGCATAACCTCCATACGAATGGTTCTTGCTATTGCGGCATTAAGAAATTTGGAAGTACATCAAATGGATGTCAAAACCGCATTTCTAAATGGCGATTTAGAAGAAGAGATTTACATGGAGCAACCTGAGGGTTTCTCTGCCCATGGTCAAGAGGGTAAAGTATGTAAATTGGTCAAGTCATTATATGGCTTAAAGCAAGCTCCAAAACAGTGGCACCAAAAGTTTGATCGTGTCATGATTGACAACGGTTTCAAAATAAATGAGTGTGACAAATGTGTATATGTGAAAGATACACCAGGAGGTTATGTGATTTTATGTCTTTATGTAGATGATATGCTTATCATTGGGAGTAATGATAAAATAATAAGATCTACTAAGGACATGTTGAAAGGAAGATTTGATATGAAAGACATGGGTTTAGCGGATGTAATTTTAGGAGTGAAAATTATTCGAACCCAAGATGGTCTTGTGTTAAGTCAAGCACATTATGTGGATAAGATTCTTGAAAAATTCAACTCGGGAGACACGCGTGTAGTACGTTCTCCGGTTGATACCACCCAACATCTAAAGAAAAATAGAGGCGAGGGTGTTGCTCAGTTAGAGTATTCAAGAATCATTGGTAGTCTAATGTATCTAATGACATGTACTAGACCCGACTTAGCATACGCGGTGAGTAGGCTAAGCAGATATACTAGTAATCCAAGCTCAGAACATTGGAAGAGTATAACGAGGGTGCTTAGATACATAAGATACACAAGAGACTATGGATTGCATTATACCCGTCATCCAGCTGTGATTGAAGGGTATACTGATGCAAACTGGATATCGGATATAAAAGATTCCAAATCAACAAGTGGGTATGTGTTCTTACTTGGTGGAGCAGCAATATCTTGGAGATCATCCAAGCAAACTGTTATAGCTAGATCCACAATGGAATCGGAATTTATCGCTTTGGATAAAGCCGGAGAAGAGGCTGAATGGCTACGTCAATTTGTGGAAGACATTCCAAGATGGCCAAAGCCGTTATCGGCTATTTGCATACATTGTGATAGTGAGTCGGCAATTGGTAGAGCCAAAAGCTCAATGTATAATGGCAAATCAAGGCACATCAGGCGTAGACATAACACAATACGACAACTAATATCAACGGGTGTTATCACGATTGACCATGTCAAGTCGAAAGATAACATTGCAGACCCGTTAACAAAAGGCTTAAGCACAGAAATAGTTTATAAGTTGTCAAGAGGAATGGGACTAAAGCCCGTGAAAAAGGGGAATATGAGGGAAACCTAACCTAGTTGACTGGAGATCCCAAGATCTAGGTTCAATAGGACAACTTAATCATATGACCAACGAAGTCACTATAGGGGAGTACCCTAAAACCTACAGGGAGTGACGAACTTCCTAGTCCATTCACTCTGGGGGAGTACCCCGAACAAGTGACCAAAGTGAGGTTAAGCATATTAAGGTTAGATGATTCGTGGGAATCAATATAACTATGATGCTTTTAATGATTCACCGAATCACCTATGTTAGAGAGAAGTGGGGTCGCTTCGAATGGATTTGTGGGGAGGCGCAAATCCTAGAGCTCTCGCAGAACCAGGAAAGTGTTCCATGACCATTAACGGACACGACAATGAGGGGTTGATCAAACCAGGAAGAGTGATGTGTGATTGTATATTGTCGTCTACATAAAAAAAGGGTATGTTCAAAGACATCGTGTCTACACACCACTAGGAGACTAAGTATACATCACAAAGGAAGGTTCAAAGGGAAGACCTACCTATCCTGCAACACTTGACTGCTGAATTTTTTGAAGAAGTGTTTTCATTCATGTGGGGGATTGTTGGAAATTTATTGATAATATTAATATGGTTATTAATAATTAATCAATAAATTAATGTGTTGAATGAAAATTAATGTGGTTAATGACATTAGGAATTAATAGTGTGGGAAGTTGTCCCACATCGGAGGAAAGAGAGAATATAAAATGGTTTATATTATATAACCTCTTGTCTATATTATTTCCTAAGGTTTCACACTAAGTGGATTCGCAAAGGGTGCGAAGCACCCTTAACTCGCACTCGCACTCGCACACGCGCGCGCGGCGTGGGCATGTGGGCGCAACGTGGCGCTTTGATGGCGCACTTTGCACTTCGCACACTCGCATGCCGCCTTAGTATTTTTGAAGGTTGGTTCGAGGGTCTGGTCAGGTGAGCCTGACCAGGGTGCACAATTCGTAACAGTGTCCGTTACAAGTTGACCGAAACCGACAACTGTTAATGACGAATTAACTGAGCAGTTATGATTCGTATTAATTGTGAGTGGATGTTACAGTTTGAATTCCACTATAAATACTGAGGGTGCCTCAGTATGAAGACACACCAATACACATCTCGAAACCTGCAGCAAAACAGGTTATCTGTCTCTCTAGATTCTCTTCTACAAACAAGTTCGGTTCTAGATCAATCCCGGCAGTACAAACTGCTTCGGCTGTTGTACCCTGGGAAACAAACTGAGTTCTCTTGGGAGGCTCGGAATTTGTTTTAAGGGCCCCGTGTTGAACACGATCCTCAGCTTTTACATTTCTGCTTCTTCTATTTCTTTAAAAATTATCATTGTAAAAGTGATTAATAATCATTTCTTTATGTTCATTTGTATTGAGTATATTAATAAAATTGTTTGACCTATTTTATGAAATGACAAAATTACCCTTTCTCTCTTTATCTCTTTCTCTCTTTATCTCTTTCTCTCTCTATCTCTTAACCCTTAACCTAGAACCAGTAATAAACGACGACCCCCATTCAAACAACACCAACGGGGCTTATTCAAAATCGAATTGGGGCTTTTGATCTGCGTTCGACTACTGCTCAAACGCCAGAACCCAATCAGATTCTCATACTCTTGAAGCGTATTATACAGATGCTTAAACGTGATTTCACGGGAACCCCATTTAGCGATTTGGGTCTTGGACCCCCACCGGTGATCGCACATGGAGAACCAGAGCTTGGAGTCGCTCCGGCAGAGGGACAAGAAGCGTTTGGAGGTGCAGGAGAATGAGGAGACCTCCGATGGTATGAGGAAGGAGAGGATGCAGAGCTGAACGTCTTCGGGGAAATCGGAAAATGGGAGTATTGGGATGGTGGGTTCTCCGGCGGTGTGGTTTGCCATTGCGGTGGTGATTTGGGATTTTGTGAGAGAATTGTTGAAGACGATGTATTATTATGACGATGGTTGTTTGAAGCGCCCCCAACCCGTCGCATTTCTCGAAATCCGGCAGCCGGTCGATAAGCGCCTCCACCGCTCCGGCCTCCACCGCCTTGTGGCGATGCTGCTTCACGATGCAGAGAGCGAACAACGCCTTGATTCCGACCTTCAACGCTCGCGGATACGGTAACGGATAATCGAGAATTCCGATTATTCCGTCGAAGATCTCCACCAACGCGGCTGTGTTGACTCGGACGCCAATCGACGAGTGCGACAACAGAGTTAAGAGATAGAGAGAGAAGGAGTGGGGAACGGGTTGGGGGTTGTAGGTTAAGGGTTGAGATAGAGAGAGAAAGAGATAAAGAGAGAAAGAGAGAAAGAGATAAAGAGAGAAAGGGTAATTTTGTCATTTCATAAAATATTAACAGAAATATTTAACGTCGTTAGTCATTTGGATGCAAATGGGAACAAAAATAAAATGTTAGGGGATGTATGAGGATTTTTAACTGTAGGGATGTAAATGGTTAAAATCACCAAACCTGAGGTATGCAAATAATAATTTACTGTATATATAATCATTGTCCTTAAGTATGTTTTGATTATTTAAAAAAATCAAAAGCTATATATAACGACATCAGTCATCTGGATTAAAAAATATATAAAAATCAAAAGTCAAGGTAAACATTGATGTCATTTCTATTCCTATTAATCCAATTTATCGGTGGCTACAGTGCCACCGACACCTCACAAATAAAACCCTAACCCCCTCCTCCTAAACCTGATGAAGAAATCGAAGCACCCCCTCCTAAACCTGATGAAGAGATCGAACTGATGAAGAAATCGAAGCAATCGAAGCAGAAGATCGAACTGATGAAGAAATCGAATCGAAGCAGATGAAGAAATCGAATCGAAGCAGATGAAGAAATCGAATCGAAGCAGAAGAGGAGGTTCTCGGTGGAACAGACGACGGGGATGCCATCGGAACCGCAGTTGTCGCAGATTTGAGACCGGAGATGCTTGAGAGAGAGAGAGCGTTAGCGGGAGTGTACGGCGGAGAACTCTCCGTCATGGATGAACACCTTGATGTTAAGCCTCAACCCCCTGTTCATCACTCGCCTTCTACTTTCTCTGATTACGGTATGAGCTTGATTTGATTGATTTGATTTAGGTTTTTACGATTGGGTGTTTGATTGCTTCTGGTTATTGATGGATTAGTTTATGTATGTTTTGATTTTTGATTTTTGATTTTTGATTTCTGTTTCATGTGGTTTTCATGTGTTTGTGGTATTTGGATAATTTGTTTTGCTTTAGAACATGTAATGGGTAGGTGTGTCATGCTTTGCTGGTTTTGTTTGTTGGTGTATTGAAGTATTTTACTAGCAAACAAACATGAGAATATGATAAGGTGAAGATTGATTCATCATTCATGAACCTTTATGTGTAATGAACACTGAACAGTGTTTCAATATTGTTAGCGCGCGTGCGTTTGACGAAATGGCATGGATTGAGCAGTTTTAAAGGCATGCATGAAAATTTTATTGGCTTAAATGGTGCAGTAATGGAGGGTGTATTGGAGCATCATGTTGCTAGCATGACTCATTCTTATGTGTTCAATTTGGTCTATTCAAGTTACACAAATGGTCAAAACAGGTCACACTTTCTGAAACTTGCTAACTTAGAATGGGTTAGCACTACCCACCACTACTATTTGTTGCTTCTTTTGTTGACACAACCGCCACCATTGCCACCTTGATCGTCGTTGCTGCTACTCGCCATATAAATATAGCAAGCAGACTAATTCTGATGCCTTTCTTTATCTAAAAAGATTCATTTCAACTCGAGTATATTTTGGTCTATATCTGTTTTGCCCTAAATTGTTTTGACCAGCTGTTTGACCCACATGTTGCGCTAGGTTTAATGGGAGCTTATCTTTTAATCTCTTTGGTTTGATCTTTGACATTGTGGACCTGTTTGATTAACCTTTGGTTTATGTTTAACTTTATGTACATGTGATTCTTTTAATAATATTTCAGTTTAAGTACCTTTAGTCAGTTGCATTTCAATCATATGTGATCAGGGTGTCTCATACTATCTCATCTCACATAGCAGGTAGTAAGGAGGAGACGTTTTTCGATTCCCAAGCAAGGTTAGACTCGGACTACGAAGATGAGTTTATGAGCGTTAACGGGGGTAATCATTAAACAAGCATAGAGTATTAATGTCATTCAACACTTTGATTTTCACTTGATGTTATCATTTTTTAAGGAAGTTCATTAATACATGCACTAAATGCATACTTCTTTTTATGTCACGTCTTTAATTGTTGTTTTTGAACTGGTTACTTTGGTTTATATATGAGAGAGAGCGTTAGCGGGAGTGTACGGCGGAGAACTCTCCGTCATGGATGAACACCTTGATGTTAAGCCTCAACCCCCTGTTCATCACTCGCCTTTTACTTTCTCTGATTACGGTATGAGCTTGATTTGATTGATTAGATTTAGGTTTTTACGATTGGGTGTTTGATTGCTTCTGGTTATTGATGGATTAGTTTATGTATGTTTTGATTTTTGATTTTTGATTTTTGATTTTTGATTTCTGTTTCATGTGGTTTTCATGTGTTTATGGTATTTGGATAATTTGTTTTGCTTTAGAACATGTAATGGGTAGGTGTGTCATGCTTTGCTGGTTTTGTTTGTTGGTGTATTGAAGTATTTTACTAGCAAACAAACATGAGAATATGATAAGGTGAAGATTGATTCATCATTCATGAACCTTTATGTGTAATGAACACTGAACAGTGTTTCAATATTGTTAGCGCGCGTGCGTTTGACGAAATGGCATGGATTGAGCAGTTTTAAAGGCATGCATGAAAATTTTATTGGCTTAAATGGTGCAGTAATGGAGGGTGTATTGGAGCATCATGTTGCTAGCATGACTCATTCTTATGTGTTCAATTTGGTCTATTCAAGTTACACAAATGGTCAAAACAGGTCACACTTTCTGAAACTTGCTAACTTAGAATGGGTTAGCACTACCCACCACTACTATTTGTTGCTTCTTTTGTTGACACAACCGCCACCATTGCCACCTTGATCGTCGTTGCTGCTACTCGCCATATAAATATAGCAAGCAGACTAATTCTGATGCCTTTCTTTATCTAAAAAGATTCATTTCAACTCGAGTATATTTTGGTCTATATCTGTTTTGCCCTAAATTGTTTTGCCCAGCTGTTTGACCCACATGTTGCGCTAGGTTTAATGGGAGCTTATCTTTTAATCTCTTTGGTTTGATCTTTGACATTGTGGACCTGTTTGATTAACCTTTGGTTTATGTTTAACTTTATGTACATGTGATTCTTTTAATAATATTTCAGTTTAAGTACCTTTAGTCAGTTGCATTTCAATCATATGTGATCAGGGTGTCTCATACTATCTCATCTCACATAGCAGGTAGTAAGGAGGAGACGTTTTTCGATTCCCAAGCATGGTTAGACTCGGACTACGAAGATGAGTTTATGAGCGTTAACGGGGGTAATCATTAAACAAGCATAGAGTATTAATGTCATTCAACACTTTGATTTTCACTTGATGTTATCATTTTTTAAGGAAGTTCATTAATACATGCACTAAATGCATACTTCTTTTTATGTCATGTCTTTTAATTGTTGTTTTTGAACTGGTTACTTTGGTTTATATATGTTTGAACTGTGTAACATGGTGATTATTATGTGTGTATTTCATTAAAGATTTGCTGATCTAATTTGATGTATGTATTTTAGTTGACAGAAGATTGGGGAGAAACATTGTTTTCAGCATTGAGCAAAGCAGGAGGGAAGGCTTTTAGCAACATGGATGTAGGCTATAACAATGTTGATGTTGATGCAGCAACCAAGCATGGTGTTGCCGTTGGAAACACAGCTGTGTGTTTCGTTGTCCTTCGGGTTCAAGAATTTATGTATCCATAATGAAAAAAGACATTTTATTCACTCGTATGTTAAAAACTTGACTTTCTAGGTCATATGGATCCATTTTTTTGTTTTGAAATCGGTCTCTATTTGTTTGATTGATGAAAAAATGAACAAGTTTACTCAACTTTGTTAGAATATGTAACAAAACTGGTTTTGTTGTAGAATTAAGGAAAATTTCATGAATCAAGTGTGACTTTAGTTAGTATTATGTATGACTTTTGAAAGTCAAGATATAGTGTCTATGGATGGAACTGATGTAACATGTGAATCCATGGTGGTATGATGAATTGTTATTCTTTATTAGGAACTTATTTCTATCAAATGGTCTTTTAAACAGCATCAAAATCAAATTCACCACAAGTTTTATAAACATAACATAGAGGTTTTAACGTTCTATCCGCTGTTATTTTGTCACTGTAACGGAATTGTGGGCATAGTTTAATATTTTGTTCTTTTACGAAAGTAACAATTGGGAATATAATATGCATAGGGTGTGCTTACAGAGACCACAGCAGAGTTAGCAGCAGCACTTTCTGTTGCTGCTTCTCGAAGGATAGTTGAAGCCGATGGGTTCATGAGGGCTGGCTTATACGATGGATGGCTTCCTCATCTGTAAGATCGTACAATTTACATTTAAGATAATCATAAAGTACTAGACACTGGTTACAGGTTATAGGTAAGATAATTATCATATTTGTAATGTTTTAGGTTTGTGGGATATTTGCTTAAAGTACAAACTGTTGGTGTCATTAGACCTGGTCGCATTGGTTCTGCTTATGCTAGAATGATGGTAAAATCTTTCTCTAAATCCACTGGTTTTTGAGGGGTTCAAGATGAATCTAATGTATTACGATCTCTACCAAGCAACACGTCTAGAGAAGTTCGTTACAGGCATGTCTTGCTCCATTGTGTGTATTTTCAGTTAAAAGTTTCAGCTTTAAAAAATAGTCAAACAGATGAAACTAAATTTTTTTATTAAAAAGTTGTAAGTATGATGGTTTAAAAAGGTAATATTTATTTGAAATCATATATGAACTAATATGTAACTAGCAATTTGCAGCTTATGGTCAATTCTTGAAAGCCAGCGGAGAACAGCCTGTTACATGGAAACGAGCATCATCGATGGATGAAGTTCTTCAAGTAGCCGATGTGGTAAGAAATCGTTAAATGTGTTATCATAATCTATTGGGGTCATTATAATATGTTCTCTATTTGATGTTTTCTGCGTATGATCACATAGATAAGTCTACATCCAATATTGGACAAAACAACTTATCATCTCATCAACAAAGAAAGGCTTTCAAAGATGAAGAAGGTAAGCTCAACCAAAGTATAAGAGTTATATTTTACTAAGTTCTTATAAGCCAAAATGGCTAATTTATTTGAATTTAAACACACAGGAAGCGATCCTTATAAAGTGTAGCAGAGGACCAGTGGTTGATGAAGAAGCTCTTGTGGAGCATTTGAAACATAATCCCATGTTCCGAGTTGGTCTTGATGTGTTTGAGGATGAGTCATACATGAAACCTGGCCTTGCTGACATGAAAAATGCCGTTGTTGTCCATCATATTGCTTCCGCATCTAAGGTGCATAATTTTTGTTCCTTAAACTTATACTTTTTTTAACTGTTTTTCAGTTGCTAAACAATGCCAAAGTTTATTATATCTACAGTTAACTTTTCTAAATTCCTGTTTTCGATTTATGCAGAGGACTCGTGAAGGAATGGCCACACTTGCTGCATTAAACGTACTAGTATGCGACTTCTTAATACATTATACATATAAATCGTTTTGGCCATCCTGCTAGTAAAATAGTATTTATATTTATTTGATTTATTGCTCTAACTTTGCACTAACATAACATCTACTAATTTCAACTTTTTGACCTGAATGTGACGATGACATTAGGTCTACTGGTTAAATAGATAATACACTTAGATGCCATGCTACTTAACACTTGCGCCCTGTTAGATATTCAAAATTAACCACGCGGCAACGCGCGTGGGTTCCATCCCTAGTTAAACTTAAAGAACTCAAATAGTCTAAAATAAAAATTCATAGGGACTCAGATGATACTTTACTTTAAGTTATTATATATATGAATTAGAAATAAGTTCAAATATAAAGTGTATTTTTTTAAAAAGTGAGTAAATAAAATGAGTCAAAAAAAGTCATAAAAAAATTATATCTCACAATCTAAATCGAATTTAAAAAAATTATTTCCGACTTTTGTTCCCCAGCGGTCCTCACTAAGAAAAATAAATAAACGAAAAATAAAAAATTAACGTTTTTTTATTGTGTCATTTATGAAAGACACAATGACGTCGAATTTTTTTTTGAAAGAGGATGACGAGAGGAACAGAGACTCCGAATTACTTTTTTGAAATTCGATTTAAATTATGAGATGTAATTTATTTTGTGATTTTTAGCCACATTATGTCTTCTCACACTTTGTAGCGAAAATACACTTTGTACAGTAACCTCACCCTATGAATTATATATAATTAAAGACTTATGTCGGTGTTTTTTTTTTCTTTTCTTTTCATTTAACTATTCTATTCAAAGCTTTTTATACGGTTTTTTTTGCGGTCGGTTGCGGTTCTGCTTCCGGTGGAGGAGGGCGATGGCCGCTTGGCTTGCCGTTTCCGGTGACGCCGCATGGCCTGTCGTATTCGGACATCTGCGCCACCACAAGTTTGGCCGGTTGCGGTTCTGTTTCCGGCGGAGGGCGATAGCCGCTTGGCTTGCCGTTTACGGCGACGCCGCTTGGCCTGTCGTCTTCGGACATCTGCGCCGCCACAAGTTCGGCTTCTGCTTCCGGCGGAGGAGGGCGATGGCCGCTTGGCTTGCCGTTTCCGGCGACGCCGCATGGCCTGTCGTCTTCGGACATCCGCGCCGCCACAAGTTTGGCCGGTTGCGGTGCTGTTTCCTGCGGAGGGCGATGGCCGCTTGGCTTGCCGTTTACGGCGACGCCGCTTGGCCTGTCGTCTTCGGACATCTGCGCCACCACAAATTCGGTCGGTTGCGGTTCTGCTTCCAGTGCAAGAGGGCGATGGTTGCTTGGCTTGCTGTTTCCGGCGACGTCGCTTGGCCTGTCGTCTGCGGACATCTGCGTCGCTATAAGCTCTTTGTTTCTCCTTTTTTTTTTGGTGTTACAAGATGTCGGTGGGATCAGTATACTTTTTTCGCTTTCCATTTCTGCCACAAATGTTTGTGGGTGTTTACTTAGGCCCACCATTTCTTTTCTTTTACGGGGATGATCTGTTATTTGATTCGGTGACGCCGCATGGCCTGTCGTCTTCGGACATCTGCGCCGCCACAAGTTTGGCCGGTTGCGGTTCTGTTTCAGGCGGAGGGCGATGGCCGCTTGGCTTGCCGTTTACGGCGACGCCGCTTGGCCTGTCGTCTTCGGACATCTGCGCCGCCACAAGTTCGGTCGGTTGCGGTTCTGCTTCCGGTAGAGGAGGGCGATGGTTGCTTGGCTTGCTGTTTCTGGCGACGCCGCTTGGCCTGTCATCTTCGGACATCTGCGCCGCCATAAGTTCTTTGTTTCTCTCTTTTTTGTTTTGTGTTACAAGATGTTGGTGGGATCAGTATACTTTTTTCGCTTTCCATTTCTGCCACAAATGTTTGTGGATGTTTACTTAGGCCCACCATTTCTTTTCTTTTAAGGGGATGATCTGTTCATTTGATTTACAGTAGAGAGAGAGGGTTAGGGAGAGAAACATTACAAAAACGATTTGGATTGATTGTATTTTATACTACATCGCATCACATACGACGTCGCCGCAACTTTATAGGTTTGTTTTGGATGTGGGTTTGAGTTTGGGAGTGCGTTCTTTTACGGGTTGTTGTCGGTTTTCTATTTTGGACTATGCGTCTTCTTGCGATTTTGATGTTCGTCTGTTTTGTGTATGGTGTTGGACTTTGATTTAGTTTTTAGTTCTGTATGTTCCGGGTGTTATGGATTTGAGGTTTTGATGTGTTTTACTTTGTGTATTTTGCTGACTTTTTGGTTTTGAACATTCATTTTGATTTTGGTTTCGGGTTACTTAAAACTCGCATAGACGCGGCAACTATTTTTAGTTTATCATATAATAATAGTAGTAGTTCAAATTATATCTATCTTAAAAAACTTTATTATATAATATTACGTGTTTATTTTAATGTGTAAATTTTTTTTTGAACAAGTTTGGTCAAATATTATAATTTTATTTCGTTGGTATAAATTCAAGTTACTCTATATTTTGATGTAAATTTTGCTATGAAATATATTAGAGCGAATGTAATCTATGCTTTATCATGTCGTCTTCTTTCCCGTACTTGCTTATTTTGATGTACATTTTGAGTTGTTATACGTTCGATAAAATTATTTTATCACTTTTACGAATTACGATGAAGTAGCCGTTAAGGTTATCGACGGAGTGAGAGTCGTAGCGGCGGGTTTGTTTTACGTTTCTACATACTTTAGGATTTTACATTTGAATGGTAACTGTTACATTTTGTTTGACATTTACGTTTTGATATTTGGGATCCTGACGAAAGACCCCGCGCAACGCGCGGGGCAAAAAATCTAGTTATTATAAAACCTTAATGAACAACGCTTTGTTTTGATTGAGTGGTGTGTCACGCGACAAGCTACGATTAGACAAAAAAATTAATAATTTTTGGGTTTTTGGAATTAGGATTTATATGAAAAATCTGAAAACAAGTACTTAACGCAAGTTGGCACAACGGCGGAGAGGTGTGTTGTTAACCTCAATCCACTTGGGTTCGAACCTCGGGGTGGGTTTTATATTACATGTGTTTTTTTGGGTCTTTTTTTTTGGGAAAATGACACAGAATAGTAACCAAGTTTTAAAAGTGTTCTAATTTAGTAATCATTCACACTTTTCTCAAATTGGACCACTAAACGATCAAATCGAGTCATCATCGAATTTCTTATGTCAAGAACGTAATAGTGGAGAAGACGTGGGGGTTCAGAACTTTCAATATATAAAATTATATTAAAAAATAAAAAATATGTTAATTATGAAAAAAAATTAAAAAAAAGTTTCTAATTGAAAGAAAAAGTATAACATGCAAAAAAACATGTTAAGACTTCTAATTTATATAGAATATGAAAATTGATTGACTTAATTGGAACACATTTAAAACTTGAGTTATCTAATTGGAACACTTTTAAAAGTTGATTACTATTTTATAAAGTTACCCCTTTTTTTATCCAGTATTTTTTTCTTAGAAAATTCATCGAATTACTATGTCGTGTAACAAGAGCTATTGTTCTAGTTGTATATTATTAATCAAGAGTATTAAATATATTTTTTTAGCGACAAATCTATCATATGCCTACTTTTAAATTACACCAATTACATCATATTGGGTTTGAACCCGGGACCTCCATTTTAAAATGCAAAGCCTCTACCAATTAGATGTATTATATGTAATTATTAGAGAAAATTATTTCATCATATTTATTTTAACAGAAATAATTAAATAAACTTCAATTAATGTACTTTTTGCTAATAATTACAAGTGTAAACTAACTTTTATCATGTATCTACCACTTGACATAGAAGAAATAACATGAAAACAGAACTCATAACAATCCTAACTATTCGGTAAACATGACTACCACTTTCACATGGTTAGGACCGGTTAATTGTAAGAGCATAATTAGGCGTCATAGCACATGCACAAAAAACGATTAATGTTCTATAAATTACGGAAAATAAACCTTTTTTGCTCTTAATGTGTAACAGATGAGAAATAAAAATAAAAAGCTATTAGAACAATATGAATACTAAGTTTGTAATTAGTAAAACATTTGTAAGTTACTTAGTTGCTGTTTGTTTTTTCTGCAGGAAAACGTCTGCAGCCTGCGGACCACATCTGCAGACATCTGCAGCAGAAAAGGTGGACCAAATGTCTGCAGTCTGCAAGAAAAAACTGTTTTTTTTAACATTTGCAAAATGTTGAAATATTTTGTAATTAACCTTAAGACATACGATAATTGCCTTGTTGTCTACTTTAAACAAATTAAAAGAATTTTAAAACATTTACATACAAAAAATTACATTCAGATGAGGGGAGTTAAGTTACATTTTCGTGGACGGTTAGTATCAAACTACATACAAACAGATTACAAGTTTACAAATCTAAAAGTAATGCACACAGTGAGCCAACATATAAACAGTTCAACCTAATGGTCCTAATCTTCTAACACTTGACCATATCATGACTACCGCCTACCCGAGATCATCCAACGACATATCGGAACCATCGTACGAGCACACAATTGCCAAATTGTCATCCCTTAGGACCCTATGTTGCTGCATCTCTTCTTGACCCACAACATCACGACTCGGTGGAACCCCAGAAATATCACCGTCAAACTCGAAGACGAACCTCGGGTCACGTTCGACCCGAATACTCAAATGCAGATGGACCGGGGTTTTCGAGCCTGAATCATCGATCCCCACCCCACCCGTTACGAACCACCAAACAACCCCTGTTACCACCACCAGCAACACCGTCAATCGCCGCAGAGTCCAAACCCACCGTCACAGCTCCGATAAGCTTACCCGACCCAAACCTTTGATGTTTGGAGGGCGACGGCAGCGGGTGGCCCTGGAGAGCAACGGCGACGCAGAAGAGGGGCGGGGGCGGGGGGCCCTAGAGGGCGGCGGCGACGCGAAAGAGGGGCAACGGTCGCTAGAGGGGCGGCGGTCACTAGAGGGAGTCAGTGAAGAGAGGATAGGACAGGGGTGGTGGGTTGAAGGCTTGAACAATGAGAAGAAAAGTCTGGGTTGGGGGTAAAGAGGAGAAGAGCTTAGAAGACCTTAGAAGTGGTAAGTCCACATCTTCTCCATGCAGACGTCAGGAAGACGTTTTTTTAATGAAACGTCTTCCAAAAATCAAACAGTCTGCGCATTCAAAAGCTCTTCCCGCGTCTGCGTGCGCGCAGATGAAGAGGTGGGGAAGAGCTTCTGAAGAAAAACAAACAACACCTTAGTATCCGTTCGTCAAAAACTCAAATAAAACAGAGCTTAAACGAGCTCAGACTCAAGCCAAGATTAAATTGGAGCTCATTTAATATAATAGCTTGAGCCCTAGTTGCATATGCAGAGCTTCGATATACTTGCTAGCCAGATCGAACCAGTAAACTTCGCTTTAATTTTTCAAATACATGGACTACTTGTGTAATTTATTGATATGTTTTACTAGTTAAAGGACCATTCTATAATTCAAGAAAAAAAAAACCCAATCTACTCTACTTTATCTATCAATTCATACGCACTCCCTTCCCCCACTAACACCACCGCTATCGCCATCGCACCTCCGCCGCGGGCTGGTGGGTGGTTACGACTTTGAAGGTGCGGTGGAAGATGACGATGATGTTGGTGGTGGTGGTGGTTGTAGGCAGTGGCTGGTGGTGGTGGTCGTGATCGTAGGTGGTGGCATGGGAGAGGGGGAGAGGGAGAGTGGGGGTGAGGATGGAAGATTAGGATGTTAAAGTTAACTAAATTACACAACTAGTCATATATATATATATATATATATATATATATATATATATATATATATATATATATATATATATATATATATATGCAGTCTCTACATTTAAAAAATCTAAAATACCTTACAGTATAACAGATAAAATTAATCGTGTTAGAAAGTTGGAGTTAATAAGACATATTACATACCACAAGGAGTAAAATCAAGATTTCAAAACCTTTGGAGACAAAACATTATCCGGACTAAATCACGTGGAGGAAAAATAAAGTTTACCTTCTTTTTAAATAGCTAGATGTTATCCTACTCATCTAATCTACACCACAACTAAATTTCATCATCCGTCATAGATAGGGGTATTCAAAATAATCAAAAACCAAAAAAAACCCAAACCGCATTCGTTACCAAAAAATATAACGACATCCGAGTTGTGAATTCGGTTTTTGGTTCGGTATCGATTACACAAATAAAAAATGTGGTCCAGTAACACTAATAAACCAAAAATATCTCGTTTAATCGGATAATCGAACCGAATAAACTGAATAAATCAATTTAAATAAAGATATGTAAGGTTGTCCAAATGGCTCGAAGTTTACTAGAATAAAAACTAAAAAAAAACTCACTTAAGTAAGAATTATTCTATATCAGAACTAATAATCTTCCGCAAGAGAGATTATTAGATCACATTCATTAAGTTTATAGCTTTTCTAGGCTATCGTAGGTTAATAAGTCACCTATGAAAAAAACATATACAAAAGTGGTTATTTTTCAGATTTTTTAATTAAAATATGTTAAGTAAATTATCATTTGTATTCTTGAGGTTTGGTGATTTTGATCATTTACATCCCTACAGTTTAAAAATTCTCATATACCCCCTAACATTTCATTTTTGTTCTCATTTAAATCCAAAACACTAACACCGTTAAATTATTCAGTTAACTCTCTTGTTAAAAGACTAAATTGCCGTTAAAATTAAAACCCCTAACCCACTACCTCCCTTCTTCTCTCTGGAGTCAACAACCACCGCCACCTCCACTTCCTCCTCCTCCCGCCGTCACCTCCACTTCCTCCTCCTCCCACCGTCGCCTCCACCTCTCCCACCCCTCCCTCTCCCATCGTTTCCTTTCTGCCAACACACCACCACCGGCCCAAAACCACCACCGCCACCACTAGGTCCGGCGAGGCCACCTCCGTTAGAAATATGGTGGTGGTTGTGGTGGCAGTGAAAATGCCATTACCATCACCACCCGCCAACCACTATACCACTGCTCCAAAACCACCAACCGCCACCACTAGGTCCGGCGAGGCCACCTCCGTTAGAAATATGGTGGTGGTTGTGGTGGCAGTGAAAATACCATTACCATCACCACCCGCCAACCACTATCACCACCTGCAAACCATGACAACCACCATCGCCGATCACCAGCTGGTCTAATCATCAAAATCGTGCACCATCACCATCGCCTGCATCAGGTGACCACCATCACCATCACCGAATCTAATCATCAAATCAGTCACTATAACCATCACAAATCGGATGCGACTGTTGTGCAAGGAGGGTAGTTGTCGGCGGGGATGGGTGTCGCAGGGAGGGTGGTTGTCGGCGGGGAGATCACGATCGGAAGGTTACGATGGGGGTGGTTTTTAGGGTATGAAGTCTTTAATACCGCCACACCACCGCTGCCAACACCATCCCCAACCCCTGTTTTCCCAACCATCTCCATCGCCGACCACCACCAACCTTACACGCACCACCGCGCGACACACCTTCAAATCGTGGCACACCACCCTCCACCGGGCGTCCCAAGCACACCACCTCCAGCCCACCACCTCCGGCCCGCCACCGCCTGTACGCCACCTTACTACCTGCATACCACCATCATCTTCCCGTTCACCTATTAGGGCTCTAACAAAAATTACAGTGTTGTTGACTCCAGAGAGAAAGAAGGGGGCAGTGGGTTAGGGGTTTTAATTTGAAGGGTAGTTTAGTCTTTTAACAAGAGAGTTAACTGAATAATTTAACGGTGTTAGTGTTTTGGATTTAAATGGGAACAAAAATAAAACTTTAGGGGTATATGAGGATTTTTAAACTGTAGGGATGCAAATGGTCAAAATCACCAAACCTCAAGGATGCAAATGGTAATTTACTCAAATATGTTATAAGAATAACTAATTTACTAACAACCCTTAACGATTATAAGAAAAATAATAATAAGCTAAATTGTTTAGGTTATTTCTTAAATCAAGCGTCTAAAATGTGTATTTGAAAACATTGTTTTCAAGGTTGTGCAAAGAAATTAAATCCATGTTTTTATTCTCTATTTTCACAAACATCACATTCATACATGTGATCTAAATATAAAGCTTTTGTGGACGTAATATTAATTACCCATTTAGCTTCAATCTCTTAGGAGCTCCATTGTCTAAAGCTTCAACAATATGATGTGACAATCTCTTTTAAGAACTTCGGCCGGGTAGTGCAAATTTTTTAATATAAAAAGAGTGCGTCCATAAAACAGTTTACTTTCGCACCAGCCCTCCTACAATGTGGTTCAAGCTCCGTCACTAGCTTTCATATCCAACTATCTCAATGACGACTCACTTATTCTAAACTCATTTCTACACATAAACCTAATCGTATCCTTATTGCCCAAGTTTTTTGTCATTACATTAAAAAGATATACTCATATAAATTTTGAATACCTAAAATTTTAGGTTTAAATGGCTATTTCGCTTGGTTTCTTTTGCGCGTAAATGTATTATTGCTATAACACTATTGAAACAAATCACTACTTAAACGATATAAACTCCTTATACCTCACCATCTTAACCCTTGTTTAAGGTGAAATGACTTGGACTTAAAACATTAAAACATGGGTTAACTACTATTCTCAAGGGGTTAAAATGGACAACTTAAAAAGTTAAGGAAAAAAACATGTTAGAATTTGCAACTTGCGAATCACTAACTCGACATGTAAAGATGACAATGGCCTCGCAAATCATCAAGATATTTGTTCGAAAGAGTCTAAACCTAAGAAAATGACCTCATGATCAAGATTCAAGCAACTAAGAGGAGATTCGGTTGATATGAACTATTAGATAATGGAATTCTATGTATCTTATCACGATTCAGATTCAACCCACTTAATAAATTTGAGATAATTAAGTCAATAACTTAAATATTGATACAGAACTAAAATGTATCGTAATTAAAAGGCCGTAAAACAACACACAATTTCTTTAAACCCCTCATATATATCGTCTTCCATCAGTTTTTAGAACCAAAACTCTGCTTCTACAATATTTACTTTTTAAGTACTAGTAGTGATGTAAAACGTACATGCATGCATGTTATGCATAACAACTGCCCTACTACAAGTGTCGGAGGATAGTGGTGTGCTACGATAGTTCATATGGGATTGCTCAAACATTTGAACCAGGAATTAAATGTATCAGTTTAATTAGTTCAGTTACAAAACACCTTTAATCATCATAACCAAATTTATCGGTTAATAAAGAACCTTAGCATTACAACTATTATTCTATAGCAATACTAACTAGACTATGATTACAATACATTTAAAAAACAAATATAATATAAGATAAATAAATAACCTTCTTCTGTAATTCTTAAGCTTATATATCGATCTGCTTTAATCAAATAGACTTTGTAGTGAGTAATGTAGTCTGATACTTTAGTAGAATTTTCCTGCTAGGCGCGACATAAGTAGAAACTTGTCTTTGTATAGAGTTTGATAGAGACCTTCAAAATTTATTCTTACATAACACTTTAGCTTTATCTTTATAGCTTCAGTCTTTATTGATTCCCAACAATATTCAACAAGTACACATGTTATTTGTCTTTGTAAGTTGATTTCTTAAGTTTTCATGAGTATTTGATTTTTTAATTTAAATTTTGTACTGTGAGAATATTGGTTTACCGTTACCTTGTAAATTGATTTATATTTAGTTCCCTTAAGATGAAAGTACCAAGTAGTTCATGGGATTCTAACATACACTTCCTACTTCTTAAAGGTCGAGTCTTTGATAGAAAGTATTTATTAAATTATCAAAATTGATATTTCCAAATTGACCAAACGAGTATTTTTTTAAATTAGTACGTCATGATCTGCAGCCGACCCGGCCCGACCAATTGTTTTGCTAGGTTTATACTCGTGTCAATGAAAATAGATAACAAGGAAATTTTAATTATGACTCTAAGTTATAAGGTTTATGCTTAATAACTATCTTATTTTGTATTAAATGTATTTTTCAATGAACTTATAATTTGTTAAGAGTCCACACAATCATATATGAAAAGAAACTTAACATACTAAATATAATTTAATATGGTTGGATGGGTTTTAGGTTCGTTGACTTTGACATATTATTGTTAAGGAATTCGTAAGTTGGTATAAAAATATCGGGTCAATGGACAAGTTGTTGGTGCACGTTAATTAGAATCTGGCGTATTACGAGGTCATAAGTCCAAGGCAGAGTTTCTAGAAACCAACGACTTTCAAATCTGGTAGTTATGGCATATGGCTTCTTCTCTTGACTAAAAATGCTCTTTCTAGAACTTAAAAAAGGTTCAGGAAAGAAAAAAAGTATAAGATAAAAAAAAAATACAAGAGATATTTTGATAGTATAATATAGATTTCATGTATTAACTAGTATTAAGACCTTCCAACACTAGGTGTAAAACGTTGATATACGCAACTTTATATTTGAAAGTTAATGTAAATATGCGAAGCCATTATAAAAGTCCATGTGGAGTGTTAATAAAAATAAGCACGTCGAACGGGAAAAAAGTTAATAAAAATAAACACGTACAAATTTTGATTCTATACAAATCATATTTAAAGGTTGTATGACATACAACTTTGTACATTATGACATACAATTTTGTTGGAATGAAATTTAACGTAGATTAAATTGTGCACCTTGCTACGGTATACTTTGAAGTTTTATAAAACATTAAATTCAAAAATTATAAAATAAAAACAAATTAATTTTTTTACGAATTGCCACAATTTGAGTTTGGGTTTGCACCCACGAACTAATTTTATTGTTTATCTACTTTAATTTGGTCAAAAATTTTAATTGATAATTTATCTTTTATACGTTTGCCTTTAAAATTAATTTAAAATATAAAGTATATATAGAGTTTTTTTAGATTTTGAACCGCATATGAAAAACGGACGTTGTGCCTTTAACATCCTCGGAGCCTCCCTACATTCACCAAATTAAAAATGAAAAATGATAACATTCAAAGGGACAAATAGCAACATTTAAATTTTATGTTTACGGCAAGTAACCAAAATACTAGGGATGAGCAATGGTGGTTGTTCACTTGTGAGAGCGGCCTCCTCTCTAACTTATAAATGATGTTAGGGATTTAGATTTTAGGTTTTTATATATTGGACTAGCTATAGTAACCCGTGTGTTACACGGGTTGAATGAATAAAAAATTAATATAACAAAATTTATTAATTATAAAAATTTTAAGATATAATATCACTGAAATTATGCATTAGAAATGACTGTAAGTTATAAAATAGTGATATCAACTTTTTAAAACTTTATTTTTTTCAAAAAAAAAAATAAACGTTTTGTTCCAAAACAACCGTATAAAATTGTCATTTTTAAAAATTTTCTTATTATAACTCTTAAATTTAATTATTTTTGGTTTTAAAAAAATAACTTTTTAAAAATACCAATTTTAAATATTTAGTATTTTTAAAAAAAGTCTTATGCTTTAAATAAATTTATTATTTATAAAAAAAATTATTTATTTAGAAATAACATTAATAATGGATCTCTTTATTAATTTATTAAATCAAAAAGTGTTAAATAGTATTATTAGTAATTAAGGTAATTATTTAATAGGAGAGAGAAGCGGGAAAATTTTGATGAGAGTAATTGTGGTGTTGACACGTGTCATCTCATATACCCTTTTATTAGAGTAGGAAGATTTCGCATTTGGGGTGCATACTTAACAGTTGGAATTGGATATTAACTTATCATTGCAAATGGATAATTTCTAATTGGGTTTGGGTCTCGAGTCTCTACTATTCACTATTAGATTAAACGGTCCAAGTTAGAAGCCCAGTTTTTGTGTATATGTAATTAATATAATATAATTAATATATATATATATATATATATATATATATATATATATATATATATATATAGGGATAGGATCTTTACAGTACCACAATTAAAATCAGAACTAAAAGAACCATTTGTAGCCCTTGATTTTGAGAATCAAGGGTGGATGGGTTTAAGGGTATAAATTGAAAATTTAATACATCAAACAAATGAAAAAATTAATTAAAAAGGGCATTTTTGTCATTCTCGCATTTTTAGAAATGAAAGGTGCGGATGTCTGGAAACAAAATCCTCAAATCATAGGGGATTCCGTTTCAAGTCTTACACCAGAGAAATCATCGAACACTGTTGGGGATTAAATCAAAAGAAAATCTTGAAGAAGGAGGGCTATTGATCGTTTTCTGAAAGTTAAGAATTCTCTGTTTCCGGCATTCGCTTCCGAAGAACAGCAGTAAGTATATTTGATTTAAGTTTGCGGATTATGAGTTTACGTATTTGTAACCCTGATTTCGAGTTTGTTTTGTTGGTCGACGATAGGGTTTAAACTGTAAAATCGTCTTTATTGATGCAAGGTAACAAATAGTACATTACCTGGCGTTAATCTGAGCGTTTGGAATGGAATGTTAGTGTGTAAAGTTTAAAAAATTATATGTTTTGTACATAAATGTAAATCTGAATAAGTTTAGGTATGTGTTGAGTAATACATATGTGTAAATTAAACGTATGGTATTCAATGTCGTGTATATGTTTACAATGTGTACAAGTGCTGGTAGTTTATTCAGAAGATGAGACATTGTTATATTGTCTTTACGTACATGTAAACCTGTATAAGTTTGTGTATTTGTTTGTAAGTCCAGTTGTTTAAAATAAGGTATATTGTGTAAATAAAGAGAAACCTGAGAAAAAATGTTTTAACTGTGTACAATGAATGTGTTCATTCAGAATATTAGACTTGTTATATGATGTAACGACTCGAATTTCGTATTATGTAATTAAAATACAATTAATGTATCATGTGTTAAAACCTAATATTGTAAAATATGTTAAAGGTTAAATATTTAAGACTTAACTAGAAAATTTGCTAGTTAGTTAATAGTGGTGGAAAAATGAAAAATGATACTAGAGGGGTGGATCTTGCCAATTGATGAAACCTAAACATGAATATGTATGGCTTGCCATACATTTGGTGAGCATTGCCCTCATTCACGTTTACACACACAAGAGAAGAGGAGAAGAAGAATTTTGGTCATCTCATTGCTCAAATTGTTGGTGATTCAAGTGCAAGATCCGAAATTGAACCCTAGAAATCATTCTTCATCTTATCAAGAGCTACAAGTAAGTGTTATTTGATGTTCTTGAGGGGTAAAATCGTCACCCACATGATGGGTGTAGAAATTGGTGGTTTAAACATGAAACCCTAGTGTTATAGTGCTAGATGATCATGTGTATGTGTGTATTATGGTAACTAGATGTGTAATTGCTCCTTAATTGAAGATTTACATGAACCATGGAAATGGGTTTAGTTACTAGAAGGTTAAACTAAGGATTCTTCATGTAAACTAGTTGCTAGTTGTAGAATCCATGTTCATTCTTGTAGAAATGTGATTATGTGCATAACATTTGGTTGAAATTGATGAATAACATGTGTGTTATGTGATTTGGGTGTAAAATTAGCTTGATGATGTTTAAAAGCTAGTAAATAACCAATATGTTAAGTTATGCACATAAGGTGTTTGATGAAATGCTCAAATTAGATGAAAAACATGAATGAACTACTTAATTGCAAGAAATGTGCAACGTGAAAGCCTAGATTGTAGGTTAAATGTGATAAATGGTCAAATAGACCATATGTGTGATTAAATGAATGTTATGTGTTAAATGGGTCCTTAAAATGGTAATAGGAAGTGGTGTGGCAAGCGGATCCAAGGGAACCGGCAAGGAACACGTTTGATTGACCACTTAAACCTTCCGGACTCAAGGTAAGACATTCTTTAAATTGAGCATAACAAGGTAAAGGCATGAGTCACAATGTGTGTGACCATGTGCTCATAAGCTCAAACAAAATGAAAACCACGTTTAAAAAGATAAATAGTTGACTTGCACCGTATGTGAGCTTCTATGACAAATGATTCACGACGTGCGTGAACATAAAGGAAAATAACACTTTAGTGTTATACCACATGGTTGTGGAACAGAACGAGTCATGACGTGCGTGACCGTCCCATGGAAATGGGAAGAAGGACAAACCCGGATTAAAGTGATTCACATCGTGTGTGAACACTAGGGTAAAGGGTTATCCCTATGATTTGCAACGTGTGTGGACGTTGGGTAACGCCAAGGAAAGCGGTCGTTCGCGAAAGAATGGCAAACCGCTCATTAAAATGGGATTTGACCCTATAAGGGGCAAATTCGGTATAAAAAGGAAAATTGCGTTATGATAAGCAAATGGGATGGGTTGGGTCTAAGAACTCACCAAACATATGTAATATGTTATAATAGACCGGTTCCATGAATGTCGGGACGGTCGGGAGCTCTAAAGAGCAAACGAACCATAAATGGATTAAATAAGGAATTAAATACCAAAAAAATAGAAAAATTTTGGTATATTGCCAAGAGTCGGGTTAGACTCGTTGAAACTCCGTGGGAATCACGTATATGATAAAATATGTTATTTCCAGGTGTTTGGAACAATCGGGATCGAAAGGGGTGGCTCGGGAACGCGAAACGACCCTTAACGGGTCAAAAATAATGATTTTGCTGAAAGTTTTGATCAACCCAGGATAGGGACGTAAGTTACGTCCATAAGGACGTAAGACAAAATAATGATTTTGCTGAGTTTTGATCAACCCAGGATAGGGACGTAAGTTACGTCCATAAGGACGTAAGCTACGTCCTCTCCACCTGGGTACGTCCTGAGTTACTGCCTTACGTCCACAAATCAGGGGAGAAGGGTTAAGGACGTAAGCTACGTCCTTTAGGACGTAAGTTACGTCCCATGCATAATGTTGCCTCTGAGCTTCTTTTGTTGTCCTCTCGTTTCCCCAGATTTTGTCGATTATCGTTTTAACGCGTTCCGAGTCCGATTAAACTCCCGTAAAGACCCTAAAAAGGAATGTTAGAATATACTTACTTAGTTCCTATGAACTAATGGATGTCTAAACGTGTGTTTTCAGGTGTTACGGGACCGGAAGGCTAAAGTGATCGATAGGGCATACAAGGATCGAACGGGACTTGCATACGCGTTTCTTTTGTAGAATTAACGCGTTAACATTATTTTGAAACTCCTTATCACGTGTTTATGTAAATGGATTGTTAAACTTCATTTTTGAGTGTCGGTTGACACGAAACACATATTTTGGGAGGTAAATGTTAATGAAATTTTCTGGGTCCAAATTCCGCATGTTTATTTAACTTAAACGGACTCTTTGGGGGTCCGGGTGTTACAAGTTGGTATCAGAGCCAACGGTTTGAGAGATTCAAGTGCGTCGCGAACACTTGGACTCAAACTTTTGAGCTCTAGATATGAGAAATGCAAACGTTCGATCCAAGAAGCCGATCACTGAGCCTAAAGGTACAAGGTTAGTGTGCCGTTTATAAACGTAACAAGCTTGACACATGTATGATATATGTATGATATGTACCATATGAATTGATTGAACCTAGCTTCTTGACTTAAGTTTGGAATAAAGGAACTAAGAAGGCATCCGTGTGGTGAGCTTGTTGCTAGGCCTGGCCAGTCTAACAACAATCAAAGGCACGCGAATGGATTCTTAGGGATGTTGTTTTAAACTTAAGGATGGAAATGGGTATTGTGTGAATAGGGTTAGGCCCTAGTGATAGTAGAATCATAAGCATCGGTGTATATGCTATAGATTACGTACATGGTACTAACGTAAAGTTTAATTGTCAAAGTCTTAGGTCATGGCTGGTAACGATCACGTGATCAATATAGAGAATCACGAAACCCATCCCGATGATGCAACACGGGAAATGGTCAAGGAGGAAGTTGGCAAGGCTTTTGAGGCTTTATTGCCGGGCTACATCGAGGATGTACGCAAAGATCTACGGGATCTCATTCAACAAGAGTTTGTGGCTCTGAAGGCTGACAAAGAAACCGAAAGGCCAACGAAGAAAGTGACCTATAAGGAGTTTGTTGCATGCAACCCTACAACGTTCAAGGGTGAGGTCGATCCACTACTTAGTCAAAGGTGGATCAAAGATATGGAAAGTGCCTTTGAAACCTCACACTGTGAAGAATCTGATGAAGTGAGGTTTGCTGCAAGCCAACTCCGGGAACGAGCTAAAGACTGGTGGGAATTGCAACGGGATGAGAAGGGGCGGGAAGGTATCAAAAGTATGACTTGGGAAGAATTTAAGAAGTTGTTCACAAAGCGGTTTTGCCCACAAGCCGCTATCAACAGAATAGCAGAAGAATTCCTACAGTTACGACAAAAAGATGAAAGTATTGATACCATCACGGCCATCTTCTACGACAAAGCCAAGTTTTGCCCACAGTTGCTCCAGGATGAAAGGATGTGGATTAACCACTACTATGGCATGTTGAGTGCCAAGTATCGAGAGTTTCTTACACCGTCCAAATGTGAAACTCTAGCAGAGCTTATCGATTGTGCTAGGGATCGAGAAGCGGAATTGAAAAGGCAAGTTGATCGTGGGGAGAAGCGTGCGGCTGAAACGGAGACGGGTTCGTCTAAGAAAGCCAAGATTTCATCTTCATCAAACAAGTCTGGGAACGACAAAGACTCCAAACATTGCAAGATTTGTAAAAAGAAGCATGGGGGAGTTTGTAGATACGAATCTAAAAATTGCTTCAAATGTGGAAAGTCGAGTCATACGACATCTCAATGCACAAGCCCGCTAAGTGTGTGCTACAACTGTTACAAACCGGGCCACAAAAAGAGCGAATGTCCGGAACTAAAGAAGGATGGTACAAGTCAATCTTCGGTTGCTCAAGGTTCGGGGAAAAAGGGTGATGGAGGAAAAGCTAAGGCGAGAACTTTCTTGATTACGGCTGAAGAAGCCAAATCTATAGCCGACGTTGTGACGGGTACCTTTCTCATCAACTCACTACCCGCTTATGTGCTATTTGACTCGGGTGCTAATAGATCGTTTGTTTCGGTTAAATTTGCGAGTCATTTTTCCATGGTGTTAGACAACTTACCTAGTCCTTTAGAGATTGAGGTAGCGGATTCAAAAACGTTCTTAGTGTTCAACGTTTATCGAAATTGCATACTTACCATCGAAGGTGAGGATTATTCGGTCGACTTAATACCCATGACACTCGGGGAGTTTGATGTAGTAATCGGTATGGATTGGCTTTCCATGTACCACGCCAATATAGTTTGCAATCGCAAGTGCATCCAATTGATATCTCCGAGTGGTTATGAGGTAATAATCCAAGGTGCGAAACGCGGTGGCGTAGCTTTATGTTCTTTGGTCAAAGCAATGAAATACATGAGCCATGGAGGACAATCGTTCTTAGCCTATGTAATAGACACGGAAACGAAAGTTCAAGTGTTGGAAGATATTCCGGTTGTTCGGGATTTTCCGGATGTCTTTCCGGAGGATTTGCCGGGAGTCCCACCGGAACGGGAGGTCGAGTTTCGAATCGACCTAACCCCGGGAGCTAAACCCATTGCAAAGGCTCCCTATCGTTTGGCGCCATCGGAGCTCCAAGAGTTAATGACACAATTGCAAGATCTTTTAGACAAAGGGTTCATACGTCCGAGTACTTCGCCATGGGGAGCACCGGTTCTTTTCGTGAAAAAGAAGGATGGAAGTCTTCGGATGTGTATCGACTATAGAGAGTTGAACCAGGTGGCGGTTAAGAACCGTTACCCATTGCCTAGGATTGATGACCTATTCGATCAGTTGCAAGGTGCATCGTGGTTTTCGAAAATCGACTTACGGTCGGGTTATCATCAGTTGAAGGTAAGGGAAGAAGACATCCCCAAGACGGCATTTCGTACTAGATACGGGCATTATGAATTCCTTGTGATGTCTTTCGGGTTGACAAACGCCCCGGCGGCATTCATGGATTTGATGAATAGGGTGTGCCGACCCATGTTAGACCGATCTGTCATTGTATTCATAGATGATATCCTTATTTATTCTAAAAATGAAGGGGATCATGCTTGCCACTTGCGTGAAGTTCTCGAAACGCTTCGTCGGGAGAAATTTTCGCAAAATTCTCCAAGTGTGCCTTTTGGTTGCGAGAGGTACAATTCTTGGGTCATGTGGTAAACTCGGAGGGTATACACGTAGACCCCACAAAGATTCACGCGGTGACCAAATGGAGTCCACCCAAGACTCCCACGGAGATTAGAAGCTTTCTTGGGTTAGCCGGATATTATCGGAGATTCATTCAAGACTTTGCTAAGATTGCTTCTCCTTTAACCAAGCTTACCAAGAAAGAGGTGAAGTTCCTATGGGGTGAAGAGCAAGAGAAAGCCTTTCAAGAGTTAAAGTCGAAATTGACTCAAGCTCCGATTTTGTCTTTACCCGAGGGAACCGACGATTTTGTGGTATACTCGGATGCTTCCTACTCCGGTTTGGGTTGTGTTCTAATGCAAAGGGGCAAGGTGATTGCTTATGCCTCGAGACAACTGAAAGTGCATGAAAGGAACTACCCAACCCATGATCTTGAACTAGCCGCGGTGGTGTTCGCGTTAAAGATTTGGAGGCATTATCTATATGGTGTAAAGTGTACGATTTACACGGACCATAAGAGTTTAAAGTACTTCTTTACGCAAAGGAGTTAAACATGAGACAAAGGCGGTGGATGGAATTGCTAAAGGATTATGATTGTGAAATCCTATATCATCCGGGAAAGGCCAATGTCGTGGCTGACGCCTTGAGTCGAAAGGAGGATCATACTCCTATCAAAATAACCGCAATGAAGATAACCGTTATATCCGAAGTGGTTGAACGAATCAAGGAAGCACAAACTGAAGCGCTAAAGGAAGAAAATTTGAAGAAAAATCGAATCAAAGGTCAAACTCAAAACTTGGAAGATGATAGTCAGGGATTGAAAACAAGATGGGGTCGGGTTTGGATACCACCTACTTGTACCTTGAAGAATGATCTATTGGATGAAGCCCATAAATCCAAGTATTCAATTCACCGGGAGCGACTAAGATGTATAGAGACCTTCGGGTTAACTATTGGTGGCCGGGCATGAAACGTGATATTGTCAAATACGTGGAAAGATGCTTAACTTGTTTGCAAGTGAAGGCGGAACATCAAAAACCTCATGGTGAATTGCAACCGTTGGATATTCCAGAATGGAAATGGGAAAAGTTAACAATGGATTTGATTACTAAACTTCCAAGAACGAAGAAAGGGTACGATGCGATATGGGTTGTTGTCGATCGATTGACCAAGAGCGCTCATTTCCTTCCTATTCGTGAGACTTACAATTCGGAGAAAATGGCGGAGGTTTACGTGAACGAAATAGTGTCACGACACGGGGTGCCCGTGTCGATTGTGTCCGATAGAGACACACGGTTTACTTCCAAGTTTTGGAGGAAATTTCAAGCGGAGATGGGGACAAAGCTATTGCTAAGCACGTCATACCATCCCCAAACCGACGGACAAAGTGAAAGAACCATTCAAACATTAGAAGATATGCTACGAGCGTGTGTTCTTGACTTTGGGGGTAGTTGGGATGAGTATTTGCCTTTGGCGGAATTTTCTTATAATAATAGCTACCACTCCACCATCGAGATGCCTCCGTATGAAGCTTTATATGGAAGAAAATGCCGAACTCCCATTTGTTGGGGAGAAATTGGTCTGCGGAACTCGCGGGCCACGATACGGTAATGAATACGGATGAAAAGATTAAGCAAATCCGTGCTTGCATGAAGGCGGCGCAAGACCGTCAGAAAGCTTACGCGGATAAGCGTAGACGACCCATCGAGTTTGAGGTGGGCGATTGGGTTTTGTTAAAGGTTTCCCCATGGAAGGGTATTATACGATTCCGGAAGCGGGGAAAGTTGAGTCCGAGGTTTATCGGGCCATTTAAAATCATCGCACGTGGTGGGTAAAGTTGCTTATCGGTTGGAATTGCCGGAAGAGCTTCAAGGAATTCACAACACGTTCCATGTATCTTACTTGAGGAAGTGTTTGGCTGACGAGTCGGCCTATGTCCCGTACGAGGATTTGGAAGTTGATGACAGATTGAACTATATCGAGAAGCCGGTGGCTATCTTGGATAGAAAGGTCAAGCAACTGAGAAACAAGACACTCAATCAGGTGAAGGTGCAATGGAAGAATCGTAAGGGATCCGATGCCACTTGGGAATCGGAAGATGAAATGAGGAAGTTTTATCCTCATCTATTTGATTAGTATGCATAGTTTCGGGGACGAAACTCTCTTTAGAGGGGGAGACTTGTAACGACCCGAATCTCGTATTATGTAATTAAAATACAATTAATGTATCATGTGTTAAAACCTAATATTGTAAAATATGTTAAAGGTTAAATATTTAAGACTTAACTAGAAAATTTGCTAGTTAGTTAATAGTGGTGGAAAAATGAAAAATGATACTAGAGGGGTGGATCTTGCCAATTGATGAAACCTAAACATGAATATGTATGGCTTGCCATACATTTGGTGAGCATTGCCCTCATTCACGTTTACACACACAAGAGAAGAGGAGAAGAAGAATTTTGGTCATCTCATTGCTCAAATTGTTGGTGATTCAAGTGCAAGATCCGAAATTGAACCCTAGAAATCATTCTTCATCTTATCAAGAGCTACAAGTAAGTGTTATTTGATGTTCTTGAGGGGTAAAAATCGTCACCCACATGATGGGTGTAGAAATTGGTGGTTTAAACATGAAACCCTAGTGTTATAGTGCTAGATGATCATGTGTATGTGTGTATTATGGTAACTAGATGTGTAATTGCTCTTTAATTGAAGATTTACATGAACCATGGAAATGGGTTTAGTTACTAGAAGGTTAAACTAAGGATTCTTCATGTAAACTAGTTGCTAGTTGTAGAATCCATGTTCATTCTTGTAGAAATGTGATTATGTGCATAACATTTGGTTGAAATTGATGAATAACATGTGTGTTATGTGATTTGGGTGTAAAATTAGCTTGATGATGTTTAAAAGCTAGTAAATAACCAATATGTTAAGTTATGCACATAAGGTGTTTGATGAAATGCTCAAATTAGATGAAAAACATGAATGAACTACTTAATTGCAAGAAATGTGCAACGTGAAAGCCTAGATTGTAGGTTAAATGTGATAAATGGTCAAATAGACCATATGTGTGATTAAATGAATGTTATGTGTTAAATGGGTCCTTAAAATGGTAATAGGAAGTGGTGTGGCAAGCGGATCCAAGGGAACCGGCAAGGAACACGTTTGATTGACCACTTAAACCTTCCGGACTCAAGGTAAGACATTCTTTAAATTGAGCATAACAAGGTAAAGGCATGAGTCACAATGTGTGTGACCATGTGCTCATAAGCTCAAACAAAATGAAAACCACGTTTAAAAAGATAAATAGTTGACTTGCACCGTATGTGAGCTTCTATGACAAATGATTCACGACGTGCGTGAACATAAAGGAAAATAACACTTTAGTGTTATACCACATGGTTGTGGAACAGAACGAGTCATGACGTGCGTGACCGTCCCATGGAAATGGGAAGAAGGACAAACCCGGATTAAAGTGATTCACATCGTGTGTGAACACTAGGGTAAAGGGTTATCCCTATGATTTGCAACGTGTGTGGACGTTGGGTAACGCCAAGGAAAGCGGTCGTTCGCGAAAGAATGGCAAACCGCTCATTAAAATGGGATTTGACCCTATAAGGGGCAAATTCGGTATAAAAGGAAAATTGCGTTATGATAAGCAAATGGGATGGTTGGGTCTAAGAACTCACCAAACATATGTAATATGTTATAATAGACCGGTTCCATGAATGTCGGGACGGTCGGGAGCTCTAAAGAGCAAACGAACCATAAATGGATTAAATAAGGAATTAAATACCAAAAAAAATAGAAAATTTTGGTATATTGCCAAGAGTCGGGTTAGACTCGTTGAAACTCCGTGGGAATCACGTATATGATAAAATATGTTATTTCCAGGTGTTTGGAACAATCGGGATCGAAAGGGGTGGCTCGGGAACGCGAAACGACCCTTAACGGGTCAAAAATAATGATTTTGCTGAAAGTTTTGATCAACCCAGGATAGGGACGTAAGTTACGTCCATAAGGACGTAAGACAAAATAATGATTTTGCTGAGTTTTGATCAACCCAGGATAGGGACGTAAGTTACGTCCATAAGGACGTAAGCTACGTCCTCTCCACCTGGGTACGTCCTGAGTTACTGCCTTACGTCCACAAATCAGGGGAGAAGGGTTAAGGACGTAAGCTACGTCCTTTAGGACGTAAGTTACGTCCCAGGCATAATGTTGCCTCTGAGCTTCTTTTGTTGTCCTCTCGTTTCCCCAGATTTTGTCGATTATCGTTTTAACGCGTTCCGAGTCCGATTAAACTCCCGTAAAGACCCTAAAAAGGAATGTTAGAATATACTTACTTAGTTCCTATGAACTAATGGATGTCTAAACGTGTGTTTTCAGGTGTTACGGGACCGGAAGGCTAAAGTGATCGATAGGGCATACAAGGATCGAACGGGACTTGCATACGCGTTTCTTTTGTAGAATTAACGCGTTAACATTATTTTGAAACTCCTTATCACGTGTTTATGTAAATGGATTGTTAAACTTCATTTTTGAGTGTCGGTTGACACGAAACACATATTTTGGGAGGTAAATGTTAATGAAATTTTCTGGGTCCAAATTCCGCATGTTTATTTAACTTAAACGGACTCTTTGGGGGTCCGGGTGTTACATATGAACATAACATAGATGTAAATTTGTTATATGTTTGTATATATGGTTGTAAATACATTTGTGTAAATTAATGTGTAAAAAATGAGCATTATCCTTTTTTGTATGAAAGTGTAAAGTTGATCTTTAAAACATACATTACATTAGAATATTTTGTGTAGACATTTTACTAATGCTAAACATTTGTTGCAGTTGAGAAAAATGAGGTTTCATTCATTGTCAAGTAAGTGTATTCCTTTTGTAATTTACTTTTTAAATGTAGTAGTATGTGATATATGAAATGAGCATATACTTAATTACAGGACGTAAAAGCAGTAGAATTGCCAGAAAAACGTCTTTTTCGAAGTTTAAAAATAAGGCTGATAGCCCTGTTGTACTTGGAGATTCAGATTTTGAAAATAGCGAGTCTTCTGAAAGAAATTATGGTGAAGAGGCATGTGGAGAAAATGAAGAAATATCTTTGGATGAAGAAAATGCAGCTAGTGATGAGTCGTATGAAAAAAAAGATGATGTGTTATATGAAGCAGCAGGTATGATATTACGATTTAAGAATTATAAATTGGTATTTTAATAGTATGACAAAATAGATTGCTGTTGTATATATTTGTTAACAGATGAGGGTGTGAATGTGGATAGTAGATGTGGAAAACAAAGAACCAAAAAAAGATCACGAAAGATGGAAAACGATGTAAACAAAAAGAAGAGTAAGTAAAAAAAACATTAAGTTGTTAATGTATTCTATAAAACAAAATAACATTCACGGAAATTAGTTACCAAGTATAATATGTTTACCTTATTAATTATTTTAAATGTAGATCTGTTTTATATGCATATGAAGTATTATTAATAAATTCATATGTAAAAGTAATATGATTACTGAAAATGTTTATGTTACAGAGGGAAAGATGAGTAGGAAAAGATTGGGTAAAGACTCATCGTTGAAAGGATCCATAGTTGGGAAACAAAGGATAAATGAATGTGTAAAAGGAAGAAAGGGAAAAGTTGCAAAACAAGGGAAAAAGATGAAAGGTGGTGATGAGAATTTTCAAACAAGGGAAGAAAGTTTTTGAAAGGTATAAGTATTTCTAAATTGATTTACATACATGTATAAAAAGTAGTTGTTATATGTATAAAGTAATGTAATGAGATATTTATATGCAGGTAAGAAACGGTTGGCGTTAAGAAAATATGAAGAGGGTTCATCAAAGATAAATAAATCAAGCAATGATGATGAGTATTTCAGTATAAGAGCTCGATGTATACCACTGAAGTTATATTCGGTTTTAGGTTCTTTAGGTAAGAAGCAAAGGCAGGCAGTTATAGACATAGGATTTGGTAAAATACTAGAACTAAAAGCACATCAAATTCCTATAAAATTAGGGTATTTTGTTGTGGAAAATCTGAACACAGGAACAATGGAGATAACGTGCAAGAGAGGATCATTGAAGGTAGATAGTGATGCAATTCACACGTTGTTAGGTTTGCAAAATTCAGGCATTGATTTGGTTTCAATGGAAAAAGCGACAGAGTGGACAGAATTAGGAAAGAAGTGGAGATGTAGATATAAATCTAAGCTGATTAGCATAAGGGATATTGTTAGGAACATAACATTTTCAAATGATGACGACGGTATAATGTTCAAATTGGATTTCATAGTGTTGTTCTTGAACACAATGGTAGAGTGTCATAAAAACAGTAAATGTAAAGTTGGTGTGTTAGATCTTATAAGTGAGGATGTGGAATTGTCAGCTATAGACTGGTGCGGTTACATCGTGTGTAGGATCAAGCAATCGAAAGAAAAATGGAGGAGAAGAGACTTGAACTCTCATTTCTAAGGCGCTTTAACAATACTTACGATATTGATCTACATTTGTGTTAAACAATAATTTAAATTGTATTATTTGTATCTAACTGTTTTACTCTTAATGCAGCTTTTATATGTTGATGGAACTACTTGCAAAGGAATAAACGATCAGCGTTCAATGAGTCCTCTTAGTTTCTGGACATTTGAGAACCTAGAGATGAGAGAAGATTTAGAAATAATGAACGGAGGATTTGGCAACGGGTTCATGCGGGTGTTGTATGTCGAAAGTGATGAAGACGATAATGAAGAAGAAAGTACGGATGATGAGGGGAATAACTTTAATGATGAAGGAAGTGATTACTCAGCAGATGTTTGTGAAGTTCCTGGGTTGGAGGTAATGTGGCAATATAATCTGTAATATATAAACATAATGAAAATATCATATAATATCTATTTGTAAACATATGTAAAAGTGATATAGTTATGTATTAATAATTTTTCACACTAATTGTGAGGTATGTTTATATAGAGTATGGTGTCAAAAATAAAGACCCATCCTAATTGGCTGCTAACAGAGAGGAAAAGATTCGAGAAGCTAGTAATTGATGCGTATAGTGAATATCCTGGTAGTAGCGAAGTTAAGGATTGTATAGAGAAATTTAATTATGGATTCAAGGATGGTATCTGTGTAGATAACATTGGGAGAAGTGACGTAGGAGAAGAAGCTGAGTTCGTATCTCCTGTTAGAGAAGAAAATAGAGAGGGAGCACAAACAACAGCAGAGCATCAGCAAACGGTTGTGTTTCATACGCCGTTGGATAACAGATTGGTTGTCTATACTGGTGCGGTAGATGAGGATGTAAGTCTGACGCAATCATCAATTAAAATAGCTGATTGGGCCCAAGATAGATTGAATAGTACTTTATTAAGAAACTCAAAGTTGATGACAAACATGATTACTTCACCGATACCAAGTTTTAGCTTAGGGTTAACACAAGAATTTAATGATGTTTTAAGAAGTGACCGTGTAAATGAAAGATCAATGAGAGTAGATGGGGGAATAGAAAGGGTTAAAGAAAATGATCAGTCCAGACCCAAAAGATGGAAGAAACTAGCTGATGCATGCAAGTCGTCATACTTGGTTCGTCCAGTTAACATCAATAAGAATGTTGCAGATGATGAATTGAAAGTGTGGTGTTACATAATGAAAGAAACAGATGTTGTAGAGTAAGTTTATTCTAATTATTGTATATTAGCTAATAAATCTGATTTTTGCCATTTGTACAATGCATAATAAAGATTAATTGTAACGTTGTATGTAGGAATGATGGGGATGCAGCAGCAGGAGAGTTTAAAGAAGTTATTAATGAATTCAGGTTAGTAAGAAAGTGGTTTTGTTACATTTGTAAAGTGTATTTAATTATTTCTAATATTATGTTTACATGCGTTAATGAGTGCAGTGATAAAGTATTTGAAACAAAGAATGGTTTTGTAACAAAAAGATTTTTGCTAAGGTCACTGCTACCTGAGGAGACTGTATTGAGCAATGTGATAGATTGTTGGGCATCAGTAGTAAACTTAGAAGAAAGGAACAAAAGTGCTGAATCACCTAATAGGTTGTTCATGAGTACGGGAGTCATAGTAAGTTAAAATTATGGTTTGTTGAATATGGTAATTTACATTGGTTAATAAATGTAATATAAAATAACATTTGTAATGGTGCTTCGAAGACTAATGCAATGTTAGAAGATCCTAAACTTGATAATGTTGCCCGGCTTGATTCATTTAGAGACGGCTTGAGAAGTGTGGTAGATGGTGATGAGAGTAAACTCTACATGAAGAATGTTGATATTGTTATGTTCCCAATATTAGAGTCGAACCACTACTACTTAATATGTTTTGATCTGAAGGACCTGTACATTGAAGTCCTGGACAACATGCATCATACAAGAAGCTTTGTTGGTGTGACAGATTCAAATGATTTCCACAAGAAGGACATAGTGCTGAAAGTGGTAAGTAAAGCTTTTTAATAGACAATTAAGTGTAATTATGTGATAGTTTAATTTACACCAATACACATATGCTATGTTGACATGTATGTAAATATCAATCAAATAAACGTAGATGTATTTATGCATTAGGTAATCTTAAAAAATAGATTAGGCTACTGTTTTTATTGTAATGATGAACATGTAATAGTGAAAATGGTATGTAAAGTGTAAAATAGTAAAAAGCATGAGACATATTTAATACATAAGACGTTAGTGTATAGTAAAATTTCCTGAAATCTATAAAAGAAAACATTACTAATTGATTTAATCTGTCATTGTCCTTGTGGAAAGATATATTTACAAGATACTTGATGTACATTGGTCATAAGAAGGTTGAAGGATTAAGGGCTTGTAACCCTGTGAAAAGGATGTTGAGTTGGGTGACAAAAAATAATTCCATTGACTGTGGGGTGTTCCTTATGAGGCATATGGAGACATACATGGGAAGCAAAGTAAAGCGTTGGAATTGTGGCTTCAAGAAAGAAGGGCCTGGACAGGATATGCAGTTGAATAATTTAAGGATAAAGTACACGTACAAAATACTTACATCAGATGCAAACATACACAAAGACAAGGTTACGCAAGAGGCAGGAAGCATAGACTTGGTGGCTGAATTTGAATGAGAGCAGATGATGGTTAAGTGTGGATTGAATGTTTCTTTAATATGCAATTATATTTTGTTGGGAAACATTATGAATATGTCTTTTAGAAGAATTTAATGGTTTTTTTTCTTGAACATGTAAATCAAGATATTTTGTGATTTGATTAATGGATGAATGGTTTGAATTTGGATGAAGTATATGTCTTTTAGATTATATTATGTAATTTGATTAATTCTTGAATTGTTTATATGTACATATATTATGTAGTTGCAGGTTTGGATTTTGATAAGGTTATCATGAATTTACTTGTATGTTAATTTAAGTAATGTTATTAAAACAATGGTCGTGCATTAACAAGTATGTTGGTTTACATATGTGTAAAGTAGTCGGCTGGTATCCTGAGCAGTATACATAGATATATTGGTTTACACACCTGTAAATGTGTATGTAAGTTTAATTACTGTAGTCAAATGAAGTAGAATATATGTATGAATAAAATGTTATTAAATGTGTAGCTTAAATGCAAAAATAAGATGTCGTTATCGTAATATAAAAAAGAGAAAACGTGTACTGAAATAAACATTGAAGACAGTAATATTTAAACTATTTTACACAAATGTAAGGTAGGAGGCTGGTATCCTGACCACACACATTGATGTATCTGTATACTCAATTGTAACAAGTATGTTGGTTTACATATGTGTAAAGTAGTCGGCTGGTATCCTGAGTAGTATACATAGATATATTGGTTTACACACCTGTAAATGTGTATGTAAGTTTAATTACTGTTGTCAAATGAAGTAGATTATATGTATAAATAAAATGTTATTAAATGTGTAGCTTAAATGCAAAAATAAGATGTCGTTATCGTAATATAAAAAAGAGAAAACGTGTACTGAAATAAACATTGAAGACAATAATATTTAGACTATTTTACACAAATGTAAGGTAGGAGGCTGGTATCCTGACCAACACACATTGATGTATCTGTATACTCAATTGTAACACAGTGAAACAGTATCTGTTATGTATTTCAATTAAATGATGCTATTTTATTTAGACTATTATACATAAATGTATTTAGTGGCGTATAGTATCGTGACCAACACAAATTGATGAAATGATTTATTCAACTGTAATAGAGTATGTAAGTTTATCTTCATTGGTCTAAATGTATCGAATAATAAATCTGAATAAAATGGTAATAAATGTGTATTACAAATGCGTAAATGACATGTCATTACTGACAGACAATGAAATCCCAAAAAAAAATGAACCAATCTTCGATAGTGACCAACATGTAAAAGTGAAAAAACATGTAATACGTAGGGGGATATTTTGCTGTTGATCAATTATTATACTGATGGATGAGCTTCAGCAGACTTTATCTTCAGTGGACAATTTCGAGAATCATGATCATTGGTATATGTATTACATGTCCAACAAAACCTCTTCGGTTTTTGACTGCGGGTATTAGCTTTCTCACCAGCCCAATCAATCTTCTATTTGTTCCACAACCTTTATTCCTAATGCCTTGAGGTGGGTTAATATCTACTTCCTGTTCTTTCGAATGTCCAGTAAGTTCCTTAATAACAACACCCTTGTTTTGTCGACGCGCTTGGTACGGGAAATCTTCAATGATTTTACGATTCAGCTCCTTAAGATTGTCTATCAGAAGTTGCAGGCCATCTGTGTTGCCACCCAAACGCTCCATACATTGTTCAAACAAATCAAAAGCCTCGTGCCTCAATCTTGTTTTTCATTTGTAATCAGCCCATACCTGTTTTCCATATTAAAAAGTCTTTTGGGCAACACATTCCTCATTCATCTCTTTGATAAATACATGTTAGGTATCTCGTGAATGTTCTGGTTTTTATAAACACAAAACACATATCTACATAAATACCCAATCCTAGTGAACAACATGCATGAACAAGTGGCTGAATGATCGTTAAGATTCAAAATAACCTGCATATTATAAAATGAAAAATATGAATGTGCAGCACTGTATGTTTTGTATAAACATGAATTGAAATATAAACAGAGAATATGTACCTTGAACTCGCTAACCAAACCAGACTGTTCTTTGTTGTGGGAAATAATATAAATCTTAGAATTTCCAACAACTTCACAAGTTGAGACACTACAAAACCATACTGCTTTTACAATCTTCTTTTGAACCTCATCAAAAATGTTACGCGTGTACACGCAAGATGCATGTTTTTCAATATGTAAATGTGTTCGTAGCGAAGGTTTCGATGTGCTAGTACCATGCTCTAATAGCCGTTGTTGATAACGTTGTCCCTCGATTGTTGAATCAAAACACAACAGAAAATCAACAAGAGTGTTAGTCCACTAGAATTAAGTTTGAATAATGTCACACCCGACCGACGGCGGAATCATCGGAGCGGACGAGGGAATGATGGATTGTTCATAACACATGGTTGTCTAATAGTGGAAAAAATATTAAAATCGGATTACAAGATAATATAAGTTCAACATACACAAATACAACAATTTAAAACCACAATAGTAATTGTCTTTTATTTTAACTAGGTCCAGGTCTTAAATGAGCAGGTAGAAGTCCACTATCTTGCTTAACCTGAAATCATGTGAGAAAATAAAGTCAGCTAACGAGTTAGCTGGTGAGTATTCATATCCCTTTTTTATATCATTTTCCATTTGGGGGAAATCATGTGATACAATATATTCAATCATGATATTCTATTGTTATTTCATTCTAAATTCAATTCAAGACAGGTTATGTTATTACTTGCAATTATGTGAACATACTGTGATAAACTGGACGACAGTAAAACCCTAATTCAATCAATCAATCCTGGTATCAATGGTAGATCTACTGGTTTGGATAACCCACCCCACATAGCTTACGAGTGGTGATACACTGTAACATCCGACCCATTTGAAATTGTAACCGAACTCGTTTATATTAGTAAGTAAAATCTATTCGTTTAAAACATATTAATGTTGTCATTTAATTCACATTACATATAGTTATTAATATGATTTTATAAAAAAAATATATTATAAAATTATATTAGTAATTATGAAGTTTAAACAAAAAATAATAATAATAATAATAATAATAATAATAATAATAATAAAAATAATACTGCTATTAATAATTAGTAAGAATTATTAAAATATATATATATATATATATAAGCATGTATTAAAAGTGGATTTATAAGTCCAGGGGGTGATTATGCAATTTTTGAAACTTAAAACCAAAGTTTAAGACATAAAATATTAAATCTGAAACCGCAAGGACCGATTGTGTAAAATTTTAAAACCCACAGCCTTCCCCCTCGATTTTCCGGCGACTATTCTGGCATCCCTCCGGCCGAACTCCGGCGAAGCCAAATCGATGAAATTACACACTTTCAAGCCACAAAACCGGTCCCAATGCATTCGTGGATGAGTTTCGAACCCAATGCAACCATTAAACACGTTTAAACCTCGAGATATTCGGATCCAAAGCTACCACATCGAAATCACAAAAATTCCCGACAAGAAATCAGTCAATTTACCCCATTTGAACCCCACAATCACACCGAAAGTTTCTTGGATCCAATTCGAATGGAATTCCAACACAAAAACGTGTTGAATTAGTCAAATAAACGGCTAAAATTCCCACTTTTATCTCGGATTCTAATCCAACTAATAAACCCACTTAAACACTTTTAATAATCAAATTGATGTCATATAATTAACCATTTCTCAGTCCCGAACCCATCTACACTCTCGAATTCATCTGAAACACACACAATCATCGATTTTGATTCTCCTAAAGCCGCGGACCTATCTCGAACTCAAACTCATCGAATACAATATCTCAACAGGTAATTAATACCTCTATGAACTCGTTTTTACTTGGGGATTAAAAGCCCCAAGGTTAATTTCATTTATATAATCGATCCGATGTTCAATTTGGTTCGGATTCGATCTAGGGTTCATCATGGTTGGGGGAAACAAGTTATATTGGTTTAAAAGAATTAAAAACCGGATCATAACCGCGGCTTAGTCCTTCGGTTCACCGGTTCCATGCTTCCCCCTCAAACAGAAGGTCCCGGGTTCGACCCCGGGCACCTACACTATTTTTTTAGGCCTTTTAAGCCTTTAAAATTCAGAGAAAAATTCTAAAAATCATAAAAACATTTTTACAAACATTAAAAATTTCTAAAACCACTTAATTACTTTCTGAAATTTATTTTTATAATTTATTCATTTATTTTATTTGTTTTAAATAAATAAAATAACTAATTATGTTTCTACCAATTTATAATTAGTGTATAATACATAATTATACAATAAATAAATTGAACCCAATATATATATATAGTTATATATTATTCAATTACCGAAACAACTGTTATTTGAATAAATTATATTTTACATAACCGCATACAATTTATAACTCATGTATATAATTAGTATACAAAAATATAGTTATGCTTACTTATGTGTAAATGTATTATACATATAATTATGTACATAATTATACATATAATTATATATAAATACATGACTATATATAATTATGTATATAATTATACATATACAATTTATTAAATTGTATATATGTATAACCTATATGCATAAATTTTTATTAAAAGCTTGGACAAAATCACTTTCAACAAATTCGTTTATTTCAAGACATTTCAAACCAAATAAAATTTATCAATTTAAACTACCATAGAAATCCTAATACATTCCCAAATTCCCAAATCATTATTATTCTAATTTGAGACACCGTTCCTTAGGTTAATCATAAGGAAATCGTTGGTGTCTAAGCTATCACGTCCAAATTCAAATCTCATCAATCAAGTGAGTATTCATATCCCCTTTTTATATCATTTCCCATTTGGGGAAAATCATGTGATACAATATATTCAATCATGATATTCTATTGTTATTTCATTCTAAATTCAATTCAAGACAGGTTATGTTATTACTTGCAATTATGTGAACATACTGTGATAAACTGGATGACAGTAAAACCCTAATTCAATCAATCAATCCTGGTATCAATGGTAGATCTACTGGTTTGGATAACCCACCCCACATGGCTTACGAGTGGTGATTATGCCAGAGGCAATTAGTCAATCTATGGTGTTTGTGTGGAGTCTATTATATGCAAGTGTCAAGTCAAGGGGTTTATATTGTGTCGGTTTATCTATATGCTTCGCGGTTGCCATATAAGTCTTAATATTACATTGTGAATTGAAGTATTCTCGATGGATAAATCAATCAATCTGTATGTATATTCAAAACTGTGATTACTCACCAGCTAACTTGTTAGCTGACTTTATTTTCTCACATGATTTCAGGTTAAGCAAGATAGTGGACTTCTACCTGCTCATTTAAGACCCGGACCTAGTTAAAATAAAAGACAATTACTATTGTGGTTTTAAATTGTTGTATTTGTGTATGTTGAACTTATATTATCTTGTAATCCGATTTTAATATTATTTCCACTATTAGACAACCATGTGTTATGAACAATCCATCATTCCCTCGTCCGCTCCGATGATTCCGCCGTCGGTCGGGGTGTGACAGATTGGTATCAGAGCCATGGTTATAGGGAATTAGGTTATTAGAAATGGAATGACCTAGACTATAACTAAGTACCTTTACACATGAGTTTTCTCATGTATTTATATGCTTAGATAGGATTTTATGTGCCTTACATGTTTATACTTGATCATGTGATTATCTGCTTTATGTGATTCTTCTTATACTTTGAATATATCAATATACACACGAATCTTAACTCATATTCTAAGGCATTGTGTGCCTAATTCAAGTGATTTCAAACTCCAAAACTCGATTGTTATTCATGGTTTTCAAATCTCGTCAAAGTCCGTGTCACATGACCGAGAACATGCAATGCTGGAAGAGTGGGATACCTGTATCTTAAGGTGTTCTGTCTAGGCAAGGTATTCATACAACTTGATTACCTTACCTGGGAACCCTCGAGATGAGTATTCGCTTATAGGTACGCATGTCTTCATTAAGGTTGTGGTGGACACAAATACTTTGATAAGTCAACGTATTCGCTTTGGTTTACGAACCGAACGTTTACACTCCTAACCTCTCATTGTTATTCTAAACAATCTCATTAACGATTTTATTATTTTGAAAAGTTTTAAAAACCAATTACCCATTTCTCATAGAGGTTTCTTCTTTCCATATTATACAGCATGTCTTCTCGTCAAAACCGCTCCCGATCTAGAAGCTCTGGCCGCAAGATTGCTGCTATAGTGGCACGTGAAGTTGCTGCGGTTATCCCAACACTGCTTACCCATTTGAACCAAGGCAACAACACCGTTCAAAATCAAGCCGTACAAAACCCAACTGCACCAAACCCTCCACGAGTTTGTACTTACAAGCATTTCAATTCTTGCAATCCCACTAAGTTTAGTGGGACCGAAGGTGCCACCGGTCTTTTACAGTGGTTTGAGAGTATCGAGAACACTTTCCTCAATAGTGAGTGCCTCGAGAATCTCAAGGTTCGCTACGCTACAAGTGTTCTTCAAAAGAGAGCACTCACCTGGTGGAACGGTGAGAAACGAACCCGTGGAACTGAGGTCGTATTAGCATTGACGTGGGATGAAGTTAAGGAGCTCATGACTCGGGAATTCTGTCCGAGAAATGAAATTAAGAAATTGGAAGCTGAGTTCTGGGACTTAACTCAAGAAAGTGGAGAAAATCTAGCTTATACCAACCGATTTCATGAACTGAGTCTACTTGTTCCTCATCTGGTTACTCCTTTAACTCGGGCTATCGAGAAATACATCGGTGGTCTACCCATGCAAATTCAAGACACGGTGTGGGGTAGGAATCCTGCAACCTTGGAAGATACCATCCGGTTAGCTGCTCAGCTAACTGACAATCATGTCAAGGCTGGAACCCTGACTAGGAAGGGTGCTAAGAAGGTGCCCGGGAAACCCTCAGCTGAAACCCCTAAGGAGGAAAAACCTGAACCTTCTCAAAACAAGAAGAGGAAGGCTAAATCCCAAAACTTTGCTGTGATTACCCCTGCTGTGCCAATTAATCAAGTCCCTCCAACTCGTCAACCAACAGTAAACGACCAACCACCGATGAAAAATCCATACGCTGGACCCTTTCCTCAATGTAACCACTGCAAGTATCACCATCCTGCTAACGTTCAATGTCGTCAATGCACCAATTGTGGTCGTTTCGGCCATACATTCAACGTGTGCAAGAATACTGCAAGGGTTCCAGTTACCACACCGACTGTTCAGCATACCCCGACAATCACACACGCAAGAGCTTGCTACCAATGCGGAGATCCCAACCATTTCCGCAACCAATGTCCGAAGCTTCTCAAGGCCGTCCCTGCAGCTCAAGGTCGAGCATTCAACATCAATGCCCAACAAGCTCAAGTTAGCAACGACGTGGTGAATGGTATGTTCCAAATTAATAATCAATACGCTTCGATTCTTTTTGACACCGGTGCAGATAAAGCTTTGTATCCTTAGACTTTGAGCCCTTACTTGCTAGTGCCCGAACCAAGCTAGATAACCCCTTTATGGTAGAGATAGCTGACGGAAAACCCATTACAATTAATTCTGTCATTCCTGACTGTACTTTGAATCTAAGCGAGCATGATTTCCCTATCAATCTTATACCCATGCAACTGGGTAGTTTCGATGTTATAGTAGGCATGGACTGGTTATCAAAGAATCATGCCGAAGTGATTTGTCATGAAAAGACCATTCGTATCCCTCTCCCGACTGGAAGCATACTACAAATCTACGGGGAAAAACCTTACAAGGGGCTTAAACTCATGTCTTGTACCAAAGCTCAAAAGTACCTCCGCAAGCATTACGTGGCTTTCTTAGCTCATATCGTGAAGGCAGATGAGAAACCTAAGAAGATTGAAGACATTCTGGTTGTTCGAGAGTTTCCTGAAGTCTTTCCCGAAGATTTAACCGGTCTTCCTCCCGTTCGTCAAGTTGAATTCCGAATCGACCTTGTACCTGGTGCAACTCCCGTGGCAAAATCTCCTTATCGACTTGCACCATCTGAGATGCAAGAACTTGCTAGCCAATTGCAAGAACTGTCAGACAAAGGATTCATTCGCCCGAGCTCGTCACCATGGGGAGCTCCGGTATTATTCGTAAAGAAAAAGGATGGCTCATTCCGTATGTGCATTGACTATCGAGAGCTCAACAAACTCACAATCAAGAACCGTTACCCATTACCCAGAATCGACGATCTGTTTGATCAGCTTCAAGGAGCCACTCATTTTTCAAAGATCGATCTTCGTTCTGGTTACCATCAAATCCGTGTGCACGATGATGATATTCCAAAAACAGCTTTCCGAACAAGATATGGCCATTATGAGTTTTCAGTGATGCCATTCGGGTTAACCAACGCACCGGCAGTATTCATGGATTTAATGAATCGTGTGTGCCGGCCATACCTAGACAAATTCGTGATCGTATTTATCGACGACATCTTGATATACTCTAAATCAAAATCCGATCACGAGAATCACCTTCGTCTAATACTCGAACTTCTGAGGAAAGAGAAACTCTACGCCAAATTCTCAAAATGTGAATTTTGGCTTAATGAGGTTCAATTTCTTGGTCACATAGTAAACAACAAGGGAATTCACGTTGATCCCGCAAAGATCGAGGCAATAAAGAAATGGGGAGAACCTAAAACTCCTACAGAGATTCGTTCATTCCTTGGTCTAGCCGGATATTATCGACGTTTTATTCCTAACTTCTCGAAGATTGCTGTGCCACTCACTGCTTTGACCCACAAGGATAAGCCTTTTTCTTGGGGGCCTGATCAAGAAAAAGCGTTTCAAACCCTCAAGCAAAAGTTGTGTGAAGCGCCGATTTTAACACTTCCTGATGGAAACGACGATTTCGTTGTCTATTGTGACGCTTCAAAACAAGGTCTAGGTTGCGTTCTCATGCAGCGAGGCAAATTTATCGCTTATGCTTCAAGACAATTGAAGGTTCATGAGAAAAATTATACGACGCACGATCTTGAATTGGGTGCTGTCGTATTCGCACTCAAAATCTGGAGACACTATCTCTATGGCGCTAAATGTGTTGTATTCACCGATCATAAGAGTCTCCAGTACATCTTCAACCAAAAGGAGCTTAACATGAGGCAGCGACGATGGGTCGAACTACTCAATGACTACGACTGTGAGATTCGTTACCACCCCGGTAAAGCTAATGTCGTAGCCGATGCATTAAGTCGTAAGGGCCAAGTTATGCTTCAAAGTGTTACCATTCAAACCGACCTTGTGACCCGTATACTCGAAGCTCAACACGAATCAGTCACCAAGGGCAACATGTATGAGGAAATGTCATGCGGTGCTGAACTCCAATTGGAAACCAAGTCGGACGGACTACTGTATTTTCTAAATCGACTTTGGATTCCGAATCGCAATAATCTTCGAACAACCATCATGGATGAGGCTCATAAGGCTCGTTATTCTATTCATCCGGGACCAGATAAGATGTTCATGAATCTTCGGAACCAATATTGGTGGCCCGGCATGAAGAAGGATATAGCCTTGTATGTATCTAAATGCCTCACGTGCTCCAAAGTCAAAGCTGAGCATCAACGTCTCTCTGGATTACTCGTACAACCCGAGGTTCCACTATGGAAATGGGAAAGCATATCCATGGATTTCATTACCAAGCTGCCTCGTACCGCTAGTGGTCACGATAGTATCTGGGTTATCATTGATCGATTGACTAAGTCGGCTCATTTCATTCAATTCGGGAAGATTATCGAGTCGAGAAATTGGCTCGTATTTACATAAATGAAATAGTCAGTCGTCATGGTGTACCTTTAGATATTATCTCCGATCGCGATGGTCGTTTCATCTCTCGTTTTTGGAACAGTCTCCAATCAGCTCTCGGGACTCAACTAAATCTTAGCACAGCCTATCATCCTCAAACCGATGGTCAAACTGAAAGAACGATACAGACACTCGAGGATATGCTCCGGGCTTGTGTCATTGATTTCAGTGGATCGTGGGATTCTCATCTTCCGTTGATCGAATTCTCTTACAATAACAGTTACCATACCAGCATCCAGATGGCACCATTTGAGGCCTTGTATGGTCGAAAGTGTTGATCTCCCATCTGCTGGTCTGAAGTTGGTGAATCACAGATTACTAGTCCGGAATTGATACAAGAAACAACCGACAAAATTCATAAGATCCGTGATAACTTGGTCGCTGCTAGAAATCGTCAAAAGCATTATGCTGACAAAAGACGTAAGCCCATGGAATACAATGTCGATGATCTCGTACTTCTTAAGGTGTCACCTTGGAAGGGAGTGATTCGCTTTGGAAAGAAAGGGAAGCTAGCACCTCGTTACGTGGGTCCATTCAAAGTGCTCGAGCGAATTGGGAAAGTGACCTACAAGCTTGAATTACCCCAGGAACTTAGCAATATACATCCGACGTTTCATGTGTCCAACCTCAAGAAATGTCTTGCCGATGAAAATCTCCACATTCCACTCGACGAAGTCCAGATTGATGAATCTATGCACTTTATTGAGAAACCTGTGGAAATTATGGATCGGGAAGTTAAACAACTCAAACGCAGTCGGATACCCATTGTCAAAGTTCGTTGGGAGTCTAAACGTGGGCCAGAGTACACCTGGGAACGTGAGGACCAAATGAAAACCAAGTACCCTCATCTTTTCGTTTCAGCCTCCTCGAGATTAAAATTTCGGGACGAAATTTCCTAAATCAGGGGAGACTGTAACATCCGACCCATTTGAATTGTAACCGAACTCGTTTATATAGTAAGTAAAATCTATTCGTTTAAAACATATTAATATTGTCATTTAATTCACATTACATATAGTTATTAATATGATTTTATAAAAAAAATATATTATAAAATTATATTAGTAATTATGAAGTTTAAAAAAAAATAATAATAATAATAATAATAATAATAATAATAATAATAATAATAATAATAATACTGCTATTAATAATTAGTAAGAATTATTAAAAAAAAAATATATATATATATATATATATATATAAGCATGTATTAAAAGTGGATTTATAAGTCCAGGGGGTGATTATGCAATTTTTGAAACTTAAAACCAAAGTTTAAGACATAAAATATTAAATCTGAAACCGCAGGGACCGATTGTGTAAAATTTTAAAACCCACAGCCTTCCCCCTCGATTTTCCGGCGACTATTCCGGCATCCCTTCGGCCGAACTCCGGCGAAGCCAAATCGATGAAATTACACACTTTCAAGCCACAAAACCGGTCCCAATGCATTCGTGGATGAGTTTCGAACCCAATGCAACCATTAAACACGTTTAAACCTCGAGATATTCGGATCCAAAGCTACCACATCGAAATCACAAAATTCCCGACAAGAAATCAGTCAATTTACCCCATTTGAACCCCATAATCACACCGAAAGTTTCTTGGATCCAATTCGAATGGAATTCCAACACAAAAACGTGTTGAATTACTCAAATAAACGGCTAAAATTCCCATTTTTATCTCGGATTCTAATCCAACTAATAAACCCACTTAAACACTTTAATAATCAAATTGATGTCATATAATTAACCATTTCTCAGTCCCGAACCCATCTACACTCTCGAATTCATCTGAAACACACACAATCATCGATTTTGATTCTCCTAAATCCGCGGACCTATCTCGAACTCAAACTCATCGAATACAATATCTCACAGGTAATTAATACCTCTATGAACTCGTTTTTACTTGGGGATTAAAAGCCCCAAGGTTAATTTCATTTACATAATCGATCCGATGTTCAATTGGTTCGGATTCGATCTAGGGTTCATCATGGTTGGGGAAACAAGTTATATTGGTTTAAAAGAATTAAAAACCGGATCATAACCGCGGCTTAGGCCTTCGGTTCACCGGTTCCATGCTTCCCCCTCAAACAGAAGGTCCCGGGTTCGACCCCGGGCACCTACACTATTTTTTTAGGCCTTTTAAGCCTTTAAAAATTCAGAGAAAAATTCTAAAAATCATAAAAATATTTTTACAAACATTAAAAATTTCTAAAACCACTTAATTACTTTCTGAAATTATTTTTATAATTTATTCATTTATTTTATTTGTTTTAAATAAATAAAATAACTAATTATGTTTCTACCAATTTATAATTAGTGTATAATACATAATTATACAATAAATAAATTGAACCCAATATATATACATAGTTATATATTATTCAATTACCGAAACAACTGTTATTTGAATAAATTATATTTTACATAACCGCATACAATTTATAACTCATGTATATAATTAGCATACAAAAATATAGTTATGCTTACTTATGTGTAAATGTATTATACATATAATTATGTACATAATTATACATATAATTATATATAAATACATGACTATATATAATTATGTATATAATTATACATATACAATTTATTAAATTGTATATATGTATAACCTATATGCATAAATTTTTATTAAAAGCTTGGACAAAATCACTTTCAACAAATTGTTTATTTCAAGACATTTCAAACCAAATAAAATTTATCAATTTAAACTACCATAGAAATCCTAATACATTCCCAAATTCCCAAATCATTATTATTCTAATTTGAGACACCGTTCCTTAGGTTAATCATAAGGAAATCGTTGGTGTCTAATCTATCACGTCCAAATTCAAATCTCATCAATCAAGTGAGTATTCATATCCCCTTTTTATATCATTTCCCATTTGGGGGAAATCATGTGATACAATATATTCAATCATGATATTCTATTGTTATTTCATTCTAAATTCAATTCAAGACAGGTTATGTTATTACTTGCAATTATGTGAACATACTGTGATAAACTGGACGACAGTAAAACCCTAATTCAATCAATCAATCCTGGTATCAATGGTAGATCTACTGGTTTGGATAACCCACCCCACATGGCTTACGAGTGGTGATTATGCCACAGGCAATTAGTCAATCTATGGTGTTTGTGTGGAGTCTATTATATGCAAGTGTCAAGTCAAGGGGTTTATATTGTGTCGGTTTATCTATATGCTTCGCGGTTGCCATATAAGTCTTAATATTACCTTGTGAATTGAATTATTCTCGATGGATAATCAATCAATCTATATGTATATTCAAAACTGTGATTACTCACCAGCTAACTCGTTAGCTGACTTTATTTTCTCACATGATTTCAGGTTAAGCAAGATAGTGGACTTCTACCTGCTCATTTAAGACCCGGACCTAGTTAAAATAAAAGACAATTACTATTGTGGTTTTAAATTGTTGTATTTGTGTATGTTGAACTTATATTATCTTGTAATCCGATTTTAATATTATTTCCACTATTAGACAACCATGTGTTATGAACAATCCATCATTCCCTCGTCCGCTCCGATGATTCCGCCGTCGGTCGGGGTGTGACAAATAAAGCATTAGAGCTCTCACATCTGGATGTTGTTTTCATTAGACAACACATTTGAATATCTTTAAAATATGCGGGAACCCATTGTTCCCTTATGGCAAACATATCACATAACCATTCATGATGTTCAAGGTTGTACTCACCCATAAGTAAATGCCATCGTTCTTCGAAAACTTCAGGTTCTATGAATACATTCCATACTAACTTGTGGATTGCTCTACGAATTTCATTGTTCTTTGAGACATCACCAGAAACCTATTAAAACAAAAAATATATATATGGAAATTAATAAAATGAACGTGAAAAATATATAGATTCATTTACAACTGACTTACAGTTGTGTAAAATAGTAAAGTGATGTGTGCATGACAGGACACTATCCACATAACTTACATTTGGGAAACCTATAAACTTACTTACAGTTGTGCAAAACAATAAAGTGATGTGTGCAGCACAGGACACTATGCGTACTTTTGTGTAAATTAAACTACGTACATGATCTGAAATTAACTTTATAAGATAAAATATGATGTATTAATTATGTTTTGATGTACCTTCTTTGGGAGTTTTTTTGTGATATGCCACATGCATAGACGATGTTTAGATTCGTTTAGAACGGCAGCAACAGCTTGCTTCATTGCGGCATCCTGATCCGTTAGAACTAATGTAGGTTGTTTACCGTGTGCATGTATAAACGATTCTAGTAACCACTTATAGGAATCAATTGTTTCATCATATAACAAACCAGCACAAATGTCACACGTTTTTTATGATGGTCTACACCGGTAAAAGGTACAAAAATCATGTTGTACCTGAAAAACACCAAAATAAGATAAAAAAATAAAGAAACTGGAATAATAGTGTGTATATAACTTACTGGTTCATGTGGTACGTTGCGTCAAATGCTAAAATGTCTCCAAATACGGAGTAATTGCACTTAGAAATATCATCCGCCCAAAATATAGACCTAAGTTCACTTTTAACAGCTTTGCAATCGAAAGTGAAATTTTCCCAGTTCACTTTACGTTGATTTAGAGTATCAATAATCATCTGAGCATCTCTATTACCAATGAACCGCCTTATGTCCCTACCAAAATTCTTGTAGTCGGTAACCGTGCCACGAACCATATGTTGACCACCCTTAATTGTGGTCTGGATCTTATGAAAAAAATTTGGACCAACGTTAGCCATTCGAGCCCTGTGTATGAACTCTTGATCAGAAAAGTTCAGCTGACGACGCTTTCTAGTCAAATCTTGATTATTACTGTCTACAAGACCATGGTTGTGTTTCTTAACAAAATCATAGATAATAAAATGCCCATTCTTAAATTGACCCTTATGCATGCAGGGCATTCAGTAACCTTGATAGAAGATGTTCGTGAAGGTCCATAAGATGATCCATTATTCCTAGAATCAAAGTGTTGACCACGAGGCTTACCGGACTTGCTACATAGAATATTTATGCGTAATAATGCTATGTTTCTTCTTAGTAGTGGATAATCTTATATCAAAACCAGAATTCTCCGCATATAACTGATACATAAGATAAACGTCATCCCAATTAGAAAATTTTGTACCACAATTGGTTTTAAATCTTCAGGCGAGTTAGGCATCCAGTATTTAGTTCCATTAGGAGAATGGAAGAAGTTACTGCAAATTGATTCCTCTTTGCCATTATCATTCATAACTACCAATAAAATGAAATGAAAAAATTAATAAAAATTTATATCTATTGATTTACATAAATGTATAACTTTGTAAATCAAGCATTTAAAAAAAACATTGAAAAATATGTGCTGCCTTCTGATTGAAGATGATTAAAAACATCCAATTGTTCATTCAAATTGGATGAATCCTGATTAATGTTACATGACGATCCATCATTGACATTGTTATGCATGTTGATAACAACCATCTGAAAAAGCAATATGAATATACACCTGCGGGAAAAATGAAATGTGCAAAGGTTCTGTACAACAACGTAAATCTGAACTAAGAATCTACTCAAAATATATCTGGTTCTGAACCCATACAATAGGTCTGTATAAATTTACATATACGTAAACCTGAACAAGTTATACCTCACATATATCCATCGTTTATTCCATACAATTATAGAATCATGTTTATTCAATACAATTATATGAACATCTAAAAATGAAATTATAATCGATGTATACAGAAATCGTTAATTGAATCTTCGAACATTGAGATGCTGATACGCTTATCAAGCTTCGGAAAAGTGCAATACGAGATAATTAACACCTATATCAATCGTTTATGATGAGAAAATCGATTGAGAGAAACAATGAAAATGGTGACTTACGCAAACAGCAAGGATGAAGATGCGTAGATGATGAATTCGATTTCTTGATCAGCAAAGGATGAAGATGCGTAGATGATGAAAAGATCCAAATATTATGATGATTGATAGTTACCTAATTTAAAGGAGATAAAATGGGATTTTATTTAGTGAATATTGTGTTTTTACTCAATTACCCCTCATGATATATAAAATCCAAAAATAAATTAATTATCAATCAAGGGCTATAAATGGTTCTTTTGGTTCTGAAGATTTAATTAGGTTCTGTAATGATCCTGTCCCTATATATATATATATATATATATATAATATATATATATATATATATTATATATATATATATATATAGAGAGAGAGAGAGAGAGAGAGAAAATTACGCTTTTCGTCCCTGTGGTTTGGTGGTTATAACTATTTTCATCCAATAGTTTAAAAAACGCCCGGTTTAACCACTGTGGTTTAAAATCTGTCATAATTAAGTCCAGGACACTAACCCTCATCCATTTTTTTTTCCGTTAAGTGTATGTAAAAAGACTAAAATACCCTTGGACTTAAACTATTACTTTAATATCTCTATCTTCTCTCTCTCTCTATCTCTCTATCTCTCTCTCTCTCTAAAACCATAGCCACTTCCCACCCTAAGCACAACCGTACAACCATCACCAGATAGCCATCGTACCCACAGTCACACCACCGGAACCGCCTCACAGGCACCGCCATACACCACTTGAAAACCACCACCATCGCTATCTCTTTGAACTTTCATTCTCACCTACTGCAACAAACAAACATGAATCAAATCCAAATTGGGGATGGAAGCTAACATCATCACCGAGCCACCGTCGCCGGAGGCCGCTCTGGCTCCGCCTTCAAGCTCGTGGGCTTCAAGAACTTCATCTGCCACAACCCTATTTCCGACAAATTCACCGTCAAAAGCTTCCACCACATCGAGTTCTGGTGCTCCGACGCCACCAACGTTGCTTGCCTCTTCACCACAGATCCCGATATCCTCCCAGCCCTAATCGCCGCCGCTAAGTCCGCCGGAACGCCGTCCACCGTCCGCCCCACCTCCGCCAGTACCATCAACGCCTCCTCCTCGTTCCCATCGCCACCACCGCCTCCGCTGTTCCCCTTTCCAACGCCGTCGCCACCGTCGCCGGATAAGGCAAAGATCGGAACTTTATCATGATGGGTGTTGTGTTTGAGAATGAAAGAGTGACGGAGGGGTTCGGTGGATCGAATTGAAAGAGGGTTTGAAGGGTTGAAGGATAAAGATTGAATCAGAATGTGGGGGTGAATTTGGTGAGATCTATTATTTTATTTTATTTTTTATAATATAATAACAATTTCAGTCAAGGGTATTTTGGTCATTTCAAAATAATTTAACGGAGAAATTGGATGGAGTTAACGGTTTGGACTTAATTGTGACAGATTTTAAACCACAGTGGTTAAACCGGGCGTTTTTAAAATATTGGATGAAAATGGTTATAACCACCAAACCATAGGGACGAAAAGCGTAATTTACTCATATATATATATATACACATACACACACACACACACACACACACTATATATATATATATAGGGTAAGGTTTAAATGAGAACCCTGTGTTATTACGAGAACTTGCGAGATCCTGTCAACATCAATAGAAATCATAATTTTTTTTATTGCAATAACAATATTACACATATACAAGATTATGATATTTTATATATACGTGTGAATTCGTAAATGTAAAAAAAGTTTACATTGCTGTAAGTTTTACTTACAACTTCATATATATATATATATATATATATATATATATATATATATATATATATATATATATATATATATATATATATATATATATATATATAGGGGAGGGATCAAATGAAAACTAAGATTATAATTGAAAACCATGAAAACTAACATCCACCAATCAGATTTTTTCTAATATAATTTTAAATTAATTAGATAAAAGGGTAAAGTAGTAATTTCTTATTCACAATATTTATTAGATATTTATTAACAATAACTAATCTCTGATTTCTCTCAACAATTTTTTCAGTTTTTATATGGCTTTTTGTTTCAGATTAGTTTCAATTTTATGTAAAATTCGTATGAATATTTGATTTATTTACTGTAATCCTTCGAATTTGAGTAGGTTTTAAATCGGATTGTTCATTTTTTCTTTTTTTTTTTAATCGAAAGTGAAGAATTCGATAGTTATGTCTTCTGATCGGGTGTATTCGAATTCAACAAGAAAAGAATTAATTCCATTGAGAATTCGATTATTGAGCATAGTAATCATTCGATTCAAGTTTCGACTTTTGATGAAACGTTGATTTGTCCTGATAAACATAAGGATTAATGCATGTGATGAAGGAGATGAAGATGAAGGTATGTATTATATGATTCATATAGTTATTTACATATATGTACCCGTGAGTATTCGTTATTTTTTAGAGTATTAATCTTTGGTTTTTCGATTCATTACATATATGTACATACGAGTATAATGGTTATATGTTTGTATTTATTCTTCAATTGTTTGCACTGTGATTAATCTATTATTTATTGTGTTAATTTCAAATGTTCATTGTAAACATGTATTATCTGAATGATGTATGTTTGTTATTTGAAGTTCCATTTCTTTAATTTTTATGTTAGAAATATTAAATTTCTTAGAATGTCTTGTAATATAGACTTTAAGTTACCCGTAATATTAAGTTTTATTAAAAATTTTGATAATTCGTATTATGCAAACATGTATATATTTGAACACATTATGGGTTGTTACTGTTAAGTATGTTCATTTTTAATGTTATCATAGGATAAATACATATATGTACCAATATGAGTGTGGTAAGTGTTGTATGATTTATGATGAAGCAGATAACATTGTGATATGCATTCAAACGACAACCGGCCTCCGGATAATTTTACTGACGCCGTATATTTGACTGGAGTTGAAAATGAAGGTAATTTTTAAGTTTTGTTTTAAAAGATTTATTATAATTGCTAAATCGATTTTTTTCTATTTGATTGATACGTTGTCATTTGCAGGTTCAATGCGTAGCAGTCTATACCAATCACCTAATGGTTCTAGGTACTAGACTCCCATTGTATCCGTAGATCAAAAGCCTGTTGTTGGATCTAGGTTTCGTAACTGGGATGACGCAAGAAGGATGTACGAGTCGTACGCTGAGATGTCAGTATTCAGTACTCGTCTGGGTAATTTGAAAAAGAAGGATGGTGTCATTACACACAGATATATTTTGTGTAACAAGGATGGGATACCTAATGGGAAGGTAAATGACACATTGGATGTTAATTCTAAGTCTCGTGTCCGTCGAAGAAACATTAGAGTTTGTGATTGTCGTGCTCGTATAAAATTCAAAGCTATTGAAGGCACCGAAGGATTTGAAGTTTATGGGTTTATCGAGACTCACAATCATGGGTTGGTGAACTCGGACAATATAGACCTGACAAAAATGAAGCGTAGGTTAGAATTTGTTGATAAGGAGTGTGTGTGTGTGTGTGTGTGTGTATGACAAGGTTTTTAAATTAACACGATAATTAAACTTTTCAAGTATTTTATAAAATAATCAGTATAATATACTAAAAATCTATGATGTTAAAAGACCACTATTTATAGAACTTTAGTGGCGGTGAATAACAAAATAAACAATGTTGAAAATTCTATACACCAAAAACTCTTGTTTTGGTAGATTGGAGACGACCTAAGGTGGAGGATGCACCTTTTTTTCTTATCCTTTACTATTATAGTTACCATCCAATAATATAATCTCTCCTCATTTGAGCCTAAAACTGGTTTAAAGGATTAGAGCACCATTTTTCTCATCCTAAACTATCATAGCTCCATCAATGATAATATAAACGACTCTTTTATTTGGCTTCTGTATCAGGTTCACGAACCCGATATGGAAGCCGCTACCCAACCCAAGAGACTTGCGGTGGTGTTCTGCATGCCCTCTACTAACTAAAGCTTGAACCCGAGAACACCCTAACCATAATAGACTAGGGTTGTTTGGCAGTTTTTGAATGATTAAATACTGAATCAATAAGAGGTCTGAACCATTAAGTGTTGAACCATTAAAAGGTCTGAATCATTAAGAGCTAGTATATCGTTTAACTATTAAAAAACAAATGTCTGCCCAAATTCATATAAAAGGCATTAACCATTCAGGCTGAATGGTAAATACCTTTTATATGAATTTGGGCAGAACCGAGGGCAGAGCGCAGAGGGCTGTTCGAGGGCAGCAGGAATCGAGGGCAGCAGGAATCGAGGGCAGCAGCAGGAATCGAGGGCAGCAGGAATCGAGGGCAGCAGGAATCGAGGGCAGCAGGAATCGAGGGCAGCAGGAATCGAGGGCAGCAGGAATCGAGGGCAGCAGGAATCGAGGGCAGCAGGAATCGAGGGCAGCAGGAATCGAGGGCAGCCGGAACCAGCAGCAGGAACCGAGCAGCAAGAATCGAGGGCAGCAGCTTGTGATTCAGCGAACGGAAGGGAGAGGGAGCAGCTTGCGATTCAGGCATTCAGCGATTCAGCGAATTAGCGAACGGAGGAGAGGGAGCAGCAGGGTTGGGTTGGGTTTTGGGTTTTAAGTGGGTTGGTTTTTAAGTGGGTCAATAGGTTAATAGGTTGAATTTAATTGGATTGGGTTTTTAAGTGGGTTAAATTAATAAATTGAATTGGGTTTTTAATAATTTTATAAAATGTAATATTTTTATTAAAATATTACATTAATCTTTATAAATTTAAATTTTCCTATAAAGTTTTTAGTATAAATTTTTTTTAGGGGTAACGTAAAATTTTCTCAGGGGTAACGTAAAATCATAAAAAAAAATTCTATATAAATTTTTTTTTTACACAACGCGTTAAAAATTGAGGGGTAGCGGAGAGGTCCGCCCCTGCATTCAGCATTAGACTTCTTAACCATTCAACATTACTATAATGCTTAACCATTCAGGGGCAAATGTCTGAACCATTCAGACATTTGCTCGCGAAACAAACAGTCTGAACCATTCAAACATCTAAAGACGTTGATTCAGATGCTACTAAATAGCCCCTAAACCTTATATGTTACAGTGTTGTGAAAGAAAATTGTTGTACATTATTTGTTTGAAGTTAATACAAGACGCAGGCAAGCAAGAGTACAAAATATATATCTGAAAGTATAGAAGTGTTTGAACTTGTCATATTAAAGAGCCAAAAAGGAGGTTGAAACTAGGGGTTGCATTAATATCTGTTAAGAATTTTAAGCTTTGATTTGATCATGGATGAAAGGTCAACTATTGACCCTCTCATAAATTCAGCTTAAAAGTTTACGCGAAATAAAAAAACATCTTAGTTGATACAGATCATCATAAAATGGAATTGTTGTAAATTTCTTGAGAAAGACACAATATGTTGTTGTATAGCATAGTTTATGCAAGAACATATAATACCCAGTAAAAATGAGCAGATACTATGTTTCATGTCAAATTCCCATCTTCCACATCATTGCTTCATGATCTCATATTTGGGGCATCTGGATATAAACCATGTACAAGATTAGAACCCAAGAATAACACACCATAATGTGACTTCATTAACTCATCTTGCATAAGTCAACTCATCTAGTTTGACCATTCCTCTTTAGTAAACCTTGTGGAAAATAGTCAATTTTACTTAAGAAATCATTACTATATGATAGTAACTATTGGAAGGATGAAACATAGATTCAAACGTTGCGAAAAGTAAAATATTGCATTTATTTGGGGGCAAAGAGATTATACTAATTTCTGATTTTAAAGACAACCATATTGACATTTAATTAGGGTTTTAGAGCTACACCATCTTTTATCATTATAAACGTTCAATAGGGAATGTTTACCTTCCACAGGATATATTGAATTGTAGTGAACCTCTGCCCAAAAGCTTAAGAAAATGACTGCAACAAAGTTAACCACAATAAGATACAGCAACATCATCATTAACCAGCATTGAATCCATGGAGGTAAAAGTATACATCAAAAAGTGAATCCAATCAAGTCAACTTTATATAGAATTTTGTAACTTGTTGATTATAATATCGTTATTGTCCTATATAGCATATGGACAGCAAACAGAAAATGATATTACCTCGGTTTGACCTTTGAACACTTGGAACAATCTCAATATAGCAAGTGTCCTTGAACGATGTGATTACAAGATTTTGATGCCATACTGCACCATATAATCAAGGTTACATACTGGCCAAATTATGTAGATTGATTCAGTAAATATACAGTTAAACAGAATTTTATACCAGATCAGCAGCAGCCTGCAATGTGACATGATCGCCCCATTCACCGACCCTAATTTGCATACACGGAATAAAAGGAGATATAAAGTAAGATGTAAGTTTCAAAAAAAAGTGTCACCAAATAAAGAGAAAAGAAGTAGCAAATATACTTGGCCATATTCTTCAAGTAATCATCATAAACCATGGGGACATAGCCCTCATATATCTCTGCATGTAATTTAAGCTTTGGAAAAGAGAATCTATATTAAAAGGGAATACGCATGGCAAATTGATGGAAAATTGGAAATAAAATAACAATCAGAAGAAAACTACCATGTCCGGACCAACCTGATTTACAATTTGTTGTCTCACAAATTTATGGTGCTCAGCTGTACGGTAAACTTGATCTGACAGTGCTCGAAACTGATAAATGGAACACAAATTTGTTCAGACTTCATATTGAGCAATTATAACCAGATAGCTTTTATGAGGTGTCATGTAGTTTAATATAACTTAACTTTTCAATTAAGAGTAAACTTCTGTCAGAAACCATGTCAAACAACATGTTGAGTAAGAGTTTTCACCTGGCAATTTCCATCGCCATGAACTTTAGATTCTACCAACTGGTACAACTGCAGCCTGAAGAAGAAAAGATTATCTAACCATCATCTTTCTAATAATAGAATAAATAAGAAATAATGAGCACCAAAATTAGAAGAAACTAAAATGAATTATTGTATCTCCTACTACCTGTCAAGTAGCCTCTGATGATCTAAAGTTGCCTCATCTATAGAAGGTATCTCTCCATTGACTCTGGGGACATGCTACAGAAATCCAGTAGCAGTTTCTCATTTATTTGATTGATAAAAACATTAATAAATAACAACGCACCAAAACTAGCTATTTGACTTGATTTTTATGCTACATAAACCACTTACAGGAACAGAAGCCATCTGATTCAACCTCTTACCAACTTCATCATCTAATGCATACTCATCACTCAGCTCCAATGAGTATGACCATTCCTCCCCATAGTTCAACTGCTTTGTAGGGCTGCCACATGGCATATCATTTGTGTTCTCATTATCTCCTACGAAATATAAACTTTGTTAGACCAGAAAAGAAGTCAAATAATAAAACAGATTAAATAAGAACGAATTTGGTTTCTGTTACCAAGAGTGTAGTTTGCCATAGATTGATGAAGTGAATTCTGTGAATAAAAGATGCTTGTGAATGATCAACTGCTTCACATGGAGGTTCAAGTATATGATGTTTTTCATTTTCTGTGCTGACAGATTGCGTGTCATAACTGACTTCTCTTGAGTAGTGATCATGATAACAATCCGTGTAATTTGTGGACCATAGCTGGAATAGCTGTTGTCAATGGGTGGCCCATCAAAGAGCTGAAGACCCCACCGAACAACATCAGGATCTTGACCATATGAAACATTTTGCTAATGTGTGAATAGTGAGAGTTTATTTCAGATTCTGGTGGCTGCAAAGATAAGATAATTTTGTGAAAGAAAGAGGCTGAAAGAGAAAAAAATACCCTAACTGACAGAACCATATATTTTTATCTACAAGTGGTCCTTGAAAGCTTATGTTAATGGACTTATTATGTGGCTAAACTTGCACAAACAAGTTTTTGGTGGTTATCTAAACAACACATCCACTTTCTTTGCGAAAAGACACTATCAATACCTTATTACCTGAATTCCTAACTACATGGATGGCAACGAAGCAAAGCATGAGAAGTTGGATTAAAAAAAACTGCATGTACTTAAGCCATATCAAGCAACATGTAAGTATCAACGTCACTAACAAAAGTTATCAAAGTCACTATTCGTAGCCTTTGTTGAGTTGGCTATAATTAGACATATTTGAGTTGGTGCCATCTTGCCAAAATATAACCGCATATCTTTATTGAAGAGCAAAATCTATCAGGTAAGTGTGACTCACCTACTTATTCTTATTTAAAAATTAAAATGTGTGATTAGATCCATCTGCTCTCTGGGTGCAATTAGCAGAGAACTTAGTTCATTCAGGAAGACGTGAATAATATTATTGTGGCGTTTTGAGATCCATTTACTCTTACAAACCACGACAACAACCATGATTAGAAGTTAGGACTAAAGAGTGTGGTTATCCAAGAGTATATTTCAAACAAGATCATGGAACCCCTATTATTGTTATCATGTATGAAACCATGGCTTTTGAATTATGAGATTATGCTAGTGGCATGTTGATGGTATCATAGTATTGCTGGGACCAGCAAGAAAGTTTCTATGGTGGTAGCTAGTGGAAATGGTTGTCAGCTTATCACAACAGAAGAGATAAACATAGCAACACCGAAAAGGGAAGGCAAACGTAGAAATCAACAAGAACATACATTTACTCATCTCACTATTAACAATCAAACAACTTATTCGATGCAGCAAATGCCCATTTGTGGCAGTGAGGAACCAAAATTAGAATCTCATGACCAAACTAGTTAGATTTAATGATACATTGTAACTGAACAACGTATTTCACAAAACTTAAAGCACATAACTTAATCTAACACACGAACTCTCGTATACAACCCGGAGCACACGTATAAACCGATTCAACTGAACACAACAACGATTTGAAGATGCATGTGCGATTCAAGCGATTTGAGCGCAATTTGCAACAGATGAACACACTAATACGATTGTAAGACATTGACAATCAAACAATTAACAATATGATGCGTGATTAGAGGCATTGCACAATTACCTAATGTGAACCTCGGAACACAACGATTAAGCGTGAACAGATTGATCCGCATGAAATAAGGTCCGATTCGTTAAAAGGATTAGATGCATTGGTAGGAATTTACCTTAGATTCGAATTGATATTAAATTGCAGATGAAAAAAGTGGCCTTTCAGAAGCGGAATCATCAAAGTATGAACGTCATCGCTCTTGTGTTTGGCTGTTCGAGAGTGGAATACTCACACAGGTCGCTTTTGCAACACGTGTTTTTATGACAACTAGGTTTGAGACCCGCGCGTTGCCGCGGCTATGTGAGTTTTAATGTAACCTTAAATCAAAATCAAAATGAAGGTTTGAAACCATAAAATCAGCAAAATAAACAAGGTAAAACACCCAAAACCCCAAATTCGTAACACACAAGAACATTCAGAAGCCAAAACTAAATCAAAGTCCAACACCATAAACAAAATAGAAGAAAATCAAAGCGCGACACAGTCCTATATAGAAAAACTAATGAAAATCAAAGCCCCAAAAAAAGCAAACAAAAAGAAACGGCCCAAAACCACCGAACCGAACCGGCATCGTCACCGGTTCTTGGTCGAACCGTCGGATCCGCCGTCCGGTCCGGTTTCGAATCTATTAAAATAAAAGAAAATTCAAAAAACCGGTTCAACCCGGTTCACCGGTTCCGGTCGGGCCGGTCGACCGCACGAACCGGCCGGTTCAACCGGAAACGGCCCAAAACCACCGAACCTCCGGTTGGGTCGGTCGACTGCACGAACCGGCCGGCTCAACCGAAAACGGCCCAAAACCACCGAACCGAACCGGCATCCTCACCGGTTCCCGGTCGAACCGGTCGGACCCGCCGGTCCGGTCCGGTTTCGAATCTATTAAAATAAAAAAAAATTCCAAAAAACAGGTTCAACCCGGTTCGCCGGTTCCGGTCGGGCCGGTCGACCGCACGAACCGGCCGGTTCAACCGAAAACGGCCCAAAACCACCGAACCGAACCGGCATCCTCACCGGTTCCCGGTCGAACCGGTCGGAGCCGCGGTCCGGTCCGGTTTCGAATCTATTAAAATAAAAAAAAATTCCAAAAAACAGGTTCAACCCGGTTCGCCGGTTCCGGTCGGGCCGGTCGATCGCACGACCGAAAACGGCCCAAAACCACCGAACCGAACCGGCATCCTCACCGGTTCCCGGTCGAACAACAAAAGAAACGGCCCAAAACCACCGAACCGAACCGGCATCCTCACCGGTTCCCGGTCGAACCGGTCGGATCCGCCGGTCCGGTCCGGTTTCGAATCTATTAAAATAAAAGAAAATTCAAAAAACCGGTTCAACCCGTTCACCGGTTCCGGTCGGGGCGGTCGACCGCACGAACCGGCCGGTTCAACCGGAAACGGCCCAAAACCACCGAACCTCCGGTTGGGTCGGTCGACTGCACGAACCGGCCGGCTCAACCGAAAACGGCCCAAAACCACCGAACCGAACCGGCATCCTCACCGTTCCCGGTCGAACCGGTCGGACCCGCCGGTCCGGTCCGGTTTCGAATCTATTAAAATAAAAAAAAATTCCAAAAAACAGGTTCAACCCGGTTCGCCGGTTCCGGTCGGGCCGGTCGACCGCACGAACCGGCCGGTTCAACCGAAAACGGCCCAAAACCACCGAACCGAACCGGCATCCTCACCGGTTCCCGGTCGAACCGGTCGGAGCCGCAGGTCCGGTCCGGTTTCGAATCTATTAAAATAAAAAAAAATTCCAAAAAACAGGTTCAACCCGGTTCGCCGGTTCCGGTCGGCCGGTCGACCGCACGAACCGGCCGGTTCAACCGAAAACGGCCCAAACCACCGAACCGAACCGGCATCCTCACCGGTTCCCGGTCGAACAACAAAAAGAAACGGCCCAAAACCACCGAACCGAACCGGCATCCTCACCGGTTCCCGGTCGAACCGGTCGGATCCGCCGGTCCGGTCCGGTTTCGAATCTATTAAAATAAAAGAAAATTCAAAAACCGGTTCAACCCGGTTCACCGGTTCCGGTCGGGCCGGTCGACCGCACGAACCGGCCGGTTCAACCGGAAACGGCCCAAAACCACCGAACCTCCGGTTGGGTCGGTCGACTGTACGAACCGGCCGGCTCAACCGAAACGGCCCAAAACCACCGAACCGAACCGGCATCCTCACCGGTTCCCGGTCGAACCGTCGGACCCGCCGGTCCGGTCCGTTTCGAATCTATTAAAATAAAAAAAAATTCCAAAAAACAGGTTCAACCCGGTTCGCCGGTTCCGGTCGGGCCGGTCGACCGCACGAACCGGCCGTTCAACCGAAAACGGCCCAAAACCACCGAACCGAACCGGCATCCTCACCGGTTCCCGGTCGAACCGGTCGGAGCCGCCGGTCCGGTCCGGTTTCGAATCTATTAAAATAAAAAAAAAATTCCAAAAAACAGGTTCAACCCGGTTCGCCGGTTCCGGTCGGGCCGGTCGACCGCACGAACCGGCCGGTTCAACCGAAAACGGCTCAAAACCACCGAACCGAACCGGCATCCTCACCGGTTCCCGGTCGAACCGGTCGGACCCGCCGGTCCGGTCCGTTTTCGAAAACCTTGAAAACACCTAAAAAACAAAACAAAACCCAAAAAAAAAAAAAAAAAAAAAAAAAACACTATTCACACCGACCAAGGGCTATTATATATATATAATTATTATTTTTCTTTGATCAAAATGAACAGCTTGTTTTAGTTTTTTTTATTTGAACGCTTGATTTTTTAGTATCTTTGTGTCTCGTCTGGTCTTTGACAGTTAAGTCTTGTGAGTCCATCTTATTATGAATATTTTTTATATAAAACTAAAAACCAGTATGAAAGTAGACAAGATTTAATTAGTAGCGATTATGTTTTATCATTAAAAGTGTTAGTTAATTCATTGTATTGTTTAGAGTTTAAAGTTTCTGTTTTGTATACTTTGTGTTTACTTTGTAATAGTTCATAGTATAAGGACTGAAAATGTAAATGTAAATAGTTAGTTAGTTCTAACTAGTATAAGTACCTGTGATTAGTGTGTAATTCATTATCACTTTCAAATAAGAATTCAGTCGATCTTCATGTTCTATCAGTTGGTGTTCTAAATCTATCAATTGGTATCAGAGCTAACAAGGCTCTTGATTCAATTAAGGGAATACTGTGAGAGTTCTTGCCCTTCCGAACCCACGATCGCCTGAAACTTCCGAACCCACGATCGCCTGAAACTTCCGACCCACGATCGCCTGAAATTGAAGCCGCCGACGACACCAATCTGCAATTGCACCTCCGACGGACTGAAATTGAGCCCACGCACGAACAATTGATTCAATCTTGCCTCTTATTGAAGCCGCCGACGACACCAATCTGCAATTGCACCTCCGACGGACTGAAATTGAGCCCACGCACGAACAATTGATTCAATCTTGCCTCGAATTGAAGATTTGTGACGCGATTTCATGGCGGACAACAATCGACAAGTTGCATTGAGAGACCTGAACGATTCAATTTCGTTCAAGATCCCGATCCTCACGCCGAACACGTACACCTCCTGGGCGATCAAAATGGAGGCGTTCATGGATGCCCAGGGGCTCTGGGATGCAATTGAACCCCCGACGACCGCCGAGATTGATGTGAAGCTCGGCAAGAAGGCCAGAGCATTCATTTTTCAGGCCTTGCCCGAAGATGTACTAATGCAGGTTGCTGCATTTAAAGGTGCGAAAGACATCTGGGAAGCCTTGAAGAAAAGGTACGTTGGTGAAGATCGAGTGAAGCAGGCAAGAATCCAAACTCTAGATCATGAGTTTGAGATGTTGGCAATGTCGGAGACCGATTCAATTGATGAATTTGCGGCTAAGATGGGAGAATTGGTGTCAAAGTATCGTGCTCTTGGAACCACAATTGAAGCCTCAAAACAAGTTAGAAGAACCTTGAAGGCTGCTCCCGAGAGGTTTCTTCCAATTGTGGCTGCCATAGAGCAGTTCTCTGACCTTGAGACCATGACCTTCGAGGAACTGGTGGGAAGGCTGAAAGCCTATGAAGAAAGGCTCAAGCCGAACCCCCAAACAAAGAACACCTCGGGTCAGTTGCTGTTAACCAGAGCAGAATGGCAAGAAAAGGTTAAAACTGAGTCCAAGACTGATGGTTACAAGCAGTCAAATGGTGGTGACTCAAGAGGCAAGGGTAGGGGTCGTGGGAGGAATGTAAAAGGAAGAGTCACTAAACCCGGTTCTGAGGGTGGTGACAGGGCAGCTCCTCCCAAGAAAGACAAGCGAAAGATGAGGTGTTACAATTGTGATCGGCTGGGGCATTTCTCCAATGAATGCAGGGCCCCTAAGACCAGAACTGATGAAGCTCACCTCTCTCACACCCAAGAAGACCAAGAACCTTCCCTGTTAATGGTGAAAGTCATCCAGGACTTGGGATTACTTGAAGAAAATAATGTCTATCCTGAGTCTATGACCACTGAAGTGGATTCCTGCATATGGTACCTAGACAATGGTGCTAGTAACCACATGACAGGGGTCAAGACTCACTTCAGTGAATTGGATGAAACTGTCACTGGGAAGGTGAAGTTTGGAGATGGCTCGGTTGTGGCCATACAGGGAAAAGGCTCAGTGTGTTTTCAATGCAAGAATGGGGAGCACAGAGTGGTTACGAATGTCTACTACATTCCTGCCCTCATGAGCAACATATTGAGCCTCGGTCAGTTAGATGAAGTTGGCTGCAGGATCATAATGAAAAGTGGAATTCTGTGGGTGTTTGAGAAGAGTGGAAGGACCTTGTTAAAGGTCAAGAAAGGGCAAAACAGGCTGTATAGAGTCAATTTGGAAGTAACCCTCCCGAAGTGCTTGTTAGGAGAATTCCAAGATGAAGCCTGGAAATGGCATGCTAGATTGGGTCACTTGAACTTTGACTCAATTAATAGTATGTCTAAACACAGCATGACAAGAGGTTTACCAAGAATAAACCACAAGTCACAGCTGTGTAGTAGCTGCCTGGTAGGGAAGCAAAGAAGTCTGCCTTATCCTACTACAAGTGTCTATAGGGCTGAACAACCCTTGGAGCTTGTGCATGCAGACTTATGTGGACCATTGGATCCACCTACACCAGCTGGAAATCGATATTTCATGCTGTTGGTTGATGACTACTCCAGGTATATGTGGGTATACTTTCTGAAGTCAAAGGATGAAGCCCCTAAAGCTTTTCAGGCATTTGTGTCTCATGCCCAGACAGAGACAAACTTCAAGTTGAAGGCCCTAAGAACAGATAGGGGAGGGGAATTCACATCTCAGAAATTTGAGCAGCTGTGCACATTAGATGGCATTAAAAGGTATCTTACTGCACCTTACTCTCCACAACAGAATGGAGTTGTGGAGAGAAGAAATCAAACTATAATGGGCATGGTAAGATCTATTCTTAAAGGGATGAGTATGCCTTTGTGGATGTGGGCAGAAGCAGTGAGGCATTCAGTCTATTTGCAAAACAGATGTCCCACTAAGGCTCTAGTCAATATGACTCCTTATGAGAGGCTGTTTGAAAGAAAGCCTAAGGTAAAACACTTGAGAGTATTTGGATGTGTGGCCCATGTAAAAGTTAATAACAACTAAGGAAGTTGGATGATAGAAGTACCCAAATGGTGTATTTGGGTTTGGAGCCTGGCACAAAAGCTTACCGATTGTACAATCCTGTGACTAGGAGATTGGTAGTCAGCAGGGATGTGTACTTTGAGGAGGATAAGTCTTGGAATTGGGACACAACTGTTGTGGATCATAGCAGTCATAGCTATGCAAACTTTGGTGGAACAGTGTGTGTTTCAAACCAAGAAACTGTGTCTGCAAATCAAGCAAGTGATGATTCTATGCAGAACCATTCTTCAGCCGGTGATTGGGAAGAATCAGATTGGGCAAATGCAGGTCACTCTCCTGGTGTAGAGCTTGACTCAGGGGGTGTTGACATAGGGGGAGATGAAGGGGAGCAAACATCAAATGGTGATCAAGTGTTTAGATCAACATATGATGATACTCCTCCCAAAGGGTTTACATCTTTGGATAATGTGTTCAGTAGAACTGATATACTGAAGAAAATACCCTTTACACCTCCAACTTATGATGAGTCAGATTTGTTGCTGCAAATAGAAGAACCTGTCAGGTTTGAACAAGCCAAAGAGAGTCCAGAATGGATGAAAGCCATGAGGAGTGAACTTGAAAGTATAGAGAAAAATGGTACTTGGAAGTTGGTTGACTGCCCAAAAGGTGTGAAACCTATAGGCTTGAAGTGGCTATTCAAGCTTAAGAAAGATGCAGAGGGTAATGTGACCAGACACAAGGCTAGACTTGTGGTTAAAGGGTATGTGCAGCAGTATGGGATCGATTATGAAGAAGTTTTTGCTCCTGTGGCCAGATTAGAGACTGTGAGGCTGATATTAGCCATGTCTGCAGTGAATAAGTGGAAAGTACATCATCTTGATGTAAAAACTGCATTCCTCAATGGGAATTGAAAGAAGAAGTTTATGTTGTTCAACCAGAAGGTTTTGTGAAACCTGGAAGTGATAGAAAGGTCTATAAGCTAATGAAAGCCTTGTATGGACTGAAACAGGCACCTAGGGCCTGGAATGAGAAACTGCATGAAACATTGGTTAAGTTTGGCTTTGAAAGATGTCCTAGGGAACATGCAGTGTATAAAAGAAACACAGAAGCTGGTGCTCTAATCATTGGTGTTTATGTGGATGATATCATAGCTACCGGATCCAATGATGATGTGATCAAAGAGTTTAAGTCTATGATGATGTCTTGCTTTGAGATGACTGATTTGGGTCTACTTAATTACTATCTGGGTATAGAGGTTAAGCAGACAAATGAGGGGATTTTTCTAACTCAAGTTGGTTATGCTAGGAAGATTCTTGAAGATCAAAAGATGTGGGAGTGTAACTCCACGAAGATTCCTATGGATCCGGGCTTAAAATTGGGCAAAGATGAAGAAAGTGAGTCTATGAATGTGTCTCAATACAGAAGGGTTATAGGGTGTTTGAGATATATTACACAAACTAGACCTGATTTGAGTTACTCAGTTGGGATTGCAAGTAGATTTATGGCAGATCCTAAGGCATCACATTGGCAAGCTGTCAAGACTATACTTAGATATTTGAAGGGAACTATGGAGTATGGCATATGGTATAAGTATGGGGGTGTAGGAGAGCTGATTGGATACAGTGACAGCTCACATGCTCCTACTAAATCTGATGGAAAGAGTACTACAGGGATGGTATTCTATTTTGGTGGTGGTCCTGTGAGTTGGGTGAGCCAAAAGCAGGCCACAGTGGCTCTGTCTTCCTGTGAAGCAGAGTTCATGGCAGCTACAGCCACAGCTCAACAGGCTGTGTGGCTTAAAGGCTTGCTAGAATATTTGACAAATCAAGAAATGGGTCCTATTCTGTTGTGTGTAGATAACAAAGCTGCTATTCAATTAATGAAGAATCCTGTGTTCCATGGCAGATCTAAACACATAGATGTGAGGTACCACTATATTAGGGGATGTGTAGAAAAGAACCTAGTGGTGGTAAAGCATGTTAGTGGAGAGGAACAAAAGGCAGATATGTTAACCAAAGCTTTGTCAAGGGTCAAGTTTGCTGAAATGAAGTCAAAGCTTGGAGTTGGAACAATACAAGAATTAAGGGGGTGAATGTTAGTTAATTCATTGTATTGTTTAGAGTTTAAAGTTTCTGTTTTGTATACTTTGTGTTTACTTTGTAATAGTTCATAGTATAAGGACTGAAAATGTAAATGTAAATAGTTAGTTAGTTCTAACTAGTATAAGTACCTGTGATTAGTGTGTAATTCATTATCACTTTCAAATAAGAATTCAGTCGATCTTCATGTTCTATCAGTTGGTGTTCTAATCTATCAAAAAGAACGTACTTATGAATTGTGATTGAATTGTGATAACGGATCTGTTTCATTGTTAAAAGATTTTAAGTTTAATCCTTTAAGATGCAAGTTGTGAATTTAACTAAAAACAGTTGTGCATGCATTCAAGTTAACCACAGTTATCAAATTATACTACGTCTTGTTGAACACTCAATTCTTCACAAAATAGATAATCATATACCAGAATAAAATCAGAAAATTTGTTTCATTATCATGTTGTGGTGTTTTAATAACGAGAGTCATCTATTTTTTCTTTAATAACAAACCTACATTGCATGTAACCTACATCATAAAATACTCACTATCAGGTTTAAACATTTGTTTACTTTAAAAAGTCGGTCTCTTACCACCTAAAATTTGGTGACAATGCTTGATTTCGGATAAATTGATTGTTTAGTTTCGAATATTATTGAATCCAAGTGATAATTATTTGTTGAGGTGCTAGAATTGTTACTGTTACAGTTATCTAATCCAAAAAATCCGAATACAACAAAACCCAAAAAAACTAAGATGGATTAACCCAATCAGTGAACACACGAGCCATGAAGAGAATCAAGCCATGAGCAAAGCTAGCTATCGAGTACTTGTGCTAACCCTAACCAAACCACCTGATCCAACTATAACTTGATCAACTTAAAATCACATAATTACTATAAATGTTGTCTTCACTCTTCACTATGCAATCATGCATTACTTCCAGACCATATTCCCCATGAACTGGAGTGCTGGAATACCCCTTATCTCCACATCAACTAATGGTGCTTCAGTTAGAACTAAACTACCCAGTTCTGGATCGCTGTGAATCATATCAAGGGCGCGCATTTGATCCTATAATATGAAATAGCGTCAAACCCCATTATGTATATCAAATAACAAACCATATTAACATATACAAAGAATAATGCAACCATGAATAGGATGAAATTTAGTTACCTTTCTTTTCATTGAGCAAAATTTGCAGTCTGTTGCAGATGGAGGTAAGATTTGATTAACAATAAGCCTTTTTACAGGGACATTTTCTTTCTTCAAAGATGCATGTGGCCGTGACGACTCCTTAATTGCCATAACCTGTCATGCACAGTTATTCAAGAAATGTTTAAGCCACGTGTGATCAAAAGCGTAAAATGACTTTATTTTTTATTATCTGAAACAGTCGATAAACTGATACACTGATTACCGTTGGAATAGTCACAATGACAAATTCTGTAGTCTCTGAGTCACGAAATAGGTCTCTAACTTTTGCCATTCTTTCCCTTAATTGTTCTAGTTTTTCGTTCTACAAAGACAAAATAGATAGCGCTCAATCATTTTCACACTAGGATTTACAGAGTGGAACAAAAATATTCAATGCTTACTGGACCATCGACTAGTGGTGGCTGTTCTTTCCCAAACATAGATTTAATGGCAGAAGTTGTTGAAGCAATCTTCTTTTTCATCTGGTGAGTAACAAAGTAAATTTAAAGGACGAAACACAAAAGCAAAGTGTAGATTCTGTAATGAATATAATAGGATCAAAATATAGTAAACCTTCACTATTTTGCCTATGGACGCATCCATGAAGTCTGGTAAAGACAAAAGCCTAAGAGTATGACCCTGCAAGAAACAGGTATTTGGATGACAAACAAGTACCATTTTTGAAACATGTAAGAGGTTTGAAGCAGTTATTTACCGTAGGCGCAGTGTCAAACACTATCCTTGTAAACATATTGTATTCCGGTGAGTCAACAAATTGCATTACCTGCAAAGAATCTTTGTTGGTAGGTATAACGTGACATTATTAAGTGTTCCAAAGAATCGTGCTTTAACAAGTAAAAGATGGAAAAGGTACCCACTTTCGATATTGCAATAGCTTCATCTAGACCAGGAGGAGGTGTATCCAAAAGCTCCGCCAATTTCAGTTCTCCCAACTAAAACGTCAATGAAACACGACACTCGTTAATAAGGCAACCCAATTTAACAATCAAAACATAAAAGAATGTTCTCACCTGTTCAGCAACCATTCCAAGTCCCATGCTATCCATAAAATCTTTCACACCACCATTGTTTTGTGACGCATAACCAAAATCTTCCTTAGTTTTCTCCGGATTAATCTATCAAGAACTCATAACCCTATCAATTCTATAGTCATTATACAACAGGTACCGTATTCGTATATATATGAAAGCATTAATTAGTACCTCAAGTCCAAACAATGGTGAATCCAAACCTTGAATTCGAACCAGTGCCCCACCAGTCAAATCCTAGATATGCATGTATCTTGCAGTAAATCAAACACAACTTCCCCAAAAGGGTCATGTAACTACCACTGAACATATGCATATAACATCAAAGAACACTAAAAACAGATACCTGATCGAACGAATCGCTTAAAGAGTGAGCAGGGTCTGTCGAAACTACCATGGTGGGATGACCATAATTTGCAAATTTTACAGCAAGGGATGCTGCACAACTTGTTTTTCCTACACCCCCTTTACCACCTAACATGTAATATTTCCTCTGATTTCCCACAATCATTCTATCAAAAAGGGAAACAGAGTTGGCATCACTTGCCAATAATCTTGCTGCAACAAATATATATATACCCATGAGAGCAAGAAATGCTTTATGAAATATTGCAACTTGTATCTTTGATTTTATTGAATTTCTTTACGGATAACATGCTTTCAGTTATGAAAAAAGAAACTGAAAAGAAGGTACCTTGAAAATGAAGTGTTGGTAGGGTTTTGGTGGTGATTTTAGTTGAGAGAGATGTGAAGTAGCCTCTGGTGGTAGTATGAAGAAACAAAGATGAATGATTTGTATTACATTTGACGATACGACGAAACAGAGTGTATGCCGCCATTACTGCACTATGAAGAACAAGAAGAAGAAAAATAAGAAGCGCAGCAACTGAGAGGGAAAATTGGGGCTAGGGCTATACTCCAAGTTAACTTTAACGGACTAACTTACGGTTGAACCCGAGGCCGAACCTTACATCGTTCGATTTAAAACAGTAAAATCACACAAACTGGTTATCGTTTGGTTTTATGGGTTAAATTTTTTTCTTGACTTTCGATCAGCTGCTTTAAAATTTTTCAAACCGTAGTCAAAGTTTTAGTTTGCGTTTTTGTTAAAAACTGGTTGTATGAAACCGAACAGACTCGAACCAAACCGTTTGTTTGTTAAGTTAACTTGATCATTTAAAAAATAAGGAAATGCATATGTGATGCTAATGTGGGATTTAAGAAAGATGAGAAGACCACAAGTGGCCTTAGAGCATCCATAATAGACGTTTTTATATTTAAAAAAAATCACGTGGACATCGTTTGTCACCATTGGGTGGAGATGTTTTGATGCAATTGTACTTTCACAAGAACAACCAAAAAACGAATAGATATGAACCCCATGTACCATATATACGGATATATTAAAGAGAAATAAAAAATAACGGTTAAAAATAAAAAAACGGTGATGATGTGGCAGTGTTTTTTAGTTTTCTTATTGAAGTGATTTTTGAAGATTTTAAAGAACGTGTGTTTTTCTAACGTGTCAGTTCACTAGACATGTTTTTAGTTATTTTTAATACTTTCTATTGGTGATCCTCTTACAAGTATTAGTTATTCTAGCTTTCACATGTTTATTCAAAATTTTAAACGAATATTGGTGATTTACTAAAGCATATTATGCTAGGATGCTTTTAATGAGTGTTGATTTTTTTAAATAACACTCACACAACCATCTACTACTATTTATAACAACATAAACTCCTAATATATTTCATACCAGAATCTAAACATTAGTTTCTTTAAGAGCTGTTTAAACTTTAATTCCAGACTATATTTACTCGTAACTCTAAGACTGTATGCAATACATTGTTCAAGATTCTCATGTAGTTTGTGATTGTAATCATCCTTCTACATTAACTGGGTCCACTTCTACAATTTTTACTAAAGTTATATGGTTTGTGTTCGTGAACTCTTGTTTATGTTTTTTAGTGTCCTTGAAAGATGTCACATTCATCCTTAGCTCTCAGCGTTGCTTTAAATATTTGGTAATCACTCGTCTTAAATTTATATACAGTGAACTAATCAATTATACGACCAACATCCAAAAACCCTTAATAATCAATCTTAAATGCAGTTAATTAACTCAAATGGGTGTCGATGAGATCATGGGATGGAGAGTATAGACCATCCATTAATTAAATTTATGGAGTGATGGGTTGGGCTAACTGGCCCGTTACTGAATTCTCATGAGCCCATTACTAAGTCCAACAACTGTCTAATTCGTCGAAGTTATTTTTGGTTATTTAGAATCCAGTTTTTATATGTAAAAGATGGGGTATTTAAACATTACCCGCAATGTTTTTTCTTTAATTGACTAGTTTAATGAAATGTTTTATTATCTACAAACTTGTTACCAACAATATTGTAGTGGTGTGTTCAATATCCCATATGAACAGCCAAGCTATCTGACTGATTAATGGTAAGTTTCTGAACATTATCTAGGCGTGACGGTGAAACGATATGATCATCGAAGTTGTATGGATGTACACTCTATTAGTACCCGCGTGACAACATCAGTTATATTGCATTCTTTTTCTAACGAACTCACTCATAGTAATTTTACTCTTAAAATTACCACTATTCAACTAAAATACTTGAACCCACAATCTTTTTGGATGAGAACACCATGCGTCATAACGGGTTATTATTAAACCTAGCACTATTTGATAGTTAAAACCTATACTGCATTCATTTGTTTAAGTCATGTTAATTTTTTGAAATAATTCACTTTTATGAGTAAAATGTAAATAAAAATAGGTTGTTAGTTGCTTTTACATTAATTAAGTCGGTCTAAAAAAATTTATGAGGTAATGTTACGTTTAGTCTACGATATAAAACTTTAAGATGTTTAATTAAATCAGTATTGATAAATATGGGTTGTGTTATACAAACACTTTTTTTGTTATTTAGACACCCTATTGTCTCTGAAAATTTGAACCATTTCTCGATTTGTACGTGTTACGGGTACAACTTTTAGTTCCCTCGGATCATGAGGTTAAGAGTGTAATTGGGGTTGAAACTTTGTACTATGCTAGTTCCTTGCTAGCCTCGGTTATTTTATAAAAAAGAATATTTTGTTGGCCGTTCAAAAAAAAGTTGTTTTTACAGCCTAGAAAATCTTTAACTAATTATTTTGACTTTTGAACTTGTTTTGAAGGATAAATAACTTGCTTATCTAGTTTTTTTTTAATAAAGAATTGCAACGTACCGAATCATACTGCTTTTATTTAATATCTTCATTTTTTCATTACTTCATGTTCGGTTAGCAACTTGAGAATGAAAAGAATTATTTATGTTCAAGATATTGGAATGGGCCTTTGATGATTAGTGAGATATTGGAATGGGCGAAGCGAAAAGGAAAAGAATTATTTATGTTCAAGATCGACTTTAAGAAAGCTTACGATAATGTTAATTGGGAGTTTTTGCTTTCGGTCTTGAGACAAATGCGATTCCCGGATCTTTGGTGCAATTGGATTCATGGTATTCTTGCTTCAGCTAGATCTTCAGTTCTAGTTAATGGCTCTCCGACTTTTGAGTTTGGGTGTGGTAAAGGGTTACGCCAAGGCGATCCTATTTCCCCATTTCTATTCATTATAGTCATGGAAGCTTTTTCTGGTATTCTTAGAAAAGCTTGTGACGTGGGAGCATTTCATGGTGTGAACATCAAAGATGGAGGTCCTATTATTTCCCATTTTTTATATGCGGACGACGCTATGGTGATGGGTGAATGGTCTAGACCTAATCTTTTAGCTCTCAGAAGAATGCTACGTATTTTCCACATGTGTTCCGGATTGAGTATTAATATTAACAAATCTACTCTTTTTGGAGTGGGTATTAGCGATCAGTTGGTCAAAAACGAAGCTGAGAATTTGGGCTGTTGTTCGGGTTGTACTCCGTTTAAATATTTGGGAATCCAAGTTGGTGTGAATATGGTAGAGTTAATAATTGGGAGCCGGTTGTAAATGTCTTTAAAAAAAGGTTATCCAAATGGAAGGCAAATACATTATCGATGGCGGGGAGGGTGGTGTTAATTAAATCGGTTTTAGAAAGTTTGCCGACCTACTATTTTTTCGCTCTACAAGGCGCCGGTGATGGTTATTCATAAGCTAGAAGGCATTATTAAAAGGTTTCTGATAAAACTAGAATCAATTGAATCAAAAACTACAAGAATCAATCCCTCAATTTGATTATGTCAATGAATTATGAAAGAATACAAGTGATCAAAGATATCCAATTGATCATACAACTCATTCCTTTATAACTATCACTAACAACTTCTTAACAACCTGATTAACAACTAATTTGCATCTATAACCCAACAAGAATTAGACATTTACATCTTCAGTCCCTGGTGTTTATTAACAAGCATTAAAACCAACAAAAAATACTTTCTACTATATACAAAACTGGTCCCTGAAGTTTCCATGAAGACAATCCATACTTCAACAATCTCCACCTTGGATTAATCTTCATTCAATATTCAACATCTCCATACAATATTCAAACTTAGGACCAGGCAATGACTTAGTAAGCATATCAGCACCATTATCCAAAGTATCAACCTCTTGTATCTCAACCTCCTTTGACTTCACATAGTCTCTTATGAAATACAGCTTTACCCTAACATGCTTAGTCCTTTCATTATGCACTTGATTTCTAGCCAACTGCACAGCTCCTCTGTTATCACATAACACCAATTACTCAGCAACTTAATGCCCAATTCAGTGATAACACCCTTTAACCACAGAGATTCTTTGACTGCTTCAGTCAAAGCCACAAACTCTGCCTCAGTTGATGACAAAGCAACAGTTGACTGCAATGTTGCTTTCCAACTAACCACACTTCCATACAAAGTAACACATAACCTGTCATAGATCTTCCATTATCTAAGTCTTTAGCAAAATCACTGTCTGCATATCCTAGTATTTTGCTTTCTGCACCTTGATCTTTACCATAAACCAGACCAACTTCCCTTGTACCATTCAAATACCTGAAAATCCATTTGACAGCATTCCAATGCAACTTTCCTGGACAAGATATATACCTGCTAACCACACTTACTGCATATGCTATGTCTGGCCGTGTACAAACCATAAGATACATTAAACAACCCACTGCATTTGCATATGGAATCCTACTCATTTCAAGCTTCCCTTCTTCTGATGTAGGTGAATCCCTATTAGACAACTTAAAATGTTGTGCTAATGGTGTAATAATAGTCTTAGACTTATCCATTCCATAGCACTGCAAAATCTTGTTTAAGTATCCTGTTTGAGTCAATCTTAGCTGCTTTAATTCCTTGTCTCTGTGAATTTCCATGCCTAGTATTTTCTTAGCACTCCCAAGCTCTTTCATGTCAAATTCACTCATTAACAGTTGTTTTGTAGCCCTGATCTCCTCTTTGCTTTTACAGGCCACCAACATATCATCAACATACAATAGCAAGTATACAAACTCTCCTTTTGCATACTCTCTATAGTAAACACAGTTATCATAGCAGCTCTTCTTAAATCCTTGACTTATGATATACTCATCAAATCTAATATACCATTGTCTAGGTGATTGTTTTAAACCATATAATGATCTCTTTAGCAGGCACACTTTATCTTCATGATTCTCCACCTCAAAACCTGGAGGCTGTTTCATGTATATGGTCTCATCCAATGATCCATGTAGAAATGCTGTTTTCACATCTAGCTGTTCCAGCTCATAATCCAACTGTGCAGTAATTGCCAACAGCAATCTAATGGATGTGTGCTTTACCACAGGGGAAAAATCTCATTATAATCCACACCAGCCTTTTGTGTGAATCCCTTAGCCACAAGCCTGGCTTTGAACCTTGGAGGTCCACCCTGCACATTATCTTTCAACTTATATAGCCACTTGCAGTCTATTAGTCTTTTATCCTTGGGCTTGTCTACTAATATCCATGTCTCATTCTCATACAAAGACTTCATTTCATCTTCCATGGCTGCTATCCACTGATGTTTCTCTTTGGATTTCACAGCTTCTTGAAATGACAAAGGTTCAATCATGCTATCTTGCTGTGCAGATAAGAACACAAATGCTGTTAAGTCATCAATGTTATCTGACCTGTATCTAACTGGAGGGATAATGTTCCTTCTAGGTCTGCTCTTAGCTAGGCTAGTCTGAACAGAACTAGAAGCCCTATTTGATGTACCTCCTTCGGCATTGCCATCAGAGGTACCACCTGATTTTGCATCATCAGATGTTATAGGTTCTGGATCACAATCCAACTCATTATCCTCCACCTCAATTGATACATCCTTGTTGACTTCTTTAACCCCTGCACCTTCACCTTTTAACAGATCTTTGTACATCACTTCTTCATTAAAAGTGACATCCCTGCTTAGCATTACTTTAACACCTTCCTGTTCAAGGGACCACAACCTGTACCCTTTGACTTCATGTGAGTACCCCAGAAACACACATTTAAGAGCCCTTGGTTCTAGTTTATCTTGCTTAATATGAGCATAAGCAAGTGACCCAAATACTCTTAAATTGCTGTAATCTACTTTAACACCAGTCCACTTCTCCATAGGTACCATCATATCTATTGCAGATGATGGTGACCTATTGATCAAATAAGCAGCTGTGTTCACAGCCTCAGCCCAAATCTTTTAGTCAAACCAGATTCATGTAACATACATCTAACCTTTTCTAGAATGGTTCTATTCATCCTTTCAACTAAGCCATTCTGTTGAGGAGTGCTGGAAACTGTTAGATGCCTAGTCATACCACATTCTTTACATAATTGACTAAACTCATGGTTGCAAAACTCTAAACCATTGTCTGTTCTCAACTTTTTGACTTTCCTACCAGTTTGAGTTTCAACCATTACTTTCCATTCTTTAAACTTTGTGAAGGTTTCATGTTTATGTTTCAAAATGAACACCCAAAGTCTTCTTGAATAGTCATCAATTATTGACAAGAAATAATGACCACCCCCTATAGATGCAGTTTGAGTTGGCCCCCACAAGTCAGCATGTACATAGTCTAGAATCCCTTTAGTGTAATGTTTACCCTTAGTGAACTTTACCCTATGGGATTTGCCCATAATACAGTGTTCACAGAACCCAAACTCACCACTACTTAGACTATCTACAGCCTGTTGTTTCTTTAACTCTACAAGGCCTTGACCACTCATATGTCCTAATCTCCTATGCCACAACATAGGCAGATTTTCATTATTTTCTGCAACTATAGAGACAGATCCACTCTTGGCATACCCATCCAACAAATACAAGTTATTTCCAGTTCTAGACCCAGTTAGAACTACCATAGACCCCTTAATGACTTTAGCTTTACCATTTCTCAAATTAACACTATACCCAGCCTTTTCAAATGTTCCCAATGAAATGAGATTCTTTGTTAATTGAGGAATGTACCTGACATCCTGCAAATCTACAACAGTTCCATTGTTTAAGTTCAAGGATACAGTACCATACCCTTGAATCCTGCAGGCTCTATCATCTCCCATCTTTACTTCACCAAGATCTTCCATCTTTAATTCTTTGAAGTATTCTTTAAAGGGACACATATGGTAAGAGCAGCCTGAGTCCATTACCCACGAATCACTATTGACTGCTTTTGATATCATTAACACATCTGAACTTTCATACCCATCTGTTGAAGATTCAGGAGATGTGTTACCTCCATACTTATTACTATGATTCTCAGCTTTCTTATTCTTTCTTTCAGGGCAATCTCGTTTAAGGTGCTTCTCTGATTGACATATGTAACACCTTCTCTTGAATCTGGACTTAGATCTATGCACATTCTTAGATCTACTCCTCTGATCTGATCTTCCCCTAACCATTAACCCCACTACTGCTTGCCTCTTCTTGGTGTTCTGATCTTCTCTTCAATTCTCTTGAATTGACAGCAGACAATACCTCCTCCATGGTCAATGTCTCCCTTCCATACATTAGAGTATCCACAAAATGCTCATAAGAATGAGGCAATGAACTCAAGAAGATTACTGCTTGGTCTTCTTCTTCCAAAACAACATCAATGTTACCAAGATCTAACAGTAACTTATTAAAGTCATCTGTGTGATCTTGCATGGTTTTACCTAATGTCATTTGGAAAGTATACAACCTCTTCTTGAGGTAGAGACGATTGGCCAACGACTTTGTCATGTACAGTGATTCCAGTTTTAACCACAAAGCAGCAGCAGTTGTTTCCTTTGATACTTCTCTCAAGACTCGATCACCCAAACTCAAGATGATTGCGCTATGAGCCTTCTCCAAGATCCCCTTCCATTTGTCATCATTCTCTCGTCTTTCTTTGTCTGGAGCATCTTCAGGCAATACCACAGGGTTTGTTCCTTTTAGGGCATCCACCAAACCTTGATGAACTAACAGTGCCCTCATCTTCACCCTCCACAGCCCAAAATCATTCCTGCCATCAAATTTCTCAAATTCGAACTTAGTTGATCCCATGATGAACACCGACTCAATCGGAATTGTTTAACTTCACCGCCGATCAACTGCAATTGCTCCACCGACTTGATTCAACCGATCTCTAATTTTCAGTCGACAACCTCGCTCTGATACCAATTGATAAAACTAGAATCAATTGAATCAAAAACTACAAGAATCAATCCCTCAATTTGATTATGTCAATGAATTATGAAAGAATACAAGTGATCAAAGATATCCAATTGATCATACAACTCATTCCTTTATAACTATCACTAACAACTTCTTAACAACCTGATTAACAACTAATTTGCATCTATAACCCAACAAGAATCAGACATTTACATCTTCAGTCCCTGGTGTTTATTAACAAGCATTAAAACCAACAAAAAATACTTTCTACTATATACAAAACTGGTCCCTGAAGTTTCCATGAAGACAATCCATACTTCAACAGTTTCTTTGGGGTGGGAGTGATGAAGTTAGAAAGACTCATTGGGTGGCCTGGGAAGAAGTTACAAAATCAAAGGAAAATGGTGGTCTGGGCTTGAGTAAACTAGAGGAGATTAATAATGCTATGATTCTGAAATGGTTATGGCGATACAAGGCTGAGCGAAACGCCTTATGGAAGAGGTTGATTGACGCGATACATTTGACAAGAAAAATGGGACGCCTTCCCGGTTAGTGCCAATAGCCGTGGCACTTGGGCTAAAATTATGAGTATTGGTTATAGAACAAAGGTTCAAGGGATTCAGTTCATCAATATGGTGCGGGTGATATTGGTAGGGGAACGGATATTAAGTTTTGGATTGATACGTGGGTGAAAGAAGTTCCGTTACGTGATCTGTTCCCTAATATTTTTCGTCTAGATAGAGATAAATGGTGCACGGTAAATGAAAGGATAGTCGATGCTGCAGGTGGTCCGATTAATTGGAATTGGGTTAGATATCCGGAATCGGAAGTGGAAGTTCAAGAACTGCTGGACTGTCATCGGCTCTAAGTGATGTGCGGCTGAATACAGATCCGATGATTGGGCATGGAACAACGGGGATAATAAAAACTTTTCGGTTAAAGAAACTCGAAGATGGTTGATTCAAGAGGCGGTCAGGTCGAATGATAATGTGTATAAATGGTGTAAGTGGCTTCCTAACAAATGTAATTTATTCATGTGGAGGGCCAATTTAGATAGAATCCCCACGTTGGTAGCCTTAGCGCGAAGGAATATTGTCTTTGGGGACTCTAAATGTTCAATGTGTGGCGAGGCGGAAGAAAGCACGGATCACATCTTCTCAGCTTGTTTTTATGCGAATGGCGTATGGGATGCAATATGTAATTGGTGTAACATTCGAAAAGGTTTCATGTTTTCCTTTCGGATATTTTAGTCCTGACAACTACTGTGGATGGGTCTAATGTCCGAATCAACTTGTCTATGGTCTGTTCATTTTGACGTGTTGGGCTATCTGGAAAGCTAGGAATGGGAAAATATTCAAAAATGAGGAGATCAGCGTCCCGAAGATTGTGTCTGATGTCAAGTCTTTGGTTATTTGTGGTATAGGAATAGATTTAATGGGGGGAAGGTTGATTGGAAAGGTTGGAAGTCTTTTTGTATTGAGGTAATGTAACTTCGAGCGGGCGTCTCCGTCTTGAAGATTCCTGGTTTCGTGTTTTTTTAATGAAGTCTGATTTTCAAAAAAAAAAAGCAACTTGAGAATGAATATAAATTGATTATGTTTTTTAGAGATTTATACATCCAAATTGACACCATTGATTACACTTAAAAAGTACATGACATCAGCATTTAAACAAATTGACACCATTGATTACATTTGTTAATCAATTGTCATTTTACAAAGTTTGGGAACCAATTACGAAGTGATGCAGGTGTCAAGGGATTAAAAAAGAAATATAAAAGAAATGATATAGATGGCTACAAAAGTAAATGGGTGCAAGTTATACCGGATGACATTCATTTGGTGATTTTGGGACTCTATGATTCTTATGGAAAGCAAGCTTATGGAAAGCAAGCAATAAGAAGAAATTTGAAGACAATATAACATGGCTTGAAAAAACAATGGAACAAGTTAAGGTGACGTCTTTACCATGGATTAAAATTAGAGTCAGATGACACCCTTTGGATTTAGATAATTGGTTTCTTTCTCAACTTTATTCTAATCGTATAAATATAATAAGCTCTAACTTTTTGATAGAGCTTTTGTTATATATATGTCGTTTTGGTTGTAGTTAAAAAAGAATGTCTTCATGAACGCACTCACGGGTGAATGGGACAAGGAGGAGGTGTTGTTGATGGTGAAACAGAGAAGAGAGAGAAAGGTTGTGAGTCGAGTTGGAGATTTTGATTTAGCTTTAAGTTTTTAACTATTTTTGAATCTTAACACTTCACATTTTACAAGACAAATCATATCATCTGCCCTTCACTTTTATACGATTACGACCTACAACCAATGTTTTTAAAACTGAACCGTATAACAAACCGGTCGTCTTAGTGTTCACTGATTAGATCGGTCAGATTGATCGAACCAGATGACAATATATATAAAATTTATTAAATTCATTTATATATATTTAGTTTGAAAACATAATATGAATTATATATATGTGTGTTGTTTTAGTGTCGATTTACACTTTTAACACAATGTGACATTTAAATAACACAATATAAATTACTAAATTACTTAAAATTTAGTTTTTGAAAAGAAATATAATTAAATTAAAATTTAAAATCCGCTGGAACCACCTAGTTCAATTCAAACATTCACAGGTTCGACTAGTAACCAAACAATTCAACTGAAAACGATCCAAATACTTATAACCAAAATGATTTCCTTGTCCGGTCAAATTCTGAAAAACAACCTAAATCCTTTGGTTAGAATTACACCCGATGCGTCTATAATCTCTTGGCCCAGTGGTCAAGGGGAGGTGGGAGCTTTTGTCTTTCTTAAAAGTCCAATGTTTAAATTTTAACATGAATTAATATTACCAACTTAATGATGCTAACAAATAACAACAAACCAGTCGTTAAAAAAAAGAAAAAGAAATTACACCGGATGCCAGGAGCATGAAATAGTTTAAAAAGTTGGAGATGGTATAACAATTGAATTGTTAGCAGGAAAGGAGGTGTATAGGGTGATTAGACTGTATTTGGCTATGAAATGATGTCATGGTGTATATCTTCTGAAACATGCAGTGGGACCTATCTGACAAAAGTAATTATTGTTCAGATTTGATTGGTTATGAATGGTTACATCAAACCTTTTCATCTTGATTTGCCAATTTTATAAATTAACATTTACAAATTTGTTTGTCATTTGAATTAATAATAATAATAATAATAATAATAATAATAATAATAATAATAATAATAATAATAATAATAGTAAATAATAATAATAATAATAATATAATAATAATTATATGTATTCTGTATTAATTACTTCCCTTAATTTAATCTTGTTTAGTTAATACATTTATAAGAAGGATATCAATTCATATCATTATACACATTCACCTAAACTTTTTTCTCTTTTCTAATGTAATTCAGTTTATTATCTTATTATAAGATGAAATAATATTATTTTTTATTTTTTATTTTTGTTTCATAAAGATGGTAGGTACAACAAGTATAATCTAGAGTCCATCATATCTACAACCCCCCGTTTCCCATGGCTTTCTCATTGGGAGTGTCACCTGAAATTATTCCCTCTTTTCATGCTTCATACACCTGCAAAACCATCCGACTCCTAACTTTTAATATTATTTTATTACTTTTCATATAAATATAAAAATAATAACTTGGGGATTAAAAACAACAAATTAATCACCTCTCTATACTAATATTTGACAAGTTGCATCTATGGTTATGACTTATGAGATTACCCTTCGGTTTATATTTTCGTTCGTCTATTAGCGTGACCCATGCTTGGAACTCCATGCTTTCCTGGCATGATCCACAACAGCGAGTCACTTGCATGAACAAGGTTATCGCTACGGATGAGTTTGCTACCGGTACAGTACCAAACTGAAAGTGTATATCATGAAAATCACGAAAATTGGGTATTGGTGCCGAAAATGCTTGGTACGGTACCAGTACCGAACGTTACAGTATCGATACGGTATTTGAAGGTAAAATTTAGTAAAATTCCGGTACGGTAACGAATCGGCACCAAATTAAAAGTACTAATGCTGAAAACATAAAAAGAGGTTTTGGATTGGTACCGAAAACAATTCGGTGCAGAAAATTCGATTCCGGCAGCAGTTCGGTTTCGATTTTTCTCACAAACATAAGACTAAAGCAGAAATTAAATATTATAAGTGGTAATGTGGTGGGATGTGAAAACTAAGGAAGACTTGTGTGAAGTAAAGACATTTGCTTGTGTGTTATGTTTTCTTGATTTAAGTATTTTAAAGCTATTATTAATTGTTATTACATATTTCTTTTAACTTTTAAAATATAATATTTTATATAAATTTAAATATAATTTATGACATGCTTGTTTTAAATATAAACTTCATTGAAACCTGATGCGGGTCAGGCGTTATATATGGTTAACATTTTTGTTCTAAATAAGATTATATTTTCCCAAAACTTTTAATGTATGATGTTGTTTCTAATTCAAATACCCCGTTGTGGGATTTCTTTTTTATCTGATAGAAATTTGATTTAAATCAAGTAGTGGTTACGTGAAGCAGACATGATACTTATCTAAAATCTGCCTGAAAAACGTTTCAACAAGTACTCAACAACTTTCTATCAAGAACACTAATTTTCGGTTTATCCAGACACGGATGAACCCCCACAAAGACATTGATCTTCACTATAACATGATTTTTGTAAATTTAGGTCGAATAGCTTTTTTTTTTATTTTGTGTATATAAAAAAATCTTGTCGCCCAGCATAACGAAATTCTCGTATTTTATACACGATTGGTTTTAGAAAAATCTTAGTTATTAATTAACAATTTTGATAAATTGGTTTTACAAAAACATTTTAAAAGTGGTCATTTATCCTTATAGTCTTGCTTAAAAAAACTTTATATTCGCACTTGTTGACTCTGTTGCTAAAGAGGTTTTACGTTTATCGTTTTCTCTTAAACTTTAAAGTTTGACTAGAACCATGATACTTAATTTAAACGTGAACTTTGACATCAACTGTAAACTTGTTATATGCTTATGTTCCATGAAGTTTGAATGGTTACTAGACAGTCAATACTTGATACGATCTTAGCATCAACTTATGTTTTTCTTTTTGCAGTTTTCGAGACGAATATGAGGCATATCCTCTGTTGTTGATTAACAAATGCTGTAGCATCATGTATGAGCTTCTATGTAGTTTTGGAAAACATCTTTAAACGTGTTTGATTGATTTAAAAGAGTCGTGGCAAGTCGCATAGTCATATAACTTATTTGATTAGTCTCTTAACTTATATGACCTTACACGATCACTATGGTTATTGTGATTAATAGTTAATCTAGACTTTAGTGGTATATCATTATGTAACTAATTTGTAACATTAGGATTATTATAGTTGGGTGTGACTGTAGTTATGACCGGTTAATTTAGTTCCCTGCACCATCGTTTATGTGATTATTTGTGGTGTATTGTTGGCCTTAGCGTCTTGCTAATGGCTTATTCGTTTTCATTTTAATAATATATGTACGTTCAAAAAAATGCTAAGGATAGTTTCTATTTAATTTAATTGGCCCCAATCAACCAACAATCATGTAAATGTATGATATGCGGCAACAGACATGCTAAGATACTTCATGTCTCCCGTCGCTAACAAATTTTAAGTTAAAATTATAAACGACACTTGAACACTTAACCTAAACAAAAGCTTTATCACTTTAACTCTAAATGACTTTGCATTAACTAGAGTCAACCCCCACCCAGATAACGTAATAGTTATGCAAAGACATAGGAAACATGTTCAGTGCATCACATCATATACAGACATATGTGTTTACGAAAAAAGTATGTTGATAAACGTATTGATCTACAAAACTCATTTGGTCTAGTGGTACTCAGAAGTACTGAGACAGTGTTCCTCCTAAGAGGTAAAAAAGTTGCGTTTAAAATTAATAAAATATGTGATTTTTGCTACAGTTCATTCCTCCCTTGTAAATTTAAGCTTTTATATTTAAACTCTAATACATTTTAAAAACTATGTAAATATCACTTTGATCTTTTCAGGTTTTTAAAATTCCGAGTTTATCACCATACAATTTTTACTTTAAAAAATAATTTTTTACCGCTCGTATTTTTATATATGTGTCGGTATAGATTTGACCCCATCTAAGTTTTAGAATACATTTTGTTCAAAAACGAGTCGGACAAAATCTAAAATATCTCTGTGCTTATTTTTATATACACCATGGGGTGATCCACGTTTCGATATTCATTACATTTTGATGTAAAATTTGTCAAGAAATGAGTCGAGTCAAATATAAAACGTTTTCCGTACTTATTTTATGCACGTTTTGTGTTGGTTTGCGTTTGATGTAAGTTTTAATTAGAAACACGTTGGGTCAAATATAATACGGTTTCATTTGACAATCTAAATCCAAATTACTCCACGTATTGATATAGATTTAGTTTGAAAACGAGTTAGGACTAATGTAATCTTTATTTTATCACGTTACATACAACGCAACCGCCTGTTCTTTTTTATTGTACCTTTTGAGTTATTCTATGTTTTAACATAATTTATTTCGAAAAAAGTCGGATCAAATGTAATACTATTTATTTCAACGTGTATATTCGAGATACTCTACGTTTTAATATAAATTTTCGGATATCCAAATTTCGGATTTTTGGATATTTCGGATTCGGTTTCGGATTCGGATATTTTTGAACACCCCTGCTAGTCTATAGATTACAATATATACCTTATCTGACGTATACGATATTCGGGTGAAATAAACAAGTTCTACCCCACCCTGTAGAGGTGCATACTTGCATATCAAAAGAAGATTTATAATTATAGAAAAGAAGCAGAACAGAACACTGTGGGTTATGATTGATGGTTGTCAGCAGGCAGCAGCAAAAGCTAAATAAAAGGGGTGCCGTTGGATTAACATCGGACGGTGTTAATGGAGGTTATCCTCTGAACGAGTCAAGCAAAAGCTTGCAGGGTCCCATACGATAACTCTGCTAACTGCATCAAACCTTAAATTTTATGGGAGATGAGTGTCTTCAATCTTCAATCTTTAATCTTCATGCACCACCAAAATAATTGATATGTTGTGTTATTTGGTGTTTATTGCCATTTAAATGGTGTGGGTTCTGAAAACTCGATCAGATTAGTGATTGTCATACGGTTTTGTAAAACCGCCTGAGATTGACGAATAACTCTTTAACTTTTGACATATTATGGTTTATAAAATTTCAATATATCATCACATCGTTTTTTTTAATTTTATTTATCTGTGTTTTGATAAAAGTTTTATTAAAAGAGATATCCGTAATGACATACAAGTTATCTAAGTATTAAATTATAGTACAGGTTGTCAAAATGATTTAAGTTCCCCTTCTTTTGTTCTTACTTTTTTTTTTTCTTTTTTCTCTTACAACCTTTAATATATGCAGTGTTATAGAATTTTAGATTTTCCATTGAAATTAACTTACTTTTATCACGTGTTAACGTGATTATTTTCCGAATGATGAATATAAATATACGTCAAAACTGAGGCTTACAGGTTTCAACACCCCTGACACAACATAAAGGTTTTGGTCGTTATTATATATGGAGTAAATTGTCATTTTCGTTCATATGATTTGGTGAAAATTGTTACTTTCATCCAATAGTTTATTTTTTTCGCATCTGGGTCTGTGTCGTTTACAAATCTTGTAAACGATAGGGACCCAGATGCAAAAACAAACTATTGGATGAAAGTGACAATTTTCATCAAACCACAGGGACGAAAATGACAATTTACTCTTATATATGTCCACGTAAAATGAAACCATGTGACACGACGACTATATGACGTTAATGAACGTACGTGAGAGTATACTCAATAGTCTGACAACGGATAAGTTTTTACTTACAATACTTAATCAAGCATAATGTTTTAATTTTTCTAATAATTAAAAGAAAACGATTGCTTTTCGTTACATAATATGCTTTTCGTTACATAATATACAGTTTCAAAACATTAACATCGAAGAAACCGATCAAAAAGAAAAGAAACTAATATTGAATACAACATTTCTCCGATCATTGGTTTTATCAGTGGAGTGATAGGGCTAGGGTTTGGGTTTGGGAAAGAAACACTAAATTAAAAGATACAATAATATTGTATCATATATATTGTCCGTACATGAATCAGTGACTGTTATTCATCGGTAAAGGGAGATATTACCACTGAGAATAGCCAAGATATATGTATCACAGTTGCCACCACTGTTTCACTTCCCTTTGGTTTTTGTTTTTCCATAAAGACGCAAGTTAACTAATTATACGTACTATATACATCTTTTATTTTTCACTTTCACTTGCTTGTTTCTCTTTTTGTGCCCACTGTTATTGCTGCTTATAACTCTTTTCAATTAATAATTTAAGGAGACCGAGTCCGACACCAGTTACAAACGTTACACTTATAATGTAGGCCTGCAAACAGGAAATTGATGATCATGATTTGATATCCATCATATCCATTTTATATAGTATATATGCTGTTCATAAAAGTGGTTTGCAACTTAAAATAAGGGTCCCATTATTTAGACACCCCTTAATTTTAATTCAACATCCCTGTACCCTATACGCCGCGTATGGGTCCATTAGTACCCCGCGTACGGAATCCAATTTTTTTAACCTGTTTATTGTTTAATTGATGATATTCGACAATCGAAGAAAACTCATTAGTACCCCGTGATACTTTAGATGACGTTGAACGACTACGTTGCATGGCAGGCTTCTGGGGCTTTACAGCTGAACTTGTTCTTCCGGAAATATGAGACGCAATAAACGAGCTATGTCTCGGCATGTCGCACGTACTTTGTTGAGTGTCGTACTTTTGTTGTTGAACCTCTAACGTTGGACGACCATGAATATCTGTTTGAACAACAGGCGTTTTTTTGTTATGTTTTCCATGGATACACAATTTTTTTTATTTTTTTCCACCAAACTAAATTTTACAGCTGCGGGTTGTTCATTATTTGTTGTTTCACACCGTTCCATTTCTTCTTCAACATCAACTTTTTCATCCACCGTATATGATGGCTTAATGTTATCAAGCTTTGTCCAAAATACGTCAATTGCATCTAATGAAATTTTAGTGCCTGCATTATAAAGTATAAATTAATACATAATTTGTCACTTTAATAGAAAAATGATAATGATGGAGCGACTATTACCAGAATGTTCATATTTTTTCAGCCGACAAGCACAAGGCAAGCCACAACTAGTGAAAAGATGACAACCACATGTTGCATTTGCAGAGCGCATCACATGCAATTTAGTGTTTTCGGCAACTAATAATCAAGAGCTATGTGTGAAACCTTGCCTCTTAAGTAATCAAATAGCGGAAGTTTATGATATTCATGGTTTTAATTTTGCTTGTCTCAAAGCTTTCTTTTAAATTTACCTCTTGTGCGTTCACCAATTGATCTACAAACTCCACAAGTCTATCCAGTGAGCTATTTGTTGATTTAAGATGTCTTTTAAATTTGCATGTTGACTCTCCACCCTATTTGTTGTGCGTTGTCCAAAATTGCGGTTCAAGTTAGTCCAGGCTGATACAAACATTTCTTTGTAACTCTCTAACCAGTTTCTGTTTATATATGACAATACCTCTGAAAATATAATAAAACATAATTAAATTATATATTGAAAATATAATAAAACATAATTAAAATATAATAAAACTTACTTCTCGATTCGCTTCACTAATCGTTCGTAAAGAAGGTTATAGTTATACTCGTAAATCTCCGCCGTGGGAGACTCACACAAACGTGCCCATGCATATTTAAACTTTCTCCAGTCATCTTTTGTAAAACTTGCTTTACAGTGTTTCGCGATATTTTCATCAATATGCCACCTGCATAAACACTTTGAAGCATTCGGAAACACTTTAACACATGCGTTCATTAAAGCGAGATCTCTGTCTGTTATTATGACGCGCGGCTCCATACACTTGCTTAACGTATCTTTCAATCTATTAAGCACCCATTCAAATTATCTTCCCGTTGTTTGCTAATAAACGCATGAGCAACACAAAATGTCTTGTGTGTGGAGGTCACACCAACAATCTGAACAAACGGAAGCTTGTACATGTTTGTTTTATATGTAGCGTCTATCATCAGCACGTGCGGAAATGCACGCCAAGTGTCGTATGATTTAGGATGACAAAAAAATATATCTTCTACGACATTAGTATCGGGATCTTCTCGGGTGTAATAAACGTACCTTTTAATAGAAAAGGAAGGAAAATTGATGTTGTTAAGTGAGGATACAAATACAAGTTAGGCTTCATTTTAATTAAGTCTGTTGAAAAAAAAAACCTCGGGTGTAATAAACGTACCTTTTAATAGATAAAAGGTTTTCTAAGACTTGCATTGGTGTTTCATCGACTTTTCTTTCACTTCTTATCTTATATTGAGCGTTGTATACGTCTCTGGTTATTGATGCGTTATTAGGATTTTGCTTTTAATAGCTGATAAGATGCTACGAGGCTCCATGTTCTGATCAGTAAGCTGCTCCACCAAATTGTATTCGTTTTAAGAAAACCTTCTTACAAAAGGATGCCCCTCCATATGTTGAGCAGGATCATGGTTATGTTCGTCACTTCGCACCTCTAATTTCCACGAACGACGTTTGTTGTCGTATATCCCTACTAATTTAAAAGGACATCCGATTTTTTTGCTACCAGATCGTCTAACTGTTGCTTTACTTTTGTGTTCGCCCGCACGATCACAGATAAGCCATACCTTTACGACCTGACCTTCTTTTTTCTTTGATCTTCGTGTAATAATAACGTAACCATTATCACGTCCTCTATTAACAGCCCACAGACTAGCTCATCGAGATATAAAATTTTGAGATGTTTCAAACGATACTTTTGTCGTTGTTTTTTCATCACTCGAGAGTATATTATTTTGTTGCGTGTCGTATGTTGACTCTCGGCAAAACTCAACTTCATCATCGGAACATACGATTGGTTTAAATCTGGCAGTCCTGTCTTGTAAGCAGATTGAACGTACGCATCATCTTGATTACTATCCACCACGAACGAATATTCATTTGAATATTCATTTGAATATTCACCAAACAAATAGTTACCGTCCCAAAACGACATACCGAACGAATAAAAAGTGTGATATTTTGAGAGAGAAATACGTTTGGGATTTACAGGAATCGAAAGCATATCGAAAGTGTTATCGAAATCGTTGTTATATAGGTGAAAACGAATCTTGGGTCACGTCATATTGAAATAATTTATACGTGGCGTATGGGTCCATACGCCATGTATAGGCTGGCGTATGGCCCCTATACGCGTCGTATGGGACTATACGCTACGTATAGGCTTGCCACGTCTTCCACGTATGGCACCTATACGCTGCGTATATTCGTACATAGTACAAAAACGCTTTATAGGACGTCTGACAACTATACGTAGCGTATGGGACTATACGCCACGTATAGTTGCCTATACGCAGCGTATGGTTCTATACTCCGCGTATAGTCTTGCCACTTTTGCCCCGTATGAGCCCATACTTGCTTGTAATCGTACATGGTACAAAAAGTACATCTGACACCACCTATACGTGGCGTATGGAGCCATACGCCACGTATAGTGCAAAAGAATTGGCGCATGAGCACTATACGTGGTCGCAAGAGCACTGTAGTGGAGGAGCTATACGCCGCGTATGGGTCTATACGCGGCGTATAGTTTATATATGTATATTTTTTTTTAATTTTTTGAGTTTTTAATATATATATATTTGAATTAAAATTATTTATGTATGTATGTATGTATGTGTGTCTGTATGTATGTCTGTATGTCTGTATGTATGTGTGTATGTCTGTATGTATGTGTGTATGTATGTATTTGTGTATGTATGTATGTATGTATGTATGTATGTCTGTATGTCTGTATGTCTGTATGTCTGTATGTCTGTATGTCTGTATGTATGTCTGTATGTATGTATGTATGTATGTATGTATGATGTATGTATGTATGTATGTATGTATGTATGTATGTATGTATGTATGTATGTATGTATTTGTAGTATGTATGTATGTATGTATGTATGTATGTATGTATGTATGTATGTATGTATGTATGTATGTGATATGTATGTGTGTGTGTCTGTCTGTATGTCTGTATGTCTGTATGTATGTATGTATGTATATATTTACAAAGATAAACAAAACTGACAATAAACATAAAAGATAAACATAAACTGATAATATATTTACAAAGTTTTTAAATTACATAACAAAATAAAAATTACAATGCAAAACTACGGGGAGTCAGGGTAATCTCGAGGCGGTGGCAACGGCGGAGGATCAGTACCAGAACGCCGCGCAATCTCTGACTGAACCTGCCACTCCATCAGATCCTCAACGCGATCGAGCCGTCGACTCTGCTGCCGTAAGCTCCTAGACATATCCTGCAACAATGTCTCCACACGTGCAGGCAGCCTCACCTCTCTATAAATATGTCGCGGGAACTGAGGCTGAGGAGGCGGCTGATGTGGCTGAGGAGGCGGCTGATCATGTGGCTGCTCGTCGGGGGTGGCTGATCATGCGGCTGCCCGTG